>OY728145.1:517523495-518055995 GCA_963277665.1 Viscum album
TACTCGGTAGGGACCCCGAGACCTCTGAAGGTCTCCCAAAATCCACTAAGGAAAAACCAAGAAAGGAAAGAAACAATCAAGAAGTATCAACCAACCCTACTTAGGTATATGCCCATACATATTCCGAAGTTATCAATTTCAGTTCATCTCCAAATCTTGAGCCCAAGCACAAACCATTCCACACATAAAGTAAATTCAATCACATCGATGACAATGATTGAAAGTAAAGACCCAACTCACACAGATACACATCTTTCTTATAGAGATAGAGATGATAAGTTGGTGTCACTGATTCATCAAAGCTGTCAAAACCACATAAGATATAAGAACAGAGGTCAAAACTGTCAGACCCTCACAAGATACAAGATCAGTAGTCATAGCTATTGAACCCACGTAGGATCCTAGTATAGAAGTCATCACTGGAGAACCTACTTAGGATCCCAGTACAGTAGTCGTTGCTGCTGAACCCATGTAGGATCCCAGTACAGTAGCCATCACTGCCGAACCCACGTAAGATCCGAGTACAGTAGTCATCACTGCCGATCCCACGTAGGATCCCAATACAGTAGTCGTCGCTTCCGAACCCATGTAGGATCCCAGTACAGTAGTCGTCGGTACCATACCCATGTAGGATCCCAGTATAGTAGTCGTCGCAGTCGCAACCAGCTCTAGGGTTCCTGCACACAACAAGCTCGATTCCGAGAGGGTCTGCTCCTCAAGCAAAGGGGTCAATACATCAACTATCATGATGTCCAGAGTTGATGTATCCCGAAGTTCTGTCTCATCAAAAGGAACCCAACGCGACAGCCGACGCGCCAATCGGACGACCGATCTGAGAGTTATTGGTTTTTCCATTCCAGGGGCCCAGTTGGTATTATGCCTGTTCCAAACCCAGCCATTTTCAAAAGTTCTCCAAAACTCACTTAGAGTAACACAAATGGACCGTCTCATCGCGAGGATCCCAATGTCATAGATGGTGCGTCAATTCGAAGCACGGTCTATAAGTTATTCATGTTTACACATAACAATTAAGTTCATTAATAGAGAGTGGAGTAGAGAATGTGGGTAACTATCCACATCCTCTATAACCAAGATATTAGGAAGAATCCTAGAACCCATTGGAAAATATGGGTTTCAGTTACATTATTCGAATTCGGTTGTGGACTATAATAAACAACAAAACTATAATGAATATACAATAACATACAACCATTATTAGGCAAAAAATCCAACTTAAGACTCAAACTATAACTAAAATTTCATAAAACAACCTACCTAAAGAAACTAAGAAGATAATACTCCCATAAACACTATAAACACTATAGAAATATAAAAATTCCTCACTATATGTTATTGTTTATTATTAATAAAATATAAAAAATTTTATAATATCCCATCATCAATTATAAATTAATATTGACATTAGAAATCTGAATCCAAGGTGCTCGTATTCAACTTTTTGTCTTCAGTTACCAATACCCAAGGTCATGACTTCCTTGGACATTTACCATTTCTACACAAATTTTTTCTAGGTCATTTTTTATTTATCATAACTCATCCCCATTAATTAATTCATTATCTATTTACCATTCTATAACTCTGGGGGTTTTAATACATAACTTCTATACTACAAAGAAAGGTAATACCATGGATTACGTAAGAAAAAAATATCATTCAAATTAGAAAAATACCGGTAAACATTAACTCCATCTAAAAAAACCACAAAAAACATCACCACAACATTTTATCACACCAACTATACCATCCATCTGTCAACCAAAATATTTTATCTTTATAATAATATAAACAATCTCAATAGTCACCTTATAATCCTTCCATACTAGTTTTCACATTAAAATCAAAATAAATAAACTATTATAATATTTACTATAATAGTAAATAATAATTCTAACAATAAAAAAATAAAATAATTAAATAAAATTCGAATATAGGTTCAACCAAACCAATCAGGCATAAAAAAATAAAGGGTTGATCAGGATTATTAAAAAATTATAATTTCGAACAATATATTCTATTCATACCATTATAATTAATTAAATAGATTTAGAGTGGGTTTAAAAAAACCTTATATAGAAAAATAATAGAAAAAATAAACATCAAATAACTCCGCTGAATAAAAATTTTAATCATATTCAGAAATTCTATATAATTTATTATTTTTTTACCTGAAAAATATTTAATGGTAAAATTGAATTTAAAACAATAATATATCACATTGTCTACAAAATATATTGATGAAGAAAAATGAATAAAAGAAAAATTTAATGATAATCTATTCCATAATACCTTTAAATTCCATTTATTCTCTTGTTAATGAAATTTTTTAGGTTGATTCCCACTCTTCTCCCACTACAAATCAAAGTGTGTAAATCCCATAATTACATATAATGAAATAAGAGAATTCTTGATTCCCTTACCTTGAAATGAGTCTTTAATGATTAACTAGTAAGATAGGATGAAGGATGAATAATGCTAATAATAACTCTCCTGATGATCTAATGAACCCAAAAAAATCAACCATTATGATACATCCAATTTTCATTGATAAAGAATCCAAAACAGTTGATAGAATATGACCACCATGGATTGGAAAGATAAAATGAGAGAAGAAAAAAGAGGAAAAAATAGGTAAATGGGATAAATCATATAAACAGTAGTGATTGTACAAAGTAAAGTTCCCAGGATTGATTAATAAAGCATAAATTTTTCCAAACCACTCTCGAAATTGCCTATGATTTTAGAGAATAATAAGGAAATAAAAGTAATTCAAAAGGAACCTTGAATTTATTTATAAATCAAAAAAACACTACATATTGTATTTATTAATTCATAATGCTCTTAAATATAATGATCACATAGTAACCATGAAAACATTATCACTGTTATTTCTCAACCTGATCAACCACATACTATGATCATGACAAAAACTATGCATCGTGACACAATGACTCAAATGGAGACAAAACTAAGGAACCTAAAAACCTTAGATTCATGGTGCAATATCTATAATCATGGTGAAATCAATATCAACACATTATTCAACCAAATAAAGTTTATTATTAAACCAAAACAAGTCAGACCTTAATGATGTGACATGACTCTACACACCACAATGGATCCCATGTTGTAATAACTTATAGGAACCCACATAAGATTAACTCTTGGAAACCCCCTTAAGTAATATTGAATGAAGAACTCCTGAAACCCTTCATAACACAAAAACGTACTACTGAATAGAGAAACCCCTAACTCTATCATCCATAACTCCACACCAAAACATTTACCTTATTCCACAATACACCACATCACACCATAACTAACAAAGCGTCACTAATGTGAGAAAATTATGACCCTCATGGCTTTAACCCAAAGTTTCAAGACAATAATCCTTCCACAACATAATATTTTTGGAATGATAAATCATGTAAACCATCCAAAACCCTTCCCTAACCCTCATCACCACATCCAAACATTATTAGACCCCCAAACAGTCGAGAAATAACAAGGTAAGGGTTCTTAGAAATACAATCCCTTAAAATTACTAATTTAGATATCCAACATTTTTCTTCTTATATATATATATATATTAGAGAGGGTTTTAAAAAACCTATATAGTGAACAATTACTTTTTTTAATAAATTATTAATATTATATATTTAATTTTTTAAAAAGTAAAAATAAACTCTTATTATTAATTTTGAGGTTTCATTATTATTATTATAAAACCTATTTTTATAATTAAAAAAATATGTTTTTATGTGGTATTTAATTACTACTAAAATATTACATTGTTAAATAAATAAATAAACAATTTTATTATTATATATTTTAATTAATATAAAATAATAAAAAATTATTATTATTTTCCCAAAACATGGTTATATGTATATATATATATTTAGAGGTGGATTTAAAGTGTTGCTTAAATAAGAAATATTTTGTTCTTATAATCCCATATATTTTACATTTAATTTTTTTAAAATTATGATTCATATTTAGAATGAGTTTGAGGAAAGCCACCACTAAATTGAAATTTAGTTATGGTTTATACGGGTTATTCTTAACCCCCTCCAAAAAAATCACTAAATAAATGTTTATTAATTATCTCCAATTCCCTCATAAGCCTATAATGTACTTCATAACTTTATATCTCTAGTATAAGAAAATGTACCATAAAATCAAAAACATGATTCTTTACTCATGAACATTCATGTGGCACACTATCTGAAAGGATTCATTGGACTTTATTCAACAACATACATCTTGTGAAATTAAAATCCTTATGTATATATTTCTCTAATTCATCAGATATCTTCTCTTACCTCTTACACTACCAAAGAATTTACTTCTAAAATTTGGGTCCTTTCTCAATTTTTAAAAAGAAATAAGAAACCCATTTTTTATAAACATAACAAATCCTATCCATTCTTCATCCCCTAAACTACTCATTTATCTAATACCAAAACGTTTTCCTTGATATTTATCTTATTAAATTTATCAAATAATCCAAAAAATGTTTGTAAGTTGATTATAATTCAATATGTATTCTTATGATGTTATTTTTATCCAAATCATGATATCCATTTGTTTATGTGTATGTGTTCAGATATAGATAAATAAAAACATACATACATAATATATATATTTAAGTCTATCTCTATGAATATGTTTATGTATATATATATATATCAGTTCTTATATATATTACACACACATGAATTTATAGATAAACATGAATTTAAACTTTTATTTCTATACAACTCATTTTTTTTGTATATATGGTAAGTATATATATATATATATAAATATTTATATATATATATACATGTATAGATACATTTATGTACAATTTATACACACACACATATGATAATCATATAAATAAATACATATATTGTGCATATAGTATTTCTATTCATATTTTATATATTTTGTATATAATATACAAATATATATATCTGTGTGTGTGTGTGTGCATGTTTGTGTATGTGTATTTATTTATATATATGTTTTTTTCATGTGTTCTTTATAGTAAATATATCTATGTAAATATCTATGTATGTGCGTGTTCCATTAATATATTTTTTTCATGTATTTTATATATACATTTTTATCAATTATTTATATATACACATATATGTTTTATACTTTGTTGAATGAAATAGGATAAATATAAATTGGAAATATATTAATGTTAATCTTATAAATAGAGTGTATGAGGTTGTCATCAAAGAGTTCATCCAATTTTCAATGAACCATATAATCCTCCTCAAATTACATACATGTGAGTATGTGGTTTTATTTAAAGTGGGATTTTCTAGATAATCCTTAGAAACAGTTGATCAATTATAGAATTTATTTGAGTTATAAAAGTTAAATGAAACTATAATAATTTTATGTAAATGTATTAAGTTACTAAACTAATAATATGTTTTACAGATCATTAGATATATATTGGTGTTTACGATGATATAGATTATATCTAGGAAATGAAAACGGTTGTTGAAGATGGACATGGATATTATTAGAAAAAAAATAAAAAATTGAAGAAATGTTAAGATATATCTATGTTTAATGGATTTATAGTATATAAATCACTATTAGCAGTACTGAAACTACATAACCTGAAAGTGAAAATGGATTGGTTGATTCCATTTTAATATAGTTTCTTTATATATTTAAGGATATTCTTTCAAATAAAAATGTGATAACTTATCAAACTTATGAATCTAAATGAATTTATTACATTATGGGTATATTCTATAAGAAAGTACATTTTTCACTAAGTATTTAAAAATATTTTCGAAAATATTATGAAACATTGTAGAAATTCTCAAATTTCATTGTTTATCAGTATATTAAGAAAACTAATTCATTCTAATTTTTTATGGTACTTTCCAATGAATTCTATATTTCCAAGATTGAATAAAATTTTGAAAAATAATTATTAATTAACATTGTACACTAATAAAAGTATTTATGATTGTAACTTCATCACACATTAGGTTCTCCTTAGTGGAAGAAAATTGACAATGAGTATCCCCAATGTTGAAAAAATTCATAAAAGTTTCACCTTGTATTATCTATAAATAAAATCAATTATTATCTTGTACAAAGAGGCAATCAAAATAACTGGTCATTTTTATAGGTAAATTATAATATTCTACCATGTTTATATATGAATCACCAATACATTATGTTTTTGCAGTTTATTTGAGGACTAAAACAACTTGGTAATAATATTGATACTTATTTGGTTCCAATTTTTGAATATTTTAAATAGTTATGTGATATAAGTGTTATGGGGTATGGTGATCATAAAAAAGAATAATTCACCTTGAGAGACATGTTATTATGTAAAAAAAATTTAATAATGTTAATTTTTGTTTTATACAATGTTTACATTTTCTAATATATCCATTTAACAAGCCTCACTCGAGTAACCTAGAGATAGTGTTTACCTTCTTACATTGTAAAAAGATAAAAGGGATCTCACAATGCATGATGGTCTAGTGTATTAGTCATGGAAAATTAGATAGATACATGATTTCCATATTATATTGGATATATAAAAACATAGCATATGACAAAAAATTTCATCCTTCAAATCATTTATATATTCATTCTTCATATCCTAGAGAAAGAAAAAAAATAAATTGAAGGATAAAATTATTTGTAATGGTTATATATAATAGATTCAATCATGAGTAGATAACTTAAAAATAATATTTCAGGGGGGATATATAAAACACATTCCAAATAGTCAACTACATGAGCAAGAAATAAATCCATGGATAATATCAACTAAAAAATCACATGGATAATAATAACTTAATTATTAATCAATGAAATTCATAATTTTAGACATTCATGATCTCACCATCATGGTCTCAAGTAATAAATGATAAATATTACAGTCAAGTCCTTAAATAAGAGAGTTTCATTTTATGGGATGGTATACACCAATTACTTGACTAATGTGGGCGCCTTTTTTGTCTCATGAGACCCGTTGATGCACCGAGTGGAAATTTGTAATTGGGAACCACTTTTCACTTGAATTTACTTTATATTTTCAATATATTTAATGATTAATACAATTCATTAAAAAAATTCTTTATAAATAAACATTAATCAACTATAAATCTGGTATAAAAAATAACTTCATAGTCAATGAAATAAATTTCTTAATAACATTCCTTTACCTAATATGATATATAGAAATGGTATATGAGTGAGACTACATAAAAGTGCTGGAAATGATTCCATATAATTTAATAATACCTGAAATATGGAAATATAGGAGAAAATAATGTATAATGAAATGATAAGGAGTTATAGGGAATGTGTTCATGAAAAAGATAATGACCATAAAACCATAAATTACTAAATGATTAAAGTAGACAATAAATTCATCATAAATAATGGTTTTTTTAATCTAAATAACTTCATAAATATAAAATTAAGTAGATGATAAATATTAAAAAATAAATTCCCTATAACATTGTGTAATAATTGAGTTACAAATCACATTCAAAATTATTTTCATTCTTTTAATATAAAAAAAACTTTTAATTTTGATGAAATTTGAAATAAAAAAAATAAAGAATATTAAAAAAATATTTTATTTGAAAATAACCATGTGAACATATAAATAAATCCTTAAATCATATAATAATCATAACAATGGGTAAATATGTTCATGTTATATATGTTAAAAGAGAACATTCATTACATTTTTTTCTAAATTTTTTAAGAAACCCATTTAATTTTTTAAAATATTACTTTATAAAATATTTTAAATATAGTAAAATATTATTGAAAATGATTTTATGTAATCATTTTATCATAGAAAATATTGTTATTGAATTTTTTTATAGATCTTGGACATGAAAAAAAATTAACTGGCCAAAGAAGAAATAAGTTAGAATTTTTTAAATACATTTTCTTGATAATTTTAGTTAAAAAGAGAGGTAAATTGGTTGAAAACTAGTAAAAACCATTAATAACTAGAATAAATGAATATATTAGGATTCTATAGAGAATATATCATACAATTAATTCAACAAAATTTTAAACATAAATAATCAATATTAAAAATAAAATTGTGAAATAAATCCTTAATTCTTTGGAAACATTTGAAGAAAAACATATTAACAATGAAAATTTTAATTTAAATATAAAATAACCTGCATAAAAATGAATTAAAGATATAATATTTAAAAGGGTATGAATATACACCATGTAAATGAAATTACATGCATAATGTAAAACATGACTAATTGAAGTGGAAATGAGATGAAATTACAATTACAATGGATTCCTACAAAGTTGAATGCATTATATCTATAGGAAACATTGTTTTAATAATTGAAAATCATGTTTATTATGATATTAATGATTTTTATGATTTATGATAGCATTTTATCCTATAAGAAATTTTAGAAAAATGTTGGATATGTGTTGGAATGACCCACAGTCAGACTCTACCCACCGTCAGAATCTACCCAACGCCAGAAGTTAATCACTATTATACTCTAATCACCATTAATGATGAGTCACCATCAGTTTGAGAATTTGAAATGGTGTCAAAAACACCTAATGTTAGAGAGGATTCACCGTCAGGTTGATAATTTGGCTAAGCATGGGAAAGAATCACCGCTAGGGGATGACTCACCATCAAAACTTAGTCATCTTCAAACTTGGATAAGTTTCAACAAGACCTACCACCATATCTAATTCAATATTGAATATGATCTTCCATTGGACTTTACCTACTTTCAAAATATTTGTAAACATGATGAGATGACTTATAGTTGAGGAAAGACACCATTGAGATGTGTCACCATTGGCATGACTCACTACCAGCCTAAGTCACCGCCAGATTTATCTTACCATTCAGAGGAGTCACCATCTCTATTTATATTAATTTTATATTAAATATTTATCAGGGATATATTATAAAATTTAATTCTATTTTATATTTTAATGATCATTCTTAATCTATAAAAAACATGAATTAATGTTTGTGTAACTTGTCTAGTATGAGGAGAAGTGGATCCGAATGATTGTTTCTACATAATGATGATATAATAAGAAGAAGACTCCGACATGAAGATACATATACAGACATAACCAGATATACACATACACATGAAGATAAATGAAACCTTATTAAATATACTAAAAGAGTGGCTATAACCACGATATTACATGTTGTATCCTATTTACACACGACTGTGAGAAAGTTATACTTAAAAAACATAAATATATTTTCCTACAGTCAAAACCAAGAGATCATATGACTCTACGTTTTATATCCATTTTCCAAAACAAGATTCAATATCATTTTCAAGAAATATTCAAGGAAACATAAGCTTCAGATCACATCAGACATAGAAATATTTATTTTCTACATATATACTATATCTCTCTATCTGTTATATTTAAATTTTGAGTAGTGTGGGATTTAATATGTATATTAAACATAAAAAATATCTCTAATATTTTAACTGGATTATACTTTATATCTTTTCTACTCTCTTTATACCTTTTTACCCATGTGTTGTGGATGAGGTCCTTGAGAGGCTCATGTTTGTCGTATTCCCATGATTATTATAGAAGAGTTTCATGGCTGTTCTGGACAGTTGTCTTCCTTTTGTATACCTGATCCAGGTTTTGGACCAAGATTATTTTATATAATATTGTTGGTAGTAACTGATTTCTAAGTGGAGAATATTATGTCTCGACATGAGATTGAATATCTTGAATCTATTCCGCCACATGTTTTGTTTTGTTTTATATCTATGCTTTAATCAGAATCTATTTTAATCATTATAAAAAACCACTACTTTGATATTTAGTATTAGTTTGTGGTTATATAAGTTTTTTATTAAGTAAATTGATTTTAAAAGTCTATGTAATATTCATATATTATTTTAATAGAGAATTAATCTCTATTATAGAAATATATTAATGAATAGAACATATATCGATTTTTTGTTTTTTTAACTAGGATGATTTTTATTATTTTGGGTTTTTGTATAAACATGTTTTGAAAATTATATTGGGTACTCAATTCACCCCTCTTGAGAAACTCACCCTAACCAACATTTCGTATCAAATATTTTTTATGTTTTTTAAATGTGATTTAATGTATTTTTTGGATAATTAATTTATATCAATTTGAAATTTATTTCTTTTAATGGATAATAGAATAGAAGGTTCTACTACTAACATACCTCTTTTTTTTTAATGAAAATTAATGTACTCAATGAAAAATAAATGTGAAAATTCATATTGAAAGCTTGGATTTTGAAATATGGCATGCTATAATGGAAAAATATTAATTATCTAAAACTACTATCAATACATAGGATGATACCACTAAAAATTCTTACAATAATAACTAAAATCTAGTAATGTTATTTATTGTGCCTTATGAGATGAATAATCTAACATGATATCTTTTAGTATAATTTATTCTGAAATTTGGGATACATTAACTACTTCTTGTGAAGGAACTAATAATATAAAATAAATTATATTGAACACTTATACAATTAAATATTAAGAATTAAATATGAAACCCAATAATGTGATTTCTAATATGTAAATAAGGTTCAATGATATAGAGAAGATGTTGATCTTCTTAGATAATCTAATTTTAGATAATGATTAAATTATATAAATGATGATATATCTTCTATATAGATGAAGAGGTATATCTGTTTCAATTATAGAATCTTCTGAAATCAGTAAGCTACCTATCAAGGAATTGATTGGGAAGTAAATGATGTATAAGGAATATGTGAAGGTAAATCATGAATAGGATTATAATTCAAAAGGAAAATTTTCAGCCATCTGGACTATTGAATCAAAATAGAAAGAAAAATAAAAATTCTAATATGAAAGCTTCATTAATGAGGGGTCACATGCAGATATTGATGAGTAAATAGACCATTTGGATTGATGTACTAAGAAATTATATAATAATATGCGATTTTTTAAGAAACCAAGATACAAATTAGAGTATATGAAATCCACGAAATCCACTTGGAGTTCCTAGGATGATAGATCTAGTGACTCTGACTCAAATCATGAAGAGAATTATGATAGATAAAATATGTGTTTCATGAAAAATATGTTTGAGGTACCTACTGTACCTACTATAACTCTTGTACTTACATCTTATCATTTTGAAAATGAAAAAAATGATTAGGATATGTCAAAATAAGAAAAATTTGAATAATGAAATATTTATGAAGTTAATTTAAATAAACTCAAATACAAATAAAAAATTTTTCATAAAACAACATGCTTTATTTGGTAGTGTTAGAATAGTTCTTATTATAGAATGAGATAAAAATGCTCAATTGTTAACAAAAAATACTGATATAAAATTATAAAATTAGAAACAAATTAAATAATTACAGAGATTTAAAAATTGAATATAAAATCTCATTAATATAATAGAAAAAGCTATTTCTTCAAAATATATTACTGGTCTAGTTTACCAACATGGGGAAAAAAGATTTTTTATGAGAAGTTTTATTCCTAAGTCTAGTTCTGGAAGTTCTAATAATGTTTTTTATTTTAGTGGAAATAATAATGTTTTTATACAAAAGAGTTTAAAATATTATTATAGGAAACCTATCAAGAAAATATGGGTTCCTAAGGACCTAATCTCTAATATATCCAGACCGAAGAAAATCCAGGAACCAAACTTATTTTTGGTATAAACATTGTATTGTAGGAAAACTGCTTGAAAAGATCCTGTATAAATACGTGATATTTAGACAACGATTGTTCCAAGAATATGATAGGAGATTACTCAAAATTCAAGAACTTGATAAATTTTTGTAGTGATTATGTAACCTTTAGTGATAATTTTAAAAGAAATATAATTATCCTTGTCCAAATAGTTAACAACTACTCAGTTTTAATTTCTAAAGTACTTTTTATTGATGGTTTAAAATAGAAACAGCTTAGCATCTCATAGCTATGCGATGATGATTTTAATGTGAAATTTGGAAGAAAATTATTTTAAATTTTTTTAATTATAATAATACTTTAGTATTTAATACTTTGATAAATGAGAATTTGTATACTGTTAATCTTGATTCTTTAATTTCAAAAAATGTTTATTTCTTAAGTGGATTTTATAGAGAATATTGGATTTTAAATTGGATACCAGAACACAATAAAATTCACTAACCTAGAAATCTTACAAGCAATGGTTTACTTAGGGATCTACCCATAAAGTAATTCCCAAATAAAAAGTTTCTAACCCCTATAAAAAGGTAAAAAACAGAAGATATCTTTTATATTAAAGGAAATGTTTCAACTTTCCAACCTCTTGAGTTGGTTCACATGGAATTTTTTGGACCATCTAGAGTTTCTTATCAAAATTGAAAGCATTGTGTATATTTATTTGTATATTTATTTTTTGGTATACTATGGTTTTCATTTTTAGTTTAAAAGATTAAATATTTCTCTTATTTTACTATGTTTTCTAAATATATAGAAAACATATGTGGACTCAGAATTTAGACCTTAAGATGTGACTGTGGATGTGAGTTTGAAAATCAATACTTTGAATCATTTTTCTAAAAAAAAATAGATATATTCATAACATATCTACTCTTTGAACCCTTATTAGAAAGAAGTTATAGAAAGAAAAAATAGTACACATCAAAATATATGACGAACTATGATCAATCAATATGACTTGCCTGTCAACTATTGGGAAGTGGATGTAAATATTTCCAGCTTTATAATTTATATAGTTTTAATTAAAACTATCTTACGGAAAAGAAAATTATGAAATTTTGAATAATATAAATAAAATGTTTTATTAATTTACTATTTTTAGTTTCAAAGTATTTATTCATAACACTAAATATAATCTTGAAAAGTCTTCTTCAAAAAGTGATGAAATAATTTTCCATATCAAATCAACTTGAACTAAATAATATAGAGTTCTTAATTAAAGAACCAAGACTGTAGAAGAGTCTGCCTATGTCAACATTGATTATATAGATACACATGATCCTAAAACCCCTTTAGAAAACATTGAGGATGATTTATTCAATTTGAACATAAATTCCAAACCTTCTTCTTATACTATAAAACATGTAGAAAAATCATCTAGTTCTGAGGAACATCATGATCCTGAACCTGAACTTATAGAGGGCCCTGATGTGACAAACATTCTTTTCCTAGATATATTAGTAATCTTAAATACCATCCACTAGATTATATTGTTGGAGACTTAGAAATTAGTACACAAACTAGCGATTCTCAACGAAACGAGTTTGAACATCAAACATTCATTTTATAGCTTGATTCTAAGAACACAAATCCCACAATAAATGATAAATTTTGGAAATGGATATAAAATAAGAACATAATAAATTTTAAAGAAATAATTTTGGAGAACTTGTTGATAGACCAAATGATATCTTGAATAAAGGCACTAAATGGGTGTTTAGAAACAAAGTTGATGAATCTGGCACAATAGTAAGTAATAAGGCTATAATAGCTTCACAAGGGTATAGTCAAGAAGAGGGTATATAATATGAAGAATCCTTTTCCACCCTATAGCCATAACTAAATCCATTATAATACCTCCTTACAATTAAACAGATATATTTTTCAAACTATATCAAATGGATGTCAAAACTGAATTCTTGAATGGGTATATAATTGAGAATGTTTTTTAAAAACCCCAGGTATTTCAAAATACCCACTTCTAAAATCATGTTTTCAAGTTAGAATAAGATTTATAAAGTTTAAAACAAGATCTAAGAACTTGGAATGATAGGCTCAACCCTTTTCTTTTTTCAAAAAGATTTTCAAAAGGTATTTTTGATCCTACCCTATTTATAAAAATAATATTAAAATATGTTGTAGTTTTCCAAATATACATAGATGATGTTATTTTTGGATATTCTTGCAAATATTTATGAACTGAAATTTGAGAAAAATACAAAAAAAATTTGAAATTATTTTAATGGGTGAACTAAAAATATTTATTGTCTTTTATATTTTTTCAAAATAAAGTAGGAATTATTTTAAATAAAAGTAAATATACTAATAAAATTTTTTATTTTTTTATTCTGGATATCACTATGAGTATTGATGCTCCTATGAGTACCACCTGTAAGTTGGATCTCTGTAAAGATAGAAAATCAGTGGATCAAACTGGTTACAGATGATTGATTGGAACTCTTCTCTTCTAAATTGCTATAAAACCTAACAATATGATTAGTTTGTGTATGTGTGTTCATTTTCAAGAAAACTCAAAGAGAGTCACACATAGTTTCTGTAAAAATGATATTCAAATACCATAAGTATAATACCAATTTAGGATTTTTCTATCCTAGAGGACAAGAAAATGATCTATTTAGTTATTAATATGATGATTTTGGTGGTTTTAAGTTAGATAGAAACATCTCTCAGGGGACATGTAATATATTTGGGACGTATCTAGTATTATTTTGTGTTATGAAACAAAATTATGTTCTGATGTATACTACTAAAGCTGAAAACATATCTATATGTAGCTATTATGCTAAAAAAAGAAGGCAATTTATTTTCTAGACTATGAATTTCAATTTATACATTAACATATAAATTGTGACAACAAAAGTGCTATAAACATTTCTAATAACCCTTTTCTCACTCTAGAATAAAGCGCAATGATCCAACACCTCTCCTTTGGAGAGATAATTTTAAAAAGGGTTATATAATAATTGAATAAATTGGTACTGAATATCAACATGTTCACATTTTAACTAAGACCTAAAATTATGAGAGAATGGACTACACCAATCATGAATAAGGAATGATTATTTGTTGTTAAGATTAATTTTATGGAGCCTAGCATTGTAGTTTTACCCACTACTAGAGTTCTAACTGCTATTGGTCTTTTACCCACCGTTAGAGTTTTACCCACCACTACTTTTTTACCCACCATTTTAGTTTTTCCCACCATTAGAGTTTTCTAATGTTTTAGTTTTACACCACCATTGGTGTTTTACCCACCATTGGAGTTTTACCCACTATTGGAGTTTTACCCACCATTGGGTCTACCCACCATTGGTTTTCGAGCCACTATTGCCAATATTTTTATAGGTTATTTATTAATTTTTTTTATGTTGATTCAAATTTTATTTATATTTTATTTTTAAAAATCTATAAATTCCTAAATTTTAAAAATTATACTTTTGTCTAATTTAAATACTCACACCCTCACGCCTTACTCTCATGCCTTATTATGACCCCTCCTCTCCCAACTCTCAACCTTCCCTCACCTTCACCCAAACTATATGAGTCGATCACCATGGTTAGAGTGAAGAGATACATTTAATATCCAATGAATGAGTCACATCCTTCAAATAATCGAAAAGGAGAATCGATCCATCCAGTTGCTATTTAGCTAGTGAACCTAATGCTTTCAAAGCCTACAGTGGTGCCTGAAAATGAAGTTCACGCTGAATGGTTTATATCGAGAAGTTATTTAGTGATTAATGTTCTTTAAGTCTAGGAATAGTTATAATGGTTTTCCATCAATGAGAGTCCATTCGATCCATGGTTAGTGCACCAGGCCTATCAGTATTTCATGATCAGTTTTAGGGAAGATGAAATCTTGGTATGAAGCTGAATAAATGGCCGTAATTTTTTTCTCTCTTCAACACAGTGGGAAATATTCCTGAAGGTTCCTCATGAATATGTTTTAAATGACTATCAAAGAACTCTCCCAATTGACAGTGATACCTTATTATAGGAGGATAAAATGGAATAATTGACTGGAGATGGAATATTATGAAAAACAGTTTCTACTAAGCTTAATAGTGAATTTCACTTGATTTTCATGTTTATCAACCATATACTATGATTAAGTAAAGGTGATTTAATTAATATAATGTATCAATATGTTTATATTTTTTATCAAAAAAAGAGGATAAAATATCAATTTGTAATGATATATAATAATATAAAGGATGATGATTTGAAATCCATATTTTAGATAAAACTCCATTATCAACCCCAAGTTCATCTCAACCATGATGGAGTCCTATTGATTAGATAATTAAAGAAAAGAATCTTTGTTAAAGGTTGAGGTTTCTTCATTATAAGGTCCATTATGAAATGAATGAAAATCAGTTGGAAACAATAGAAGAGACAATGGGTTGATTGTGATGAAAAGATGCATAAAGAATTCAATCTAGTTGATCACTCTTTTAAAATAAATAATCTTGTGTATATTAGATTGGAGATAGATGTGGTTGTTGAGTATTTAGATAAGGAATAAGAAGAGGCTAATACCTCTGGTGATGAGGAAAATGAATTTTTAGTTGATGAAGGTAGTGACCCAGATAATCCAAGAAGTTCTCCAGACATTACATGAGGCTCTCTTATCCAACCTATATCTCTCTCTATCTGAGAGAATATCTTAAAATAAGTAAGCGTGGAATAAGAAATAGAAGTTTATGGTGAATAAAAGTTTAAGAGAACATCAAAATTATTTGATGAAAAAATAAGTGGTAAAAATGGTGATGAAGAAAAAGAATAATAAGGAGTAAAAGATAAAGAAGATAATAGAGATGGATATGGAGAGGACAATGATTGAGGTTCTGAATATTATTTTCATAGTGGATAAATTGTGTTGAGGATGTTGAGATACCTCATCCACTTATTTCTTCTCTAGGTCAATTAGTTGTGTCTATATCTAAAGGTAGTCTGAGCCTTGTTTAATATGTAGATAGATATGATAGGGATGAGAAGGAAACATCTGTTTATGGAGAGGAATCCCCAATCATGGATAGTCACCATGTGGTTGGTTATCATAGTGTGCCTAAAGATATTAAGAAAATTGTTTCTGAGTATATAGTTGTTGATCAGTAAGTTTATGAGAATATAGAGGTTTCACATACCATTTTTGATCCCACAGTTACTGATCCTGTTGTGGTTAAGTCACATTGTTTTTTTTCATGTTTGGGGGACCAATCTCTTTAGGAATGGGATAAGATTCAAGGGTATGAAAAACATGGTCAGAATTACTCAGATTAAGATGATGAAAGATTTTCTATTTATAAAGAAATAGATCCTAAGGGATCATTGTTAGATGATATAGATGTTGTAGTATAGTTTTAGAGATTTTATTCAGATATGCCTACAAGATCGGAGCCTACACAGGAACCTTCCATTAAGAGATATGATACTTACATACCTTCACCTTATATTGTATTAGTTCCAGCTGATGTTGTCACCAAGGGTGACTAAGAATCCTTCAAAGGTAGGATTGTCTTTGATTTCATTTTTTTTAAGATAAACCTCTCATTTTCACCAAACCTAGTGAGATATATGAAAAAAAATCTAATGATTTTGATTCATCACATCCAGTTAAAAATAATTCTTGACATTCCTGAAGTAGAGATGGAAAATTTGATGTTAAAAAATGAGATAGAAAATTTAGGATCTATATTTGATGAGATGAAATACTCATTTGTAGATTCTATGAATATGTTACTAGAGATAATGGAGAACATTTCTTCCATGTATTATACCTAAGGTGCTGATCCTCTTCCTCTTCATATTGAGATGATCTGGTCAATGATTCGTGAAGATATTCATGGTGTTTTAGGTGGTTTACCTTATATCCCTTAGGAATGTTTGAGGAAAATATTTTATAACAATGATCATGAGCATATATGGTAAGAGAATATATGAAGGACATGAAAAATGATAGAGAGAAAATTATACATTCAATAAAGTATTACCTGTTAAGGATTTATACTAAAAAAGAGATCAACTCTCATTTCAAATTTCTTACGGAGAACCTACAGATGCCTCAACTGACTCAAGATTTTAAAGAGAAATTGGACCAGTTGAAGGTGATTAACTCAGTGTTCAATCTATTTATGTATTAGAAAAAGGACTTATTCAGTGATATGGAAAGAAGTGTAAATATAACCATGGAATTCATAAATTTTATGAAACCAATTCTTCATTTTTTTGGAACTGTAGTGGTGGCTTTTTATTCCATTCTAATTTCTACTCATCTCACCACTCCATCTTCTTATCCATATTCTTTTAGACCAGGTGTTACCAGAGATCCAAATACAACCATACTAGATCATTTTCATCCCTTCAATATATATCCCAATCAAGCTATCCAAAAAATCAAGTCTACCATTAATATAGTGACTCATTCTCTACCATCTATTCTTACAACCATCCCTACCCTTACCTCAGGTACTGATGCTAAAAATTTTACTTATGAAAAGGTGAATAGAAAAGCACCACTAGTTCCTCCTATATAGCCCAATTTTTTTTGATATTATATTTTTAGACTTTGATGAGGATATTTTTGTATGACTTTTTGTTGTATATTTTTTCAAGTAATTCAATTTCTTTTCTTAGTGGAATTTTTTTATTCCTATTCTGTTCCATTTCATTAACTATTTTATTTTTACATTTTGATAATCCCAAGGGAAAGAGGATATCTCTATGGAATTGATTTATTATTTTATTCAATTATTAATGTTCTTAATTTGTTATCATATTATTTAACATCCTTGGATACCATAACTATTAACTTTTACATATTTCTGTATCCATTTACTTCTTCATATTTTTGATACTATATATTGATTTTAGATTCTCTTTTTTATCAAAAACTCACTAAAAATTTTTTATGTGCTAATCTATTTTATTTTAACTCCATTATTTCTTTTATACATGGTTTATAAAATGATATGATTTTTTCCATCAAATAATGGGGATATTATTGACACCCTTATTTTAATGATAAAAATCATGATTCTTATAGTATTAATGTGTTTTATGATTTATGATGGTATTTTATTCTATAAGGAATATTGGGGAAAATTTTGATAATTTTTTGAAAGACCCATCATCAGTCTCAACCCACCATAAAACTATACTGACCGTCAGAATCTACTCACTAATGAGTATGAGTCACCGTGATGATGGGAATTTGAAAAAGTGTTGAAAACACCTACTATCAGAGATGAGTCATTGTAAGGTTGAAAATTTTTGTATTCCCAAGAATTACCAACCACTAGAGTAGGACCCACCATCATAACTTAGTCACCTCCAAATTTAGATAAGTGTTAAATAGACATACATCTAGAGCTAAGTCACTATTAAAGATGAAACATTTTCAGACTTCACCTAACTACAAGAAATTAGTAAAAGTGATGAGACGAATCACTGTTGAGACAAGACACGATATAGTTGAGTAACCGTTGATATGACTCACCACCAAACTAAGTCACTGTCAGAGTTTTCTCACCGTTCAGATGAGTCACCATCACCATTTATGTATATTTTTAATTAACTATTTCTAAAGGCTCTATTATTGAATATAATTTTGTTGTTTATTTTAATGATTATTATTAAACTATTTTAGATATTCATTAATGTTTTTTTTCATTCATATAGTATGAGGAGAAGAGGATATAGAAGATTCTTTCTACATTCTACTAATATAATAAGAATCACACCCTCTCATGCGAATATACTCACACACATAGTGAGATATACTTTTACATATTAAGTGAGATGAATTAATATTTCAAGAACCATAATAGTTCCACTTGATAAGAGATTACTCACAACATCCTACCGACACACTATTTTGAGAAAGTGGAGTATAAGAAAAATAAATATCATTGAATATTTTTAGATCAAATAGATATTATGATTCTATTCTTTACTTCCATTTTTAGAATCATGAATCAAGCTCATATTCAAGCTATATCCAAGGATCCTCAAGCTTTATAGCACATAAGACATAGAAATTATATATTATCTATATATTTAGTTACTCTATATTTCTATTGTCTTTACATTTTGTGTATTGTGTGATTTACTATGTATATTAAACATGCACACTGTCTCCTATATTTTAAATAGATGATACTTGATACCTTCTCTACTCCCTTTAAAAATTTTTAATCATGTGTTATGGAAGAGGTCCTTGAGAGGCCTGTGTTTTTATTATCCAAATGGTTGTTTTTGAAGCGGTATTTTCATGGAATGGAGTGCTGGTTTGTTGTTGTATACGCAATATAAGAATTGGATCAAGATTATTTTATATAATATTTTGGGAAGAAGGTGATTCACAAGTGGGGGGGATTAGGTCTCATCTTGATACTGAACTAATTTTATTTATTCCACCATGTGTTCTATTTTATTTTAATTCTATAGTTTAAACTGAATTTAGTTTTAATCATTAAAAAAACAACCACTTTAATAGTTAGAATTAATTAGTTTTTATATAAGGTCTTTTTAAATAAATTAATTAAAATTTTTAAAGTAATATTCATATATTGTTTTAACTGATACTTAATTACTATTTGAGAAATCTATTGAAAATCTAACTTATATTAATCTCCTATTTAGATTAATTGGGTAATTTTTATTATTTGGGTTTTTTTGAAAATGTGTTTTGGACAAAACAATTTATGGGGTCCACAATTAACCACCTCTTGAGATACCAACTTCGACTAATAATATATTCTTTAATAATCAATTTAAACTTAATAAATACAGCATTAGAAACATTTTTCATCTATATTTTATTTCTTATGCTAATTTTTATATTCATTTTACATCCATTCATTGTATAATTCTTGTTTATATTGACCAGTTATGATTGATCAGTAAATTTATAAAAAAATACTCCCATAAATTGAACATGGTTAAAAATATTATGAAATGGTTCCATAATCTCCATAATTTTAATTTTTTCATAATTTTTTGATTATATAAAATTTTATAACTAACCAAGCATGGTTATAATGGAAAAAGGAATCAAAAATTTCATGGAGGTGGTAGTCCAACATACACTTGAATGACATTATAATTATCCATAATATGGAAGGGTGGGAAGGTATATGATAAATTATATTTATAGAACCATAATTATGTTATAAATATCATATATATTCATTAATTTCATCATTATAACAATCAAAGTAAAATGGTGATAAAAAATTAAATACACTGCTATATGGATATGGAAGGCCATATATAAGCACGAGTGATATTTTCATTTTTCATAGGATGGAAGAGAGATAGTAAATAGGCGTTCTATTGATATATAAAAATATAATTATGGTCAATATAATGATTTAATTATGTTAAGATGGTTATTGAATATTTTTAGTAGGTTTAAGAAGAAAGAAACATCAGAAAGCTCGGTAAGAACATATACCTCTACTTTTGGAAACCTCCTTTGGATTACACATTAAGCCTTCTTGAAGTGGAATATTGGTGATACCAGAACCTCTAGTATATTTGGAGATTTTTGGGGAATGTATTTGGGTAGGTATTAATCAATCTAGTGTGTCTCATGTAGTTTATAAAATAGAGGAGATGGCGTTCCAATTTATAACTGAGGTGGGTGAAAAAATTATAAATAATTGAAGCTTTATTGTATAATATATATCTTAGTTAAGTCAAGTGGCTAAAAATTATCATATATTGAAAAATATAAAGCTAAATTTTTAAATATAAATAGCCAATTAGATTTAAGTAAGTGTTTTAGGTTATGTTGAATCCTTATACCTTAATTTTTAATCATTTAACTTATTTTACCCTTAACCAAAGTGATAAATATTAAGCATGTTTACTGTTAAATATTCCCAAAATTTAATTTTACCATATTACATAATATTAATTATTTGGATTCTAAATATGGAATTGATTTTATGAAGTACAATTTCTTGAATTGCTAAAAATTATATTTAAATTAGTACATGTAACTAAATGAAAATCAGTTTCTAGAAAAATGCCTGCTTAAGTATAATAATTATTTTATATAGAAATCATGTATAATGTTCATTAAAAATAAATTAATTGAATTATGAATCAAAAAAGAATATTTATATTACTTTAAAACTAATCAAAACTAATTGCATCCATGAAAATATATAATTAATGAAATTTATTAAAATAATTATTTTATTAAAATAAAGACATTTTTTAGATTTTAAAAATATTAAACATAGATATATATTTTCAAAATAATATTTTTAATTATATTATATTAGTTATTAAAAATAAATTTGATACACTAATATGGTTTCATAGGCTTTCAATATAACAACCCTTACTCTAGTATCCCAGATCCAATGGTTACTTATTTACATTGTCATTGATACAATGGTTTAATCCAAAAGGACCTATATATTTAGTATTATTGGAGAGCCAGGTAAAAACATGATACCCATTTTACATTGGGAATAAAATATAACTCATAAAAAAGTTAACACTATGAATCCTTAAAACTCATTCAATGATTTATTATTCAAAACCTGATGAAAGGTAGCAAGATAAAGGTGAGATCAAATGTTCAGTAAGGGTTACATAAATTAGAATCTATGATGAGTAAATAATTAATAATAAATATTGAAAGTTAAATAACTAAAAACACATTCCCTTTAATTAATAACTTGATCATGAAATTCATTGATGGATAATACTAATTAAATCTTCTCATGGATAATGATAAATGAATTCTTAATGAAGGAAATGCATAATATTGGAGATGATAATCCCATACATCATTATATCTATAATTTCAAGACCTTTCACTAGGAGAGTTTAGAACTATGGGTTCGTATACACCAAAAATGCATTTAATTTAGATAACTAATTTGTCTCATGAGACCTGTTGATGCATCGAGGGGCTATCTATAACTCAGACCCACCCATCACTGCATGTCTCATATATTTCTCGCATATTGAATAATCAGTTGAATTAAAAATAAATATTCCATATTAATATATATATATATATATATTCATTAAAGAATATATATTTTTTATCATTTCTAATAGTTATTCAAATAAAATTCATAATAAAACACCATATTTAAATATGGTATACAATTTTGTAAATGATCATATCTATGATGCCAATAATATAGATATTTAATATAAATGTAATGTATAATTATCACAATAAAGTGAATTTTTCAAGAGAAAGTTAACAACTGTAAAATTAATAACCAATAATAGATGGTTGCAGTTCATTAGAAATATAGGTTTTATAAAATGATTATTTACATTAGAAAAATAATTAAAATGGAAGTGAAATATTAAAATAATATTTAATTGAATAGTTTTATTTGTAAAAAATTTAAAAACATGTAGAAAAATCTAAATTTTGTAAAATAGTTACTATGGTGGGGATGTCCGTTAATACTATATGAATTAGCAAACATACATTTCGACTATTTGTAAATAAATTTAAAATACACTTTTAGAAAACATTATAAATATTCATTTCATGACTTTTTAAAAGTCAAGGATAAATTAAAATATCATTAATAAATCATTCAATTAATAAAAATGAATTTTTTATTTTTTTTGAAAATATGGAAATGGAAGTTAAATATATCCGCTTAAAGGAGAGAAAAATTGATTTTTCTTTTAAACATTTCTTTCCTTGATTCATGTGACCAAGAGAGTAAAAATAGGAACGAAATACGAAAACAAATTAAATATATAGAGGATAATAATTGATTGGATCTCATTAAGGATAAATTAAATTATTCCTTTAATGTAAAAAAAATAACTCCCAAAATAATGTGAGGTTGTAAAATAAATTCTTATATATTTAAAAACATCTTAATTATAATCCCTTGAAATAAAAAACATGAATTGGAACATTACTGACAATTAATCAATATTTGTTCACGTTTAATGTATCAAATGTCTAGTATATATACTACATAAATGTGAATAGGTTCATCATTATAAATATATATTAATAGAATAGAAATTGACGAAAAATCCCTTACCTCAAACATCCCTTTAGTCCGACCTGCATTAATCTCCAATATAATGGTTTTAAACATGTTATTAATTATTACTAGAACCATATTAATGTTTATAATGACATATATGATCCTATTATAACATCTTATCACCCACCCACTCAATAAAAATTAAATTTTTATTTCCAAAATCACTTTTGTGGGAAAAGTGGGAACCGTCCCAAGATTCAAAACAAAGGAACATCAAAATACATAAGAAATCAAAAGTACATTACAAAAAAGTTTGAAGTTATTGAAATCATTTACCATATAAAATAACCAATTTAAAGTGGTTAAATCTGTGTTAGAGCCATCCTTAATAATATCATTTAAGTGATATTCCATCTTTTCCAAAATATCCAGGTACTTCTCCATATTGATCTTCTTGTCATTGAATCCTCGTGTTAAAATATGTTCTTGTTTGTTGATCCAAGAGAATTTCAACTCATTGGTATCAAATTTGATCTCTCTCCCTCCCTCTTTCACATTTTGTTATCAACCTCTTCTGAATAATTGATAGATAAATCCGCTTCCAACATTTCTTTCTTTGAGTCCAAGATGCGCTTCTTGGGAGCATCTTTATTTTCTTCTTTCTTTCCTGCCACCTTATTATCAGACTTATAATTAGTGACACCATTTTTTTTTAGTAATGCTATCATACTTACTAAAAAAACAAATTCTTCTTTCACCTAATCTATAATATTCATTTTTTTCTTCCATCCCTTGTTTCTTAGCTTCATCAAACTCTGAAATTTGAGTTTCAACCAAGTAGAACATATCATTATTCTTAACACAGTCATCCAAAGTGGTATTTAATTCCATCACCTTGATATCCCAAGTATTTTTAATCGACCATGTCTCTATCAGCTTGGGTAAATGAGATTTCTCCTTACAACCTTTCAGTTTCTTCAACATTTTCACAATAGAGTTCCACGAGTCTCAAATTAACTTCTCCCATTTATTTCCCTATAGGATATAGAGTCCTATATCTATAAATAAATATTCATGTTACCATAAGTATTGGATGTATATATCATCTTCAAAATGAACCTCATAAGAATATTTTATTTAATATTTAGTCTGCTCTTCACAAGTGCTTTGGTGCTAACCTCTTCTTATTTTCGGTCTTTTCCTTTAGACATCGTAGGCCTTTCTACACATTCTTGGACCAAGCCTTTGACTTCCAACATTTCAAAATGGTTACACTACATTAGAAGTATTTTAATATTCTTTAGTCTCTTTATATCTATAAAAATCACCCAATTCTTCACAGTAGTTAGGATATCCTACATTGGGATTTCACATTGTTTCTCATTTCACATTTGAAATAGTTTCTCAAGAGTGTTGTATTTCCATTTCATACCATTTAAATAAAATATGAAGCCTTTGGGATGCAATTACTCAGTATCCATTCAATCCTTCCTAAATTAGATGATGTATCCCAATTCTGGGTATGTTCCTTTATGCCTTAACTAGAGTCGAGATCCATACCAAATTCTACAAGCCCCGTACAACTCGATCCATCATAGATCATATGGGGGATGAGAGAATCCAAGATCCAATATTGAGTCATTTTTATATTCTAAAAACTAACATCAATTGGACCAATTGATTTTTAGAAAACAAAAATCCACCCAATTCCTAAAGGCCTCATTTCGCTTGCAGTAGAACTCTCCCCCAACTGTAATCCATACATATTCCACTGGAATTATTGAAACATAAAATTCAACACAAATCACAAGGATATAGGGTAGAAAATAAAAATCTCACTGCTAGATGAACACAAGAAATGACCAACCATATTTCTGAGCATTCTTACTATCAAAGTATTTTATAAATAATAGGAAATTTATGGAAAACTGATCAAAATTTCTAGGGTCAGAGAATTATACTTCATATAAAAAATATAATACTATCTAAAAAAGTAGAGAAAATATTTTTTTTCTATTGTATGAGCATTATACCATTCATTTATTATCTCTTAATATGAAGAATAAAGGATTGTGATGTTCTAAATATCAAAGAAGGCCAACAATCATCCATTCATATAAACACCATGATCTAAAAAAGCCCATTGAATGATCATATGAAGGAATATGATGCATAAAGAATGGTTTGATGCTTTTAAAAACTAAAAGGATGATATCTGGAATTTTGGAAACCCATCGAATTGATCTGGGAATTTAGGGCAGATTGTTATATTGGATATAGAAGGAAGAAAGTTGAGATTTGAGAAAGAGATAAAAGGTTGATGTTTAAATCCTAATAAATATGATGATAGTACCTCCCCTATAATTGGTAAGGGACAAATATAGTGTCCATTAGAACTTAGGTAATAAATTCTATTATCACTATGGGTGGATAAGAGCACAATATTACCCATTTGATAATAATACTTAATCATTACCATTGTTTTGGGTGTTAATTGCTTTGTTTTTCCACACATGTTTTGACAAGGAAGTTGTTGTGTTTTCGAATAGGTATAGTTTCATATTCTAAAAAACGATATAAATTACATAAATATCATATTTATTCATAAGATACATTTTTATAATCATCCTTGAAATTTGGACATGAAAGATGAATCATGTTCGTTCATGGAGACGGTAGACCATATGCATGCATGAGGGATGTTATAATTTAATCAATAGGATAAAGGGTATAAATTTAGATGATACATTAATTTTTAATAATAAATATTCCATCCTAATCATCATACTTATTCATTATTTCCATCATTATGACTATCCATGTGATTCGGTGATGGAAAAAAAATTACATCAGTTCGTGAGGCTGTAGGCCACTGTACACATGAGTGATGATTTTGTTTCCCATTTGATTGAGAAGGGTACAAATACATATTGTGACACCATCATAATTACATATTAGTATATGAGAGATAATTTTGTTATTATATTGTAATTTATATGACATAATTTAAGGTTGAAAAATAAGAAGTAAAAAAGAACGATATTGGGGAGAACGTTTACCTTCACATAGTAAAACTACCTTTTGATATCTTATTAGGTATACTATGGTTAATATTTTGGGAATAAAAAACCTCTATAATGTTTATTAGGATGTTTTTGAGTTTTTTGGTAGGGTTTGGTCAAGAAAAATGTATTTATATGTGTGAATAAGTGGTGGTAGGAGGTTCCCTTTTATAATTGAGGTGAGTGACACACTTGTAATTTTTTAGGTTTTTTCAATAATTTCGTCTCACATTATTAGAAATATTGCTAAAAAATGGATCATATTCAAAGGTTAATGGAATAATATTTAACTAAATAAAACCAATCAGATTTAAGAAATGTTTTAAAACATTTTCCCTCATTATTTTAGATTAACCCCTCTAAAATCATGTTAACCATAACCGCAGTTATTATTTTTTATTGTTTTCAATATTCATTATGAAATAATTATCATGTTATTATTACCTATATTTTTTATTGTAATTAAAAATATATAATAAATTTTATCAAATTATGATAAAATAAGTCTCATTTTTGAAATTAAAACTAAACACATAAATCGTGTCGAAAAACAGTTTTTCAAGAAATGAATTTTTCATGCATAAGATAGAATTATATTAACTATATATATAGAAATAATCAATAGAAGGATTTAAATTCATATAGTAATATATACAATATAAAAAATTTAATTTAAATCATTCATCATTAAATATTATTTTATTTAATTAATATTGGAATACATTGTGCCTTATAATTTTTTTTCTCAAAAATAACCCTTTTACCTCCAATTGATCTTATCTTCATCTATATAAAAATAATAATAAATAAATTGTTAATTATAAATATTATAAAATATCATTATAAATAAAATTATTATTATTTCAACAATACATTTTCAGTTATTCATAACATTTTATTACTAAGGTAAAATATAAAAAAAAATTAAGCTTATTTTCAGTAAGTAAGTTGAAAATCGATAATCATATTATAAAATTAGAATTTTTGTGCCATAAAAAATTAAAATGTTCAATATAATATAGTTTTATTATAATTTAATGTTCACTTACTATAATTTAATGTTCACTTACTATAATTTAATATCATGTGTTATATTCTTCCCCCATAAAATAATTTTATCTTCAAAATTTTATGGATATCACATTATTAACAAATTAGGTGGCTCTTATTCAAAACATTTTGTTCTTCCCACATTTCTTCCTCAATTTTATCGTTTAACCAAAATAACTTTAACATTTTATTTTTACAATTCCTCAATACTCACTCTCTAGTATCATGAATCTGGATAGGATCATCACAATTAGATAGATTAGGTTCCAATTCTATTTCTTTAGAGTTGAGCGCATGAATTGGGTTAATAATATACTGAATTAACAATGATGTATGGAAAATATCTTGTTCTTTAGAGATGATCAATGGAATTTCAAAATACTAAGACACAACTCCAAGTTTTTCTCAAATTTCAAATGGTTTTATGTACCTAGTTCTCTATTTCCCTTTCTTACTGAACCTTATAACACCATTCCATGGAGGTAATTTCAAAAAACCGTGATCCCCCATATGAAATCCCAAATCATTCTTTAGGTATTTAGTATAACTCTTTTTCTTGATTTGAGATATTTTATTATGATTTTGAATAGTATTAACCTTTTTCGTTGTCTCTTTAATATTTTTTGGCCCTATAAGTTTCCTTTCACCAGATTTATCCCAACAAGTTAGAGTATGACATCTCATTTTATATAATTCATCTTACAGTTCCATTTTATTACTTAAATAGAAACTATTATTATAGTAAAACTCTACCAATGTCAAATAATTATCCATCATAGCTTAAAATTCATGTGAGAATGACCTCAATATGTCTTATAATGTTTGAATAGTCCATTTGGATTGTCCATCCTTTTTAGGGTTGTATATAGTGCTTAAATGAAGCTCAATATCATGATCATTATAAAGAATCCTCCATAATTTTGATTTAATTCATGGATAATTATCAAGAAAAATCGAAATAAGTTCACCATAGAGTCTTACAACGTAATTAGAATAAATTCGTGCAGGTAACCCTAGAGGTAAAACTAATCTTATATTATGAAAATGTGTAGATTTGGTAAGGATATGAACAATAACCCATATTTAATAGTTATTTCTAGGAATATTGGGCAATCCTATGAAAAAAGTCAATAGTAATGTCATACCTTTTCTATAGAGGGATAGGTATAGGTTTCCTGACTTCTATATGATTCCATCTATTCAAAATCACACATTATAAAACTATGAATCTTATACAAAATGATCTTTTGTTTTCACTTCATGTAATCCCACAAAAAATTTCCCCACAAGTCCCTATACATCTTGGTGTCACTGGGGTGTATAGTGAAATTAAATACATGAGATTCAACTAATAATTCCCTTTTCATCTTAGTTATATATATAGTACATAATATATTTCCAAATATCATATCTCCATCCTCACAAATGAATTCTTCCAAATTCCCATTATTTATGACTTTAATTTTCATCTTAAAATTCCAATCATTAGATTGGGTGCTTTTAATATTTTCTAATAATGATTTTTTACCTATAATTTTAAAAATGTGTGATTTCTCCCCTCCCATAATAATTCCCATATCTATCTTTACTATATTCATGAACATAATAACCTTATCAATCCTAATTTTGGTCAGATCTCCATAATATTTCATGCTCAAAGCATCCACTTCCTTATGTTCCTTCCTTGCTGTTGTGAGTGGGTTACTTAGACCCAACTAATTTTTGTATTTTGATTACCATAACATGTATATAGTATATTATATACATGTGTTTATTTTAACCATAATAATTCTTATACTTTTGAATCCACTATTTATATTATAATTTCATAGTTATAATGAGTACCTTGAGAAACAGTGATAGTATTATTATACATGATTCCTATGGTCTTGATACATCATGATGATGGGACACAGATGATGCTTGACTATCAAGTTCTAAGAGCTTATAATAATTGAGACTTTTTATCATAAAGTTAAAACTTGGTGATATTGATTATATGGGATCACTAGGACTTCCCCGCCAATTGGAACACAAAATGTTTCAGGTGTCATTTTGTTTTCTTATCTATGAACATGAGTATTGGTATCTAAACATGAGATCATTATAAATGTGTACCATTTTGATTGTGTACTTTGATGTAAGAAAAAAAATAAATTGAATTTGAGGTGAGGTAGATTGTGTTGGGGGTGTAATTGGTGGTATTACATTAGTTAACTAATTAAGAAATAATTTGTCACTTATGAGTAGAGTAAGAGATATCATATGGGCCTAGGTTGAGTAGTATAGTTGTACCTTCATTAAATATGTGGGAACCTCCTTGTTATAATGATCACAAATCATGTGAATTATGTTTCTAATGAGATTAATGTATTATGATAATTTTTTTTATAAATATTATTAGAAGAAAATTGGATAAGTATAGAAAATATATATCATTAGTTCATTTATGACATCACCAGCTCTGTACTACCACCTACATGGTGACATTATTAGTTTATCCATGTTCCACTACACGAGTTCAAAAACCATTAGCTCATTTATGCTACTGTTAGTTTATTTTATCCACTGCCAAACATGCCACCTCCAGATTCATACTACCTTTAGACTCCTACTACCTCCAGATATGTGTTATTATTACTTCAACAATGCTACCGCTAGATGTGATACAAAAATCTGTGTACCACCATCATTTCAAATCTCATACCTCTAGGTGTGCTACCACCGAAGACTTTCTACTGATGTCTTGTCCTATTACTAGATCATTCTATAATCAGAGATGATCCAAAATCAGTTATGATACCATTTATATTCTACCTCACATGAATTTAATTCTTCAAATTATAGTTTATAAGAGATAATGCATACAACCTCAAGTAGTTTCTTTATTGAATTTATTAAAATACTATATAGATGAATTGAAGAAAAATTAAGAGGTCTCATGATGTTCTTCTCAGTAGGAGGATTCAGAATATCTTTATAATTATTCCTCAATAAATAATTTTGATATGAAGAGTTATATATTCAAAAGCTCTCATTCCAGCACATGCATGACCAATACGCTAGTCATATAATGATTCATATGAGTGTGAAGGTGATGAATACACCAAATATCATATTACATTCATATAATGAACCCCTATTTGAGTATATAAGATACTCACAACATCTACAGATAGAAAAAACTATGTCTATGATGCACTATTTTTATAAAATTTTAAGGGATCTTTTTTTAGATCAACAAGAAGACAAATTTTGGGACCCCAGAGAATCTAAATCATCACTGATTGAGTAGCACCAATTCTTCCATATTTACATGTGTTATCTCTCTGTTATTACATAGATTTTGAGAAGTGTTAACTATTAATATGTATATCTACACACACCGAACCTTTCTATTTAACTTGAATGCAGTAGACCCTTTATCTAAAACATCTCCTATTTTTTATAACCATTTATTAAAAAAATAGATCTTTTATGTCCTATGTTGTATTTCCTATCATGTATAACTGTAGAAGAAGATTTGATCCTATAAAGCCTATGTAAATTTGTGTGCATACCAAATCCAGTATGTAGATCGGATTATTTATATAATAATTTTCTTAGTATGAGGTGATTTCTATGTGGAGGGTATTAGCTAAAGACATGATACTAAACACATTTCTTACTATGATAAGTGTTTCAGTTTTGGTTTTTATTATTTATAACCTAAAAGTTAATTTTTTTTAAATTTATAACCATAACTTAATATTCGATAATTAATATTAATCAGTGTTTATATACGAGATTTTATAAAGCAAATTTGTTTCAAAAGTTAAAGTGATTTCTAATATTATTTTAATTGTGGCCTAGTCTCACATTGAGAAATATTTTGGAAAATTAAAAATATATTATTATACTTTTTTTATTAACAAATATTTTTTATATAAATTGGGGATTCTGGTTTAAAGTGTTTTTAGAAGAAATTTTATGGTGAACTCAATTCACCCCCACATTAGGTACTCACACTGGCCAAAAAAATCCACAATGATCATATAAGAAGGTATGCCCATATATCAAGGTAACAAAATAGATTAATCACCAAAAGGATGGTGGCATAATTTAGAATAATTATTTATGTGATATCATGAGATAAAGAGATTATATTACGAATAGCATGTTTGTAGGAGGTAGTCATAATGATGGATTTATTTATATCCTTATGGGCCATGATGGGATTCTAGAGTCCAATATTGGTATATGGGTTGGACTGAATTCTATAGAGATAATGACATACAGGGTCATAGACTAAGTGTACCCACAAGTTCCACCTATTCTGAGGTATATGATTTTAGAATCATGTTGGACCTGTATATGGGGGTTGTTGAACATCTGATATTGATCGATCCCAAGTAAAATTATTTCAATTATATTATTAAAGTTTATAATAATCATTATTAGATTTTTATATAAAGGTATTCAAAAGTTGTTTGATCATAAAACCAAGTACTAAAAAATATAATTTTTTTTAATGAACATAATACGTTCAAGGTTTGTTAAATTATATAAGGATATTAAAAGCTGATTTATTAGTTTTTATTTTATGACAAAACATTTTAAAGCGTGACAAGTGAGTGATAAAATATTTTAAACCTTTTTACATGTTTATTATGTCATAAGTGGGTAAAAATATATAAATTTAGGGTTATTACTTAATAGGGACAAAAGTGTAATTTTGGAAAGTATAACCTTTGTATAAAATCTCATTTTATCCCCATTAATAGTGACCTCAACCATTTAGAAAAATTTTGTGTGATAAGATCTCCTCTTCTGTTCTCTCATGATCTTAGAGTGAGAATTCGATGAAAGAAAAAGATCAGATCAATCTCACATTCTAGATCAAGTCCACATTCTTGACGTAATCGATGATCCATATTAAGGCTATTCATTTTCTTGTGATAGAACCTGTAATTGTATATCTATGATCCAAGAGATTTGTTTCACATGTGGAAGATATATAGGATACTTATCTTGTCACCTTTGTTCCACGATACAAAAAAAAGTGAGTGAATGAAACCATAGAAATTAAACAAACGATGTAACATTTACACATGCATTTGATTTTATATTTCATGATTATTGAATTTCTCATGATCTTTTGAGAAATATAATCAATGGGTTTTGTAGATTTGTTGTTTTTAACATGAATCAAAACTCAGAATGTTAAAATTATTATGATTCAAGCTTCCACTGCGCCCCAGGTTCCTTCAATTGGAATTTGAGTGGACATGCAATTATTTGAGTCAAAAAAGATTAAATTTAAATTAAATATTCTATGATTAGGAAACTGGGTTTTGATATAATCCCAATATAATTGAAGACCTGTAGATCCATGTTTGTATCTCTATGTTATGTCTGATAGATGATTGACAAGTTTTGTGTAAAAAATTGTGATGAAACTATATGTTTTTTTTACTTTAATGACTATCAGTGTAATTAATATTTTATAATGAGGGATGTTAAACACTTTGGGTACTCATTGGAGATACCAAAAGCTGATTTTGGTAGTACATTGGCAATACAAGCTTGTTAAGGAAGCTGAATTCTTTTTCCAAAAACACAAAAAAATCAAGGGGCTTCATCAAAAGATAACGATAATATATATATATATATATATATTAAGTTCAAAATAGATATCCAAATCCACTAAATAGACGTGGACACCTTTCCCTCTCCCATATATGGGAGGAGTTACATGTTTGACCTTTTCTATATTATATATTATAATATATACTATATAATATCTGTTATAATATTATATATATATATATATATATATTGTGTGTGTGTGTATTCACACACCCTTAAACATATGCCCCACTTAGACTTGGGATGGAATGGTTCATATTGGTTCCAACTTTCCCAAATTTCCAACCCTTCCACATGACCAATATTAATATCTGGGGATCTGCATTTTGTCCAAATAGACTTAATTTAATAAAATTATTTTAGGTGTTTGGGGTTGTATCAATAATTTACTAATATTATTTAAATACAAGTTAAATCCTATAAAACACCAATGCATTGGATTTTAGAATGTTTTGTTTTCTTTATGAAATATAATTATATGTGAAATGATCATGATACTAGATCGATACATGAATATTTGGTTTATTATTTATTTAGTTTTATTATTTTTTAAGTGTTAAAATGTGATAATTATTTTATTTTAATGAATTTTTCATCATCCCTACATATTTAATTTTTATATGGGAATGTGTGTCCACATTTAAGTCATAAAATGAATTTTCACACCCTAACCTTTCCTTAGAGTCATGTGAGTATTCATTATAATGATTGGTGTATTTTTTGACAATGTATTATGAGTTGAGAGCCAGCCTAAAACCAAATAAGAGAATTTTATTGGAGTTGTGGGAGATGCAATTCATCTTAGGTATTGACTGAATAAATTTCCCTCAGGTTTTAGTTAATCAATTTTTTGCTGGATTGATTAGAAAGTCATTAATGGATCAGGATTACATCATTATTTATTTACATTATCATGTGCATGGTTTAATATTTTTTTAATGTGAAATTATTAAACGCGATCACATAGTATAAAAATAGACAAGCATAAAATGATAAAATAAACATGTGTGGTGAATGTTTTCAATTTAAAAACATAATATTTTGTGAAGTATGATCATATAGGACATGAATTTAAAATAGAAAATGACTTGATTCACCAAGATTTAATTATCAAATCACTCAAAAAAATATTATGTTATTAAATGTCTTTCATTGATTGAATTTGGATACAAATGATTTTTCAAGGTACTCTTTATCCCAATTTGCGGGTGAATATTACTATTGGTGAGTTCTTATGAGATTTGTGGGTCTAATTTACTAAAATTTTCAACAAATAAGTATCCATATATTGCTTGTTGATAATTTAGAGGAAAAGTGTTGAGAAATGAAAAGTAATTTTTGGGGTATGTGATTCCAATAAATAGATCAAGGAGATGTGAGTTAATGTGTTCGTATTGTCCAAATCCTACCTTTGAATCTTAGATTAGTTGTGATGTTATAGCTTAGTCCATGAAGAGAAGTTTAATGATCCTTTCCACATGAATACTCAAGAGACTGAGTATTCTAAATATATTTGTTGAGTGCTACTAGGATTTGATAGAATAGTGGGAGAAATTAAAAATTAAAAATTTGAAAATTTCTAGTAATAATCAAGATAAAGTAATAATTTGATAATTTTTTTATATCAAATGTAAACCAACACTAATTTAATTTGACCGTGATCAATATTGGATATAGAGAATATCAAGAGTGACCATATCTTCCAGGATTATTATAAGATATTAATTATAACACAGTGCCAAGAGAAGAATCATTTTTTTAAAAGATTCCCCACTCTATGATTTTCCTTCTCAAGGATCAATAATAGAAGATAAATATAAATAAAATAATCATATGGATGATTCAATAGATGTTCCGTGCTTAATGTTTTTATCTATATCATGTGAAAGTTATAAAATTACTGATGAAAAATATACTTTTTAAATATTATCTTATCTGCAAGAGTTATACCAAGAGATATCTTCAAAAAAAACAAGATATCAATTGATCTATAATGTGAAGGCTAGTAGAAGGGAATTAGGTAGGATCTCATGTAATTAAGATGATAGGGTAGATAGAGATACTGGAGTCCATTATGTTCGAATTGAACCAATATATAGAAACATATCTCATTATTGTATCTTTAATACATAACATATTTAATTTCATTGTTAATTATAATAATAATTACATGAATATGCTCCTCCTAGATTTTTCGGATTTATTTTTTCATGAAGATAAAGATATGAAGAATTCTAAATTTCCAATCCTTATGGTGAAAATATGAGGAGAGGCAAGGATAATGTGTCAAGGGATAATTCTAAGTCAAAGACACTAATGAAACTCCCTTCCAAGAAACCCAAAATATATATGGAGAGTAATAAAGAGGAGGAAGTCTACTTTTCATGTGTCAAGAAAATCCACTAGAAGATGAATTACATAGCTATGAAGAAGAATCAAGTGAATTCTTCTGCTTCAAGAATATTTTCATTGAATTTAATATTTATATTTCTATATTTTGGGTAACAGATACTACATGTGGATTACAAATTTTTATTAAAATATATGAACCAAGTAGTATCAATATTATTTCAAAATATTATTTTGATCTCCATTAACCAAAAGGTTTGAGACTAGAAACATTATCATTGAGAGATTATCATCTTAAATTTCCTATAAGAATAATAATTATACTAAATTATTGTTATTATGTACTATATGTTACCAGAAACATAATCACGCTGTTGAGTTTAGACACTATGGTATTTTATTTCATGTTTGGAAATAAATGTTTTCATATTCATAAGGATAACATATGTTATGGTATGACACATATAAAAAGTGGTTTATATATACCTGAATTAGAAAATTCTGTTTTTTTAATCAATTAAAAATATAGAGAGAATGAATCATATCATACCTGCAATGGAACTCCAGGATAGTCCAGGTGAAGTAGAAAAATTTAGAAAAACTTCACCAATAAGGTTATTTAGACTCCATTGATTTAAGACCCTTGGTTGTATGCCATGATTTTTTATAATGTAAAATTACCAAAGTACTTTTAATAATGAATGAAGAATGATCAAAAGAACCATTGGAATCAGTTCATAGTGATGTATCTTGTCCACTTCTAGTAGAGGAAAGTGGTATATTATAATATTTCATTAGATTTTTTTTGATTATAATGGATATGGATATATCTAATTAATATGGTATATGTAAAAATAATTTATCATGTTTAAGGATTGTCAAAATGAGGTAGAGAATCAACTTGGTAAAAATATTATGAAACTCCACTTAGAACATTATGGATAATATAATAAACAAGATTTAATTGATCATATAAATGAGTGTGGGATATTTTCCTAGCTCACTAGTCCTTATAAATCTTATAGTAACAGTGTCAATGAAAGTAGGAATCAAGATCCTACTCTATATAGTCAGATTGATTATGAGTCACGTGACTCTCCCATTATTCTTTTGGGGATATATAAAACAAACTGTGAAATATACAGTAAACCAATTACCAAATAATCTTGAATATGGGATTCCATACATGTTATGGTATGGATATAAAACAAATCTATCACACATACATGTATAAGTTTGTTATGTTTTTATCAAGTCTATACCTAGTGACAAATTAGTATCTCGGAGCATGATGTGTGTCTTTATAGGTTATCCTAACAAGACAAATGGCTATTACATATATAACCCATTATATATAATGTTTATTGTAAATTACATTCTATATTAATATAAAGGGAACACATTTCCTATTTTTATAGTGGGACCATGACTGACCTTGATGAATTAAATTCTCTTGATGTGAAAGAAATGGTATGAGAACAATCACCACAAGAGATATTTGGAGAGAAATATATTCCTGATACAAAAGTACTATGTTGGTATACTAGAGAGGTTAGAGAACCAAATAGATATGGTTTTATTGTCACAAAATTAGGTGAAAACTTACTAATAGAGAATAATGAACCTGTAATCATCAAGGAAGAAGTAGATGGAATAAATGATGAAAAATTGAATTAACCCATGAATTTTGAAATGGAGTTCATGTAACAAAATCAAGTTTTGATTTTGGTATAACAATAATATAATGTAAAATCTATGGAGTGAACATGGGTTTTCAAGAAACATATGGACATGTATGGTCAAGTGAGAATCTATAAGGAACAACTAGTATTGATGGGTTTCAAAAAACCTCAAGGCATTGACTATGATGAAACCGTTTCACCAGTCTATTTGCTAAAATACATCAAATTATTAATCAAAATTACATCCTTTAATTATTATTAATTATTGAAAATAAATGTTAAAATTGTTTTCTAAATGGAAAAATAGTTTAATACTATGTCAAAACCTGAATGGTTTATTTTATCAAATATTTTGAATAAACTATGTATGTAGTAAAGATCTATTTAGGGGTTAAATCAGTCATCATGATCATAGAAAGTTAATTTTGATGAGTATATAAGAAAATTTGGTTTCATTATGAATGAAATAGATCCAAATTTCTATAATAAGGTTTATGGAAGTGACATCGTTTTCCTAGTATTATATGTTCATTACATATTGTTAATGGGATACAAAGTGCAAGTCATACAATAAGTGAATACTTATTTAAATTAATTCTTCTCCCTGAAATAGTTTGGTGAGATAGAGTATATTATAGGTATTAAAATATAGTAGATATATCTCATAGGATTATTGGGTTGTGTTAATGTACATATGTTGACAAGGTACTGAAAAGGTACAATATGGAACAGTCTAGGAGAGGATTATTTCCAGTGTCACATGGAATTAATCTCTCTAAAAAGATATTTCCATAGAAACATGATGATATTCAAATAATGAATATAACCTATTATTCTTCAAAAATTGGATCTATCATGCATTCTATGCTATGTACTATGTATGTTGTTTCTATTTCTTTAAGCATGGCGGGTAGATATCAAGCTATTTTAGAGGCGCTATATTAGATAGTTGTAAAGACTATCTTAAAGTAAATGAGTCATAAAAAATGATATATTTTATTATATAGAGGGAAGAGGAGTTATTAATGAGGGGAAACACTAATTATAGCTTCGAGAAAGATTATGATTATCTAAAATCATAGTTGAGCTATAACATTCTCCTAAATGGTGGTGTCGTGAGCTAGAGGAGCTCAAATAAGTTTTTGGTTACTGATTCTATATTAGATTCTGAGTATATAGCAGTTTCTTCTAAATATAAGGTATAATTTTGGATACAATATTTTTTCCAATATTGCTATTATACCTTGAGATTTATACCCTATTACATTATGCTATGATAATACAACCGTAGTGGTTCTTTTCAAGGATCCCAGGTCACACCAGATGATACAATATATAATTCATAAGTTTCATCAGTTGATGGATTTTACCTAAATAGGTGATGTTGTGATTAGTAGAGTATCCACATAGGATAACATGGAATACCTTCTAAATAAATACATATCTCAGTATAAATATGATACTCATGTGAGAGATAGTGGGTTGATAATTGTTCACAGTTGGCTCTTGCGAATGTGGGAGTGTTATGAGTGGGTGCAAAAGACCCAACTTGTTTATGTACTATTTTTACTAGTACATGTATAGTGTTTAATAAATACATGTATTTATTCTTACTATAATAGTGTTGATACCTCTTAATCTAATATTTATATGGTAATGTCCTTAGATAGTGTTCTATTTTAAAAAGTAATAATATTCCCCAGCTATAATTAGAAAATCAATATACTAATATAGTAATAATAATCAAATATACTCTGGTCTAGATACATCATACTTGTGGGAAATAGATTATTCCTGACTAATTGGTTTTGGGGATCATAATAATTGAGGCTTCATCTCATAAATAATGCACTTGGTGATCCTATACAGATGAGATCATGAGAATTGAGCCTCTAATAAGAACATGACATGTTTCAGGTGTCATTGGTTGTTCCTGTCTATGAATATGTGTATTAGTCTTTGGACATGATATCATTATTAATTTGTACCATTTGATAGCATACATTTATGGAATAAAAAAAAGAATGAAATTAATGTCATGGAGACGTGGCTCTTTTTGGTTGTTTCATTGGTGGTGTGGAATTGGTTAAATGATCAAGATAATATTTGTTGCTTTTGAGTAGAAGAAGAGATATCTTATTGGACCAGGTTGACCAGGTTGTTAGTACCTTCATTAAATCTATGAACATTGTGCATGAAGGTAAGTCTATGTGGTAAGGTCATGGAATATATAAAGCACTAAAATATTATGACACAAGTTTTCATCTTGGTTTACTGGATATCATGGTACAAAGAGATTATATTATACAGAGCGTTCATAAAAGGTAGTCATAGATATGAAATTATTTATCTTCTTAGAATCCATGATGGTTGTTTAGACTCCACTCTTGATCTGTGGGTTAGTCTCACATCTATCATGATAAATACCTAGAGTTTTACACACTAAGTGTATCCAAAATTTCCACATATTCAAATGAATAAGAGTTTAGGGAGAAGTGGGCCCCACATGCAGGGGCTGGTGAATGTTTGAGGGTGATTGATTGTAATTAAATATAATTCAATTATAATATTCAAGTTTATAATATTGATTATTTTATTTATTTATCAAGATATTCACATGTTTTTTATATCATAAAAGTGAATACAAGAAATTACAATTTTTTCACCAGACAAAATAGTTTCAGGGTTCATTAAATTATTTGGGGGGGATTTTGGGCCAAGTAAATGGTTTTTATTTTATCACATAACATGTTAAAGTGTTAAAAGTGATTGATAAAATAGTTTTTACTTTCATGAAAAGTTTATTAAGTCATAATTCTGTGCAATGGTTGGAAATGATGATTATTACTTTCTAGGGACAAAAGTGAAATATTAGAAAGTATAACCTATGTATAAAAGCTAGTTTTAACCCCCTGAATATTTAGATCCATAATTTTTATGAATTTATTGAGATAAAATAACCTTTCTATTTATCTTAAGATCTTTGAGAGATATTTTTTAGAAATAATAAGGTTGGATCGATCCTACTATCTCAATTGAGTCCACATTCTTAATTCAATCAAAGGGGAATCATCAAGCTATTATATTTCCTATGATATCACCTGATAACCATATATAGATGATACAGAAGCAATGTTTCATGTCTAGATGATCTAGAGGATGCCTAGATTAGTTCTTTTGATCCACAACATGCCTACGATGAGTGAATAAAAACAATGATTTAAAATTAACAAGGTACCGTATACTCTTTTGTTCTATTTTATCATTCATTAGTAAAATTAATTGTACTTGTTACTTTGAGTAATATGGGAAATGGGTTTTACGAATTTGTTATTTTAACATAAATCCAAACCCAATATTTTAAATTGTGTATCTTTCACTCTTCTTTTACACCATGGGCATCTTCACCTAGGTGGAAGTGTATTTGGTTAATCATAATCCTTAAGTGACCTGAGCCATCACTTGTCATTATATTGAGTTATTTCTAGGAAAAGTTATATTTTAGGCTATTATGTTCTATATATATCCCACATATTTTACCATAGATATAATGTATCCATATTTTTAGATAACATATTATAGATACCAACTCAATATCATGTGTTGGATAGTTCTATTTCTGACTCTTTAACTACCTCTATGCATAGTAAATAAATCAATCATTATTCATAAGGAAAAAACCTAGTTCATTCTCTGATACATCATTGTATATCAAAAATCCATCATTTCCTGATGTTAGTTTCAAAATCATATCATTGACCAATATTTTATTCAATTATTCAAAACAATCTTTTCAATTTTTTTTCCATTTGAACTTAGTACCGTTACATGTATTCCTGGTTAATATAATTATCTAGGCATTTTATACATGGATATTAAATCATTTTTTTAAAATTCATTACACATTACACAAACAGATTCCCAATGAACATGTTTGTTTAGTTCCGTTGTAATCTTAGAACACAAATTTATATTTTGGAATTATATCTTTAATGTTTCCCACAAAGATCATCCCTATTAGTACTCCTACCTAAAAATATTCCTTATAAAATGGGTAACATAAAAAATAATAAAAAAAGTGATCTTAAATTCTCACTCATAGTAATCAAAGGAAGTATGTAAGCTTAAACATTAGAATTGGGTTAAGAAAACATTATCATTACATTAGATGATCATACGGTGCTTTTAAAATATCATAAACAAGAATCCCAAAATAAATATTGGTAGTTCAAAAGAAATTAATCATAAGGAAGTAAAAACATAATCCATGAAATCATAACATAAAAATAAGAAATATAATTTTTGGTAGACTCATAAGCATATAAAATGATTTCTATAGTAGTCAAGAAATCGCTGCCAAGGCCATCATAGTAGTAGGTTTTTCCTCCACATACCATCTTGGTAGTCATGGATTACTCCCATTACCATCTTAGTAGTCAATGATCACTCCCAAGACCATCTTAGAGGAAAAAGTCCATTACTGAACCAAGTCCACTCCTCATTCTAGCCATATCTATCTTCTGAGATATAAATAATGACCCAATGAATTGAACTAATATATATGTCCCACCCATAAAATCATAAAAACCATTCATATATGTTCCACAAAAACATAAATCATTAATCATATAAAAACTCATAGTATGAAACAGGTTTCATAAAAATCATTCAATCATAACATAACCCATTGAAAAGAAATAAGTTTCAAAAATATCATTACATCATAAACCAAAACAATTATGAGAAATAATAATAATGGTATATTGGAATAATATCCCTAGTAAAACATAAGTAACATCAGATAAATTTATCTTAGATGAAAAATAATTTTGGCATATCACATGAAAATAATTCTAGAGTAAAATAACCTTTCGGATTTGAAATCGATTTCTTTTCTTAAAATTGCATGAAATTTTAAAAGAAAAAAAATTTATTCCAAAATAAACTTGTAATATTTAATGGTAATATTTAAGGAAATAATTCATCATGAATTTGGAGAAATCCATTCATTTGATAGAAGTTAAAAAATAAAACAATATTCTCATATGTTTTCTAGAAAAGTCACAAAGTACCACACTTGGAAGATGACAAATTATTCCTTTAGTTAAAAGAAAAAAATGGGTAAAAATAAACTTAACATATATAAGATAATATGATAAAAATTTATTCAAATGTTTTTAGAAAAAATTTACATGGATTATAATTATTCCTCAACAAGAATTTAAAATAAAATAATCCCAAATATTGATGATATTATGAAAGAAATACTCACCACATTATAATTAGTAGAATCATTGGCCTCATGAATGAAATAAAATTATAAGGATATGAAAATATAATAATATTTATGATAAGAATTATAAAATAAATTCAAGGTAATTATATACACCCTTTATAATAAATGAGTGATGAATATGGAATAAGTATTACAAAAATAAAAGTGAGAATAAAAATCCCCATACTACATGAGTAAGTATTGAATTGTGATCCCCAAGAAAGAAGTACACAAATTCTAAATTTTTAATATCATTAAATAAATTCAATTTACAATATAAAATTTCATAGGTGAGTATATACACCACAATAAATAAACTAGTAGTGAATATGACATGTATCTCGTAGAAATAAAATGTGAGGTGAAATTCCCTTACATTATGTTTTGACTCTCATCATAATCATACAAAATACATGTATAATAATTTTTAGTTTATTATAAATCAATTTATGAAACATATTACTATATATAATACCATATATTATTTACGTTTGACTTTATATTTCTCTCTTATTAACAATTCCATGTTAATGTTATGTCTCAAGTAATAAGCACTTTTTCAGACATGTTTTTATTTCATATCCTTAGTACTATTATATAGATCATTATTTAATCCTATATATTATTATAATCATTATATAAACATCATATATATTTATATATTAATTATATATGTTTTCATGGGGATTCATAATATTTGGATATAGAAAATAAAATACACTGTTAATGGAGACGGTAGGTTATGCGTAAGCATAAATTTTGTTTTCATTTTCATTATGGGTTAAATTGAAAGAAATTATATTATATTTTATGATTGAATAATAATTTTTTATTTCATATATATCATATTTATTCATAATATTTATTCTTATTTCCATCCATGTGAAATATTGATGAAAAATGAATCAGATTGCACCGTAGAGATGGTAAGACATACTTATGTGATTATTGGAGAGGATGTTAATAGGGAGGGATGGATCACCACTATCTGGGTTCCACCCTACCATCACACTATGGTTCCTTCATAGAACCACCACTTCCCCTGTCTCATCATCCTCTTTATGGTGATAGTTTTTTTGTGCTTTATCTACCCCCTTCCTCATTCCCTTGTATTCCTCCTGGAACTCGGTCGCTATAACCTTCACTCTTATTGATAGAACCATCATGAATAAACCCCAACTCTTTTTAACTCAATTATTATCTTGTGACTTGGGTTCTGTATGATGTGGAATATATAAATTCTCTCCATCTTTTTTTCTTATCTCCTTTTATGGGGTTTGTTTCTGTTGGATCTCACGACTCCTGGATTTGGTCCTACTTTTTAATGCTATTCATATGCCCTTATTTTCCTACCCACCATGTAAGAACTTATTTCTAGTCAAGAATGATGGATTTTATGGCTATTTGGGATGGTGGGGTTGTAATGCTGAAGGCTTCTCTATTCATTTTCTCTCTACTATCTCATTTTTTCCTTCCTTGCTTCGGGATTTCCCTTTTATGGTCTTAATTGGTTATTATTATTTCATTTTTCTTCTATGGTTTACAACTTCATCTCATCAAGATTTGGTTTACTGTTATGTTCCATTAATCCTATGATAGAGTTGTTTTGGACTCTGGATTGTGATGTTAGTTTCTAGGAAGTGGTAGGCTTCAGTGTTTCCTCTTTGATGATGAAGATAGATTCATGAATTTCTGGTTTGGAAAACTGTTTGTTGCCCTTTTTTTATTCACTTGGTGTAGGATTTGAGGTAGAGTTTGGTGGTATTTCCAATGGTCGATGAATGTTGTTTAACTTTGTCCAGTCTTGATCTAGGATTCCACCTCTCTTATCCCAATCAGAGTTGTGAGGTGTTTTTTAAGGTATCTTGGGAGGTGGGATCGAGCGGTAATCAGTATTTAATTAGGCATCTACTATAGTGGTTGTGTATCTATTTTGGATCCCCATTATATTTTTTGTTTTCATATATTGTAGTTCTTATTTTAGGCCTTAATTCTCAGTGATGACTATATTTATATTGTTGGTTTCATTTGGTTGATTCTTGTAAGTGTTTTCAGTGACTCTTTGGTCTGGTTCAACAGTGTGGATGGCCTTCCTTTTAGTTTATGGTTTCTAGTGTGATTGGTTAAGACCAACTATGTGCATTGTTTGGGATAAGATGATAAAAACGGTGTTTTTAATGGGGATGGAAACATGGTTGATGTTGAATTGATGAGACTGACATTGAATATGGTGATGTATTTCGGCCCATGGTGATTAGGGAACTAGGTTCAAGCTTTACATTTTAATTTTGAGTTCATCAATTTGGGGTCATTTTGGTACTGTTTGTTTAATCATTAATTTTGTATTCCCACTGATTATTATTTTTTTGGATGATTTAGTAAGGTTTTATTTAGTTTTTGGTATTAGTGGTTCCCACTAACCACAAAATGGGTTTATGAAAATAGAAAAAAGGATTACGAGGTAAGCCATACGTATGCATGAGATACATTATCATTTCCCAAAAGATTAGATGGTAAATGGGTAGATAAGATATTATCATTAAATATAAATAAATATTTCCTAAATATCATATATATCATTAAAAATAGCATGTGCATCATAAAACTTACCATGGGAATTGGTAAATTAACAAAGCGAACAATCATCATTTTGTGAGGTGATGATCTGCCGTACACCCGAACAATATGTTCGTTACCTATTAGATGGAATTTTTTGAAAGTCTAGGTATAAAAATTAATAAAACAAAATTTAAAAATATTTTGTATACTTTCCATATATAATCATTGTATAAAATTAATTGAGGGGGGTTTAAGGATGAAATAAAATAAAAATGTTCATTGATGAACATTTTTCTCTTCTTTGTGTATTCCCTTTTGATTTGCATAAAAGGAATTCATTGTTAAGATTTCTGCCCAAATGAAAGATTCTAGGATGAAGGTAATGAAGTTGGGAGGATATGTGGAGAATTTTTTTTGTTAATAATGTATTTATATGTGTCAATAATATAGAAGAATATGTCCCCTTTTATAAGAGAGTAGAGGGGTACTTTTGGAAACTCTCAACTTATTAATTTATAATAAATTAAATATTAAACCAAATTCCACAAATAGGTAATGAATTAGATGATAATATGATATAATAATTTAATCTTATAAACTGTTAAATTTTACAAAGGTTTGGATATGATTTTAAACATTATATGTTTTATTAACATGTAGTTAACTTATTTTAATTTTAACTTTTCTAGCAAACAATTTAATGATAAGAGAATGCATTTTTTAAATATAAAGTGAAATTAGACCATAAATGGTCAATTTATGATATTTTACACCATATATTATCCCCTCGTATTTATTTAACATTTTTTATAATTATTAAATAATTTAATAAAATATTACATTCATTAAATATCATTGGTTTCAATTTTGACACTATTCATTATTCTTCTTTTTTACAATATTATAACAACATGATATCTTCGAACCAACTATATTACCTCATCCCTAACATGTAATATTAATTCATAAAATTTGTATATTATATTAATTATATAAAATTATATTTATTTTTATATTTTTATTATCATTTATTTGTTATTTACATTGATAATACAACTTTTGCATCATCATTGTTGTAGCCTTTAAGGTATTTATCTATTTCAAAAAAATTTAAAAAAAATTACCGAGAAAAATAAAAAAGTTGTAAATTATAAATTCATATCACAGAAAAATTTGTATTCTATATAATTATATATTAAAAATGATACAGTTATTGAATATATGAGTGTGACATCTTTAACTTTTCATTAAATAAATAATATATTAAATGTCTAACTCTCATTAATGTTGCATAAAAATTTTATAATTTCGGCCAGTGGATTATTTTGTTAAAAAAACCGATTCAATGAAATTATCACAAGTTTTAGGATAATTTTATCTTGTTTGTAATATTATTTTTTACCCTTAATTACCTGATTTATCTTTTGCTATGTTAATAAAAATATTACTAATGTTACTATTAATAATACGTCAAAAATAAATGAAACATATTTAAATAATATGTATAGTCTGATTCCAAATATTTAATCCATTTTTAAAAATTCTAAATAACATAGTTTTCAGTAATAAATTTAAAATTAATCTCATTGATGGGGGTGAGAAAATGGGTTATTGAAGTAAAAACATGAAAAATAATGAAAAGTTTTTATGACTAAATTCAATGTAAAATTAATTCCAATGACCTATATAACAATAAATGAAAATAATTTTATTGAATTATACTTTAAAACCAATTAAAAATATAATGAAAACTATAAATTATATTGATGAAAAAAGTTATTTTCAAATAAAATTTAGTATTGTTTACAATTTATCAAAACATTAAACTTAACATAAAATAAAAAAAATAAAAAATTACATTTTTATATTTACAATTTAAAGGAATAAGTTTATTTTGTAAAATATGTCATATATAAGTGTTAGATATTGGATTTAATATGGGTTCTCCATTTCATGGTGATAAAATTAACCATTTAAAAAATATAATTTTTTGTGCATAAGATTGGTTCGGTTCTTATCTTTTGCCTATAAAATCCATTGCATGAGTATAAAAAATATTTTATTGAATATATACCATACATATTTCATTAATATCAATCACTAATTTTAATTAATTTAATTTATTAATGAAAAACGACTTTGGGAGCATAAAAATTAATTTTTTTCATTAATAATTGATTATTATATATTTTCATTTTTAATTAATTGGTAACCAATGAATTCATATTATAAACCTTATATATTTATAAGTTAGTAAATACTATTTATAACTAGTAAATTAATGTCTAGTTTATATCTTATTATATTAAAAAATAATATTTTAATAATATACTATTATTCGGTGGAACATAGTATTATATGTAATGAAAGATATCAAAATAACTTAGTGTTGTATAACATAAGATAATCATAGTGTTTTATATACTACAATATAATCTATGTGTTTTATGTGGCACAATATCCCCTTGGTGTTGCATATATCACAAGCTAAAAATAGTGTTTTTACATAACGAATGTTATATTCAGTATTTTGAGAAATGAAAAATATTAAAAAGATTAAATTATTTTGAAAGGAAATATATTTCATAATGTCTCTGGGTGTTAAATTCTATCTCCATTAAAATTAATTCCACCCTATAAATTCATATGGATTATCAAAGGTTTAATACTTGAATGTTCCTTTCCTAGAAACTGGCATTGTAAAAATGAAATCTATAACCTTATTTTAAAAATTAAAAGTTAAAAAATAAAAGTTTCTTGATGAAAATCATAACTAGGATTCTAAATTAGAAAAAATAGGTAATAATTTGGGTATGGTGGAAAAGTGTAAATAATCACAGTTATTCATAAAGATCACTGATCATAAGAAACTGGGTGATCCATAGAAACTTAAAAATCCCAAAACTATAAACTAATGAATCTTGAAATTTGTCATTGATATAATCAATAATGATGATCAATGGGCAACATTTTATTTCTAGATCATTTTTTAATGTTTAAGAATGTTCACAAGGGAATATACTTACTTATTTTTAGGACAACTTCACACTTTTTTGGTTCCTTGATCAATTTCCATTTCATCCCCTATTCCCAAAAATTAAGTTGAATTTTTCATTCTTGAAGCATTAAAAAATGATGATATCGATAAATATAATGATAGGTCATTCCACCAATCTTTTTCACAACAAAATATTAGAATAAGTTATTAAATATCCACAACTCCACCTTTGGTGAGATAATACTTTAATCTCCGAAACATTATTCAATGTTTGACTTAAACATTAAATAAATTAATAATCCTATAATCCTTTTGAAAGCTGAAAATCCAATAATTTAGAATTAAGTTCACTAATTAAGATTAAAATTTATCTCCCATATATGATATGGTGTCTATTAGTTTTCACATTCCAATAATTTGAATACCATTATCATGTATTCTCTTAAATCATGTTAATAAACTAAATTACCGTACATCATTATTGAAAATATGAATGTTTCATAATACTATTTTTTATTAGATATATTACTTAAGTAAAAAAATTTGTAAACATCATACATGATATAATAAACCAATTTTCATCAAATCCGTAACCAGTTCCAAGGAAATATATACCATCTAATTTACTTATTCATATCAAACATATCTTTATCCAAGCATCATTATCTCAACATCAGGAACATATTAAGGGTTATTTTCCCGTAGTCAAAATTTCATTATGCCATTGAATAATATATCTAGTCCGTCAAAACCACAAAATATATTTTCATAAGTCCTCCAAGAAAAACACATAAACTAAAAAATACATATATATTTCATTATTCTTCGATCCAAATACATTATCACACTAATAAATCCTCTTCAATGATTGGCATGGAATAATTTATTCCATGGATTAGAATTAAGTTCATAGGTTAGGGAATTGAGTTTGGTAATACCCATATTTTCTATAGATAATACATTAATATCTATGTTAGATCATCACTCTTGGACTCTTTTTTCCACACAGATAACAACTTCCCATTTTTTGAGTTATTCCTCAATGTTCTTAATCCTTTCTTCTTGGAATAAAAGATGCTAAATCTTATTTAATATATGTTCCTCACTATGTGAACATTCTTAAAATTCCATATTCCTCTTATTCAATGTATTAGGAATACCACTGTGTTTATAATTTTAATCATATATCCGAATAGATGATTCATCATAATCACAAAATCTATATCTCTAGTCAATAACCAATTGTGTTACTCATAGTCACCAAATTTTCCATTAGATTCAATGTTAACCCGGTTCTTTTTAGTTCCTAAATTGTCTAAAACAAGAAATCATAGTTTGGGAAACATGTTTTATACCATAAAACCCTATATTCATGGTAGATCAATTATAGGATTTATAAATTATGAAACCAACCCATGAAAACATAGGATTATCTTTAGATAGATCCCTAGACATATCCTTAAATATATCCCTAGGGATATCACTAAGCTTTTTTCATCCTAGTTTCCAAAGGATAACTACATTTTTTTCTCAGATACCAACTATATAGACTCAGGATTTTCATACATTGATATTATATCATTTTTATAAAATAATTAAGACATTATATAAACAGACAACCAAAGATCGAATTAGTTTAGTTCCACTGAAAACATAGAACATAAACTTATAGCATAGAAAAAAATCTTCAACATTTTCCAAAATGATCTTACCCTTTAGGACCCTACCTAAACCATTATTTCTGACCTAGGAAAAAGAAAACATGAGAAAAAAGGGTCATATAAGATGATCAGTAAGGTTAAATAAAAGAGGTGTGTAAACCTAAACATGAGAATAGGGGTAAGAGAACTTGATCATAACATTAGAATATAATAACTAGTATATAAAATATCATAAACATTAATTATGTAATAAATATTTGTATTAAATAAGATATGAATCATAAGGAAATAAAAATAATAATCTATGAAATCATAACATAGAAATAATACACAAAATTTGTGGTAGACACATATACATATAAATGTTTTTCCATATTAGCCATGTAATATCTTACAAGGAAATATTAGTAGTATGGTTTTACCCCCATATCATATTGGTAGTCATGGTTTACTCCCATCACCAACTTATTAGTTAAGGTTTACTCCCAAGACTAATATAGCGGACACAATCCTTTACCGAACTGAGTTCACTATCTATTCCAACGATGTCTATCTCATGAGATATAAATCATTACCCAATGCATGGGATGGAGATATAAGTTGCACATATCACATAATTAAAACCATAAATATGTGTTCTAGAATAAAATAAATCATTCAACATAACAAAACCCATGGAATGAAATGGGTTTCATAAACACCATTCAATCAAAACATAACCCATTTAAAAGAAATAGTTTCATCAATATCATCCCATCATAAAAATAAACCATTATTAAAAACAATAAAAATGGTATAATTGAATCATATCCCCAGTAAAACACAAGTAACACTAAATAATTTTAGCTTATATTGAAATCAATTTTGAGATATAACTTGAAATCAATTCATGAGGAAAATAACCTTTTAGATTTGAAAACATATTCTTTTCATAAAATGCCAGGCAATTAAAAAAATGATTTTCTATGAAAATGTACTTGTAATCTTGTAAGTTCATATTAAAAGAAAATAATGATTCATGAAAGCAGAAAAATCCATTCATTCCAAATAAGTTAAACATAATACATTCCTCTAGTAATTATACCGGAAATGTCACACAATACCTCATTTGGAAAACAAAAAAAGATTACTTTCAAACCGTGTTATAAAAAGTAAAAGAAGGGTAAAATAACATTAAAATCTATAGAATAATAGTAATTAAAAAACATTTTTAGAAAATAGGGATGTAACGTCTTGGATCTGTGTTCCACTCAACGGGTGCGCCAAACTCGGTTGGTCACATGACCTCAAGCGAATTTCCCCAAATACCAGAGGATGCCTACAACAGTCATGGCCTAGGTCTGATAGTGGGGAAACTATTCCCTCATTTTTAAAAGTGTAATGCAGTGGAACAAGATACAAGCATACAAAAGAGGAAGCAATAAACAATACCAATGCTGAAATGGAAAATTGTACAGAAATAAATAAATGGCCAGCAGCCATATATAATGATGCAATATGTACCTAAGTCTAGGAAAGCAGCCAAAACAGAATACACTGCAATCTGATGTTATTCAATAAAAGGAAAAATACAACAAAGAAAAATAAACAGTGCATCAAGAACTTAGCAGCATTGCAAACCTAATCTCGGTCTCATTCTCTCCTACTCCTCTGCAATAATCAAATACCTGTATAGGGACTCTTTCCTTTATCTACACCTACAAAAATATAATCTATTTGGTCCCAATACATGACCCAAATAGGGTGTGAGAAATATATCCCAATAGGAAACCACCAATGGCTCGTGCTCAACTATGAATGAATTTGTACAACAGCAGTGTAGTAATGAAAATGCAGTAAACTATGAAGTACTCAAAAGCAGCTACTCCTACCAGTTCCATTTTCATTTATTTATTATTTAGAAATTCATTGTACTAGAATTATTAGTTCTTGAGACTCAGACTCATCCGAAAATCTCCTAAACAATGCCACAAAAAAACTACAACCAACAATCTAACAAGTACAAGGTAAAACGAACTACCATAGTGAATATTCAAATGCACATTGCCCTCAGGATAAATAGTACCATTCCCTGAGGATAATTAGATCCTTTCCCTCATGCCAAATTGAAACGAAACCCTCAGGTATTTTTCCTCAGGCATATTGAGTATTTCACTCAAGAGAAATAGATATTTTCCCTTAGGCCTTGCCCTCAGGTGAAATAGAACATTTCCCTCATGATTAATAGTAACCTTTCCCTCATGATTAATAAAACCAGGCCGAGCCCAACACATAAGCAAGCTATTATATACATTTATTCTCAATAAAACTCAAAGAATTCTATAATCACAGTATACCCTCGGGTATCCTATCCAAATATCTAAACAAGGGAACGCACCCACGGGGTGACCCTGGATCCAAGCAATGATCCCAGAAAGCAGTTTATATATATTCATTAAATTACCTATGAAATTCTAGGCATTTAATTAGTCAAGGACTCAACCATACGACACCCCAAACATGGTCGAGTAGCACAAAAGTACACAATAAACATGACTGTTTGAAATAAACATCAGACCACCTACCTCGATCGCCACTGATTGATATACGTGAATAACACCTTCCGAAACAATTGAATATGACATAAATCTGGGATAAACATTTATCCATTCAAATGTAAATAACTTCCACATGGGAAATAATTGGTAAGAACGGACCAAGGAGAAGGAAGGTCTTACCCGCAAAGTTCAAAAAAGATCAATGACGAAAGAAACGGATTCCTAACATGCGATCAAGAGCTCCTCCAAGCTCTGACCTCTCCTCTTGAGCTCTAAATGAGCTTAATGTCTCCTCTTCTTAATGAGGAGGATACTGTCCGTTTTAAGAGGAAAAAAACTACAGGTAATGTACTCTCAAGTACACACCATGTAATTTTTATTTTTTAACTATTTTTCTGGTGGCTACTTTTCACCACCGTAATGTTCATTTGTTGACATGATTACACGACTTGTATTTCTGAATACACGGTGTGTACTGTCGCTCCGATGGTGGAAACTTCAACAGTCTTACTGTTCAGCTGTTGACTGATTACAGGGAGTGTAAATACCAATTACACGACGTGTAGTTAGGTTTTACACCCTTCATCAACAACATGCCTACATACCCTATGTACTCATCCCAAATGACCAAAGTACATATTGTGTGGAAAAGTACATGACGTGTCCCCCCAAAATTATAGATTTTCCCGCATTTTCCTTATTTTCTAAAAAACACTTAAATAAAAAAGAAAATAAGAAACTCGTACCTCAAGAATAAGAACCAGGTTCTTACAATATTCCCCCCTTAAAGAAATTCGTCCCCGAATATCCCTTCCCAGGGTGGGGAAGATAAAGTTGTGAACAACTCTAGCCACATAGCACGTACGTCAGTCTCCTACTCCCAGGATTCGTCCTACACTCATCCATACTACCATAACATCTATACGAGAGGAACTGACCATCCTTGGAGAACCTTCATGCTCCTGTCAACAATGAAGATTAGATGCTCCTCAAAGGATTTATCGACCTGATGTTCAACCTCGTCGGGCTGAAAAACGTGAGATGGATCTGAGTGATAACGGTGTAGCAGAGATACTTGGAAGATGTCATACATGGCCCGAAACCTTTGTGGTAACTACAACCGATAAGAAACCAACTCGACTTTTTCCAAAATCTCAAATGACCCCACATACCTAGGTGAAAGTTTACCCTATCTTCTGATCCACCTGTGTCCCAACATCGGTGAAACACGCAAGAGAACCTGATCCCCGACCACAAACTCCAAGGGTCATCTGCGACGATTATCATAATATTTCTGATTAGATTGTGCAGTAGCCATCCACTTCTAAATGAACTGGACCTGCTCTGAAGTCTCCCACACGAGACATGGTCCAAATAAATCTGTCTCACCTGCCTCTAACCAGCAAAAAGGTGACCAGCATGACCTACCATATAAATACTCGTATGGTGCCATCTAAATAGTTTCCTGAAAACTATTATTGTAGGAAAACTCGACCAGGGGTATGTGCTTCTCCCAAGATCCCCCAAAGTCTTGGACATATGCACGCAACATGTACTCTAGAACCTGTATCTTATTCTTTGACTGGCCATCTGTCTGAGGGTGGTAAGCTGTGCTCAGAAGCACCTATGTACCCAGTTCTCTCTAAAAACTCTACCAAAAACGAGAAGTAAAATTGGCATCCCTATCCGAAACTATAGAATGAAGAACCCCATGATGATGTACCGCCTCTCGAATAAACAAATTCCCGAGATCATCAACACTGAAGGTCTCCTCGATTGGAAAAAAAGTGAGCTACCATCGTAAGTCTATCCACAATAACCCACACATCATCACTACCTCTAGGTGACCTCAGCAACCTAGTCACGAAGTCCATCGCGACATCATCCCATTTACATTCTTGAATGGGTAGCTGCTATAATAGTTCGGCTGGCCTATGATTCTTCACCTTCACCTGCTGATAGGTGGAACATATCTTAACAAAACTAGCTACCTCTCGTTTCATACCCGGCCACCAATACTGATGTCTCAAGTCACGACAAATTTTTGTAACTATGGGATGCACTTCCCAATCTGAAGCATGAAACTCCCATATCAACTTCCTATGTATATCTTCAGGAACCCACACAAGTCCATGGAAACACAATATCTCATCATCGCCCATCGTCCAACTGGGAGGGGGATCCTCACTTTCCACCGACTCTCATAGAACTAGGCCTTTAGAATCTGATAGCTATCTCATCCGTACTCTCTCTAGGAGGGTAGAAGTCATAGCTATGTCTGAAAGGTAGGATCACCCCTGACTATCGTGAACCTCCAAATGCATCTCAGAGGACAATTCCATAAGCTTCTACTCACCACTGGCCTCCTACACTGCCTATATATGAGTTCTCCTAATTAGTGCATCAGCTTCTGCATTTCCCTTACCGGTTGTATAGGCAAGCTCCAAGTCGAAGTACTGAAGGTATTCGACCCACCATCAATGTCTCAAGTTCATGTCATGCTGGTTAAAGATGTATTTGAGACTTTTGTGGTCCATAAATACCAAATAATGTTCTCCCAATAGATAATGTCTCCAATAGCGTAATGCATGAACAGTTGTAGCCAATTGGAGATCATGCATTGGGTAATTCCTATCATGTCGCCTCAACTACCGAGACCCATACGCAACTACGTGATCTCCCTGCATCAACATTGTTCCCATCCCAATAACTGAGGCATCTTAGTAAACTGTATAGCTCTTCCCTTGATCTGGAAGTACCAGGATTGGTGCTGATGTCACTCTTCCCATTAGTTCTTGAAAGGCTGTCTCACAAGATTCTAACAAAAAGAACTTCACACCCTTCTTATTCAAACCCATAAACTACACTGCTAAGTAGGAGCAGTCCTGTATAAATCACCTTTAGTAACCAACCAGCCCCAAGAAACTTCTTAGATCAAACACGTTCTTAGGATGATCCCAATAAACTACTGCTCTCACATTCTCTGGGTCTACCACAACTCCTGACTCTGAGATGATATGACCCAGAAAGTGAATCTGTTCCATCCAAAAGTGGCACTTTGAGAGCTTCACATATAGCTGATGCTCTCTCAGTGTACTCAATATGATCTCATGATGGGTATCATGGTCATGTTGAGTTTCATAGTACACCAAGATATCGTCCATGAAGACTGCCACAAAAATCCAGATATGGATGGAACACATAATTCATCAGAGCCATGAAAACTATTGGTTCCTTCGTGAGTACGAAGGGAATAACCAAGTACTCGTATAGACCATATCTGCTCTGAAAATCTATAAGCGGTATGTCCGATGGATTAACGTTCAACTGATGATATCCGGATCTCAATTCAATCTTTGAGAACACTCTTGCTCCTGGAAGTTGATTAAGAAGATCATAAATCCATGGTAAGGGATATCATTTCTTGACCATCAACATGTTCATCTTTCGATAATCCACAAAGAGCCTGAGGGTACCTTCCTCTTTCTTTGAAAACAGGATAGGTGAACTTCAATGCGAAGTACAGGGTCAGATGAGACCTTTTTCCTGCAACTCCTCTAATTGCATCTTGATCTCCTGCAACTCTGGTGTAGGTATCCTATTAGGAGGAATGGACACCAGTGCTTCTCCTTGAACATGCTCAATTGTGAAATCCACCTCTCACTCTGGAGGAAGACATGAAAAGTCATCCAGGAAGACATCCCTGAAATGATAAACCACATGAGGGAAATACTTAGGACAAGTTCCCTATTCATCCAGATATAAACTCTCAATCTGGGCTGTTACTCCTCCTCGCCCACGATGCTTGGGTCCAGCTCGGCTCACCTGAACATCCCATTCTCACTTTTATAAAAACTCCCCGCCCTCTCGTGATGTGAAACTCACCCTGTGACGATAGAAATCTAAAAATGATAGAAAGGGTACCAACCAATACATCTCGAGAATGAAATCATAGCTCTTCATCTATAAGATGTAGAGGTCCCACAAAAGGTGACACCCACCAACCTCTAGGGGGCACTCCTTGCACTGACGCACACCTGCTGTTCTAGTCCCAAATGTAGTGTCTAGAAGAAGAAGAAACACAGATCCCAATTCTCTCCATAATGGGAAAAGATATAAATCTATGTGTAGCACCTGTATCGAAAAGTACAGAAGACAAAACAGAAGAAACTAGAATAGTAGCTCTAACAGTGGAAGGTCCGGGATCCTGATCATGTTGGGTATGTTGCACTGCATATGCCTGCTTAATGTCGCAGCCCTGTGACACAGCATGGCTACCCTGAACTGACCCGCCCTGTTGCCTCTGAGATCTTGGTGTCTGGCTACCATGGCCACGACGACCACCTCTACCTGAATGTCCTGACGTATTCAAATTTACTGATTGGTAAGAAGCTACTGGTCCTTGTCTCGTACACGGAGTCTGCACAGAACCCCTCTCACTATCCACTGGTTGAAAATCCCTATAAAATCATTGTAGATGACCCATCTTGCCGCAAGCTCGGAAATCCACTGGGTCACATGGACACTTTGGTCTCTTATGACCTTCCTTACCACACTATTAGCACATAACAGGGACACCTGTAGAATTCTTATTGATAGTACTACCACCATGAGATAAATCCATCCGCCTCTTCCTCTTACCGGTAGAAATAGTACCAAAGACTGGTGTCGAACTGCCCTGGCCTGCACCACTAGCTTCCCGCAGGTTCTGATCAGTAAACAGTACCTGGTTCACAATAGCATGCACTGTAGGTAACCTAAAAACGTTCACCAATTCTCGGATTTCATATCGAAGACCATTCTCAAAGCGTCTAGACCTCAACGTCTCATCTCCCACTTGAACAGGTGCAAAGAACTATAGCTCGGTGAAGTGGGTAGAATAATCCATCACTGATATGGCGCCCTGCTGTAGAATCATAAACTGTCGAGCTCGATCTTCCCTTAGTGTCTTTCTAAAGAAGAAATTTTGAAAGACATAATGATAATCTTCCCATTCCATGTCTCGGTGATGCTCGGTCTGGGTGGTAACATCCCACCATATCTTGTCGGAATCACACAACATATATGTAGTGAGATTAACCCTCCTCCCTGGTGGAATCTTTGGATGATCAAATATATTCTTCATAGAACCCAGCCAAGAATCCACAGCCTATGGTCTGCCATCCCCTGAAAATATAGGAAGATGCTACTGCTAGAATATAAGTGTCAAATCTTCCATAGATGTGGCAGCCAAAAGTTCTCCCTGGAAGGTCTGTATAAACTGCATAAAGCCTTCACAGACTGGGCTTCTACACCTATGTCTGGTATAATGGCTGGCACTACATCTGGATCTGCTAGAGGATCCATCAGTATCCTGTGGCCTACCGTCTATGGAGTATACTCATTGGCTCTCTCTTGGCGAACAAATCGTGGTCATCTCAATGATATGAATCTACAAGGTCAAACACACCCCTATGATTAAGATAATCAAGGACTGAAATATTGGAGTGTAAGAATAGAACATGAGAAAGACAACATTAAATTTTACAAAACAAGACTACACGTCATGTATAATAACTACACGTCGTGTTCCCTCAAGTCTTACACATGGGTGTGTACTCTGCCCAAACTGGTCGTGTAACACCCCAAACACACGGCGTGTTGTCCATACACAGAATGCGTACTTGTATTTTATTCCTCTAATTGAGTCATTCTATATGGCTTAGACACACGACTCTATTTGAACGAGACTACACAGCGTGTATAATAACTACACGGCATGTAGTAAATGAGCTTTTCCAACCCGTGTTGTCTGCACACATGGCCCGGTAGACAGCTCAGACTACACAGTGTGTTCCAGATAGACACAGTGTGTAATGCTAAGATTCCAACTGCCTGTGTTGTTAGTGACACGGCCGGCTACTCGGCTAACACTACACGGCGTGTTACACCCTCCCACAGCATGTACAACTCCCTGTTTCCCCATCCACACGGCCAATTCCACTCGGTCTTTCAACAGTCAAGACTACACGGTGTGTCCCTCAGGTACACAACGTGTTTAGGAGGAGGTAACACTGACATGTGTTTGTTAGTTACATGTCAGGATCCTCAGTTCAAACTACACGCCGTGTTCGTCATTGACACAACGTGTATAATCTTAGATTTCTTCACCCTTGTTGTTAGTTACATGGCGGACATAGGATCAACAAAACACGGCGTGTATAATAACTACACGTCATGTGCCTTAAAGTTTCACTATCCCATGTTTCTCCCTACACGGCCTATGACACGAGTAGAAACTACATGGCATGTACATACGGTTCAAGGCGTGTACTTGATTTATTTTCTTTTCTTCTTGAATAGAAGAGTACATGACGTGTAGTCAAAACTACATGGTGCTTATTCTGGGTTTTCCAGACAGTAAGCCTTAGAAACAACTCTAGAGCCAAAGAAAACACTAAAAACAACACCTATGTTCCAAATTCTAATCCGTGAGGGCCCATACTCCCTGCGAATAAAATCTTGGAATCTTATGCATGTTATAACAATGTAAACAAGTCGATGATCCACCAAATTATAGTTGATGTGGGGCCGTAATTCTCAAAAACCAAAGTTTGGTGTTCATTCTTAGAACCTTACATAACAATAAACTATCAAATAGTAGGGATTTTATCACTGTATCTATCACAACAATATGCCTTTTCTAGCACAACATCTATCACAACATCATGAAATATCTAATGCACCTATATGGCATAGAAACTATGCATGGAATGTGATTTTAACATGTTCCTAAATGATGACTGAGATGGCATACCCTCATCTCATCGGGTTGCAACTAAATATAACCCAGTTATAAAAATATATACAGCACACAACAAGTGCATCACACAATGGTGAAAATCAAATCAATTGTAATAATCATAAACATAAAATCACAATTTAATTCAAGGAAATCTGGTCTTTACCTCTACATGGGGTAGCTACTCCCAAGAATAGTTATTACCGAATCCCTTAGCAATATATCTCTTTCCATTATCACCAAATCATAAAACAATGCAGTGAAAAGAAAATTCTCTGATACCACTTTGTAATATCCCAGATATGGGTGCCACTCAACGGGTGCCCCGAACCCGGTTGGTCACATGACCTCAAGTGTATTTCCCCAAAAACCAGAGGCTGCCGACTAGTAGTGAGGGCCTAGATCTGATAGTGGGGAAAATATTCCCTCATTTTTCAAAGTGTAACGTAGCGGAACAGAATAAAAGTATACAAAAGAAGAAGAAGAAAAAAATACCAAAGTTGAAATGGAATATAGTACAAAAATAAATAAATGACCAACAGTCATATATAATGATGCAATATGTCCCTAAGTCTAGGAAAGCATCCAAAATAGGATACACTACAATTTGAGGCAATAAAATTCGAGGAAACATAAAGCAAAGAATAATAAACATGGTAGTAGGAACTCAGCAGCATCGCAAGCATAAGCTCGGTCACATGCTCTCCTACTCCTCTGAAACAATCAAGTTCCTATATAGTTACTCTTTCCCTTATATAAACCTACAAAAATATAATCTTTTTGGGCCCAAGACATTACCCAAAAAGGGTGTGGGAAATAAATCCCATTAGGCAACCACCAAAGGTATGTGCCCCACTATTAGTGAATCTGTGCAATAACAGTGTAGTAATGAAAATGCAGTAAACGTGGAAGTACTCAAAAGCAGATACTCCTAACAGTTACAGTTCCATTTTTTTATTATTTAGAAATTCATTGTGCTTGAATTATAAGTTCCCAAGACATAGAATCAGCATACAATCTCCTAAACAATGCCGCAACAAAACTAGAACAAGATATCTAACAAGTACAAGGTAAAACGATACAAAGCCTGTGCTTTATCTTGGAAGGTATAACAACTACCATAGTGAATATTCAGATGTACATTTCCCTCAGGCTAAAAAATACCATTCCCTTAGGCAAATCAGATCATTTCCCTCAGGTCAAACTGAAAGGAAACCCTTAGGTATCTTCCATTAGGCATAACGAGTATTTCTCTCACGCAAAATTGTTCTTTTCCCTCAGGCCGTGTCCTAAGGTGAAATTGAACCTCGCCCTTAGGCTGAATAGTACCCTTGCCCTCAGGATTAATAGAACTGGGCTGATCCCAACACATAAGCAAGAAATTATATACATTTTCTCTCAAGAAAAATTAAAGCAGTCTATAATCACGACATACCCTCATCTACCTGGAAAAAAGGATAAACAAGGGAACACACCCATGGGGTGGCCCTAGATCCAAGAAATGATCCCAAAAAGCAGTTTATAAATATTAATTAAATTACCCATGAAATTATAGTCATTTAACTAGTCAAGGCCTCAGCCATACGACACCCCAAACATGGGTTCATAGCACAACAATACACAAAAACAACAGGACAGTTGGCAATAAACATCAGACCACCTACCTCGATCGCCTCTGATCGATATATGTGAACAATGCCTTCCAAAATAATCGAGAATGGCGTAGAATTGGGATAAACATTTATCCATTAAAATGTAAATAACTTACCCTCGGGAAATAATTGGTATGAACGACTCAAGGATAAGGAAGTTCTTACCTACACAATTAAAACAAGATTGACGTAGGAAGAAATAGATTCCAGGCGTGTGGTTGGGAGATCCTCCAAGCTCTGACCTCTCCTCCTGAGCTCCAAATGAGCTTACTGCCTCCTCTGCCGAATGAGGTTGCTACTGCCTATTTTAAACGAAAAAATAGACTACACAGTGTGTACTCTCAAGTACATGGCTTGTACGTTTCATTTTTTAACTGTTCCACTAACAGCTACTTTTCACCAACGCACTGTTCATTTGTCAACATGATTACATGATGTGTATTTCTGAATACACAGCATGTACTATCGCTCCACTGGCGGCTACTTCCACCACCTTACTGTTCACCTTCTAACCAATTACATGGCGTGTAACTACCAATTACATGGCATGTACTCAGTTTTTACACCCATCATCACAGATAGGCCTACACACCCTGTGTACTCATCCCACACAGCCAATGTACATGGTGTGTACCCCCAAAATTTGGGATTTTTCCCCATTTTCCTAATTTTGTCAAAAACACTTAAGAAAAAGGAAAAGAAGAAACATGTACCTCAAGAATAAGAACTGGGTTCTTATAAGGGACATGGATGATAGATATTCCCTAATGGATTCTTAAAATGAAACAGTCCGAAATATTGAAGACATTGTAAAAAGAATACCCATCACATTATAATTAGTAGAATTATATACCTCATAAAAGAAATAAAACAATAAGGATATGAAAATATCATAATATTGTGGATAATACTTATAAAATACATTCATGGTATGAATATACAACATGGAGATGAATCGAGTGGTGAATATGTGGTAAGTCTCACAAAAATAAAAGTGAGACTAGAAATCCCCTTACTACATGTGAAACATTTGAATTGTAATCCCCATGAATGAATAATATCAGTTTAAAAATTCTAATATCATTAAATAAAGTAAATTAATGATATAAAATTTCACAGGTTAGTATATACGCCACACAAAGGAAACGAGTGGTGAATATGACATGTATCTCATAGAAATAAAAAGATATATTAAATTACCTTTCCTTATGTCTTGAATCTAATTATATACATAATAAAGAATGAATAAAAAATATATATTTACTATAAATATATTCAATATCCACATTTTTATATCTAATAACATACACAATTTAGTTAGGACTTTATATTACCCACTTATTAACTGTTAAATGTTAATGTTATGTCTCATGTAATGACCACTTTGTATTTCATTCATGTTTTGACTTCTTATCCATAATCATCTTACATAGATAATTATTTTATCATATATAGAATGATAATAATGATATATATATCATATATATATATTCATTATATATTTATTTATGGTTATTCATAATAGTTTGAGATATAAAAAAAATACATTAATCATGGAGACGGTATGTCATACATACGCGTGAATGCTATTTTAATTTTCTTATAATGTTTAATGGAAGGAACGTATGTGATATATTATAATTACAGAATCATTTTTTATTTCATATATATTATATTTATTCGTAAAATGCATCTTTATTTGTATCCATGTGAAATATAGATGAAAAATTAATCACATCGCGTCGTGGAAATGATAAGCCACACGTACGCAAGAGTGACATTTTCATTTCCCAAAATATTAGATGGTAAAAAATTAGATATTATATTATTATTATAATTTCATAAATATTATATTTATCATAAAAAATCACCTCCATCATAATTCCCCCCATGAGAAGTGGTATAGGAGAAAATGATTATTCATAGTTTCTTGGGGCAGAAATCGTCCGTACACACAAACGGTAAGTTTGTTTCCCATTAGATGTAATTATGTGAAAGGTTATATAGAAACCTTAATAGAACAACCTATTATTATATTAAGGATACTGATGTTATTTTATAAACATGACATAAAAATAATTTAGTGCATTTAAGGAAGAAATTATATAATAATGCTCGTAAATGAACATGACCTCTTCTTTTGGTATCCCCTTTTGATTTTTCACAAAAGCACTTCATTGGTTATATTTATTCCCAATTAAATGATTTTTGGATTAATATAAGGATTTTAGGAGGATACTTGGGTATATTTTTGTCAATCCAAATGTATTTAGAGGTTTCAATAAAAGAGATGCATAGGTTCCCTTTTATAAGAGAGGGGAGGGGTACTCTTGGAAACACTCAAATTATTAATTTATAATAAATTAAATCTCAATTAAAATACCTAAAAAATTAAATTTATTAGATGATAATATGATATAAAGTCTTAATATCATTAACCAATAAAGTTTTGATCTTTTTTTAAGTAATTTCATACCATATCCTTTTTATTAACCCTTGGTTAAACTATTTTAATTTTAACTGTGCTAACAAGGTTTTCAATGTTAGATGAATGAAATTATTACATATAAACTATCAATTGGACCATAAATGGTCAATTTATAATATTTTATAACATATTTAATTGTCATGTTTTTATTTAATATTTTTATGATTTTTAATAAATTTAATAAAATATCACTTTCATAAAATGTCATTACATTCAATTTTGACGCTATTAATTATCTGCCTTTCAAAAAATATCATAAATGCATCATATCTTTTAAAAATCTATATCAATTCATCACTAAAATGTCAAATTCATCCATAAAATTGTTGTATGACATTATTTATATCAAATTATATTTATTTTAATAATTTTAACATTATTTATTTGGAAGTTCCATTAAAATCAATTGTTGCATCGCCATTATGAAGCCTTTAAGGTATTTATTTAATTCCTAAAAATTAAAAATAAATTATAATGACAAAGAAAAAATATATATTTCAAATTACTATTTATAGTCAACTTTATCTTCTATGTAACCCTACATTAAAATTATATAATTACTAAAAATATGAGTATGGCATATTTAACATTTCATTAAATAAAATATAATAAACATATGACACTAAATAAAGTGGCATAAAATGTTTATAATTTAGTCTCAAGGATGAATTTGATAAAAAAACTCATCCAATGAAATTGGGATAGGTGTTTCGGTAATTTTCAATTTTTAATAATATTATTTTTTTACCATTCATTACTTGATTCACCTTTTATAGTGTTAATAAAAAATTACTAATGTTGATAATTCCAAAAAATAAAAGAAAACTATTTAACTAATTTTTATCATATTAATCCAAATATGATATCGATTTCTAAAAATTTAAAAACAACACTTGCAGTAATTAATTTAAAATTAATCCAGTTGATGGGGGTGAGAAAATAATTTATTAAAGTTAAAACAGGTAAAATATTGAAACATATTTATATTTAAATTCAATGAAGAATTAATGAAAATGAAATATATTATATTAAAATATAAAATTTTTATCTAATTATAATTAAACCATATCAAAAATATAATTTAACACTATAAATTATTTTGATGAAAAAGGTGTTTTCAATTCAAATTTAATATTTTTTTACTATTCATGAAAACATGAAACTTATCATAAAACATGAATAATAAAATCAGGAAAAAAATTTATATTCCTATTTTAAAGAATATTTTTATTCATATAGAAAATATAAATGTTTCAAAAATTTTATTTAAAATGGGTTCGCCATTAATAGAAGATAAAATATCCCTTTTGAAAAATGATGGTTTTTATGCATAAGATTGGGTTGCTTCTGTTTTATGCCTATAAAATCTATTGGATGAGTATAAAAAATATTTTATTGAATATATAACATATATAATTCATTATTATAATCAAATAATTATAGTTAATTTAATTTATTATGATATAATGACTTTGGGAGCATAAAAATAAAACTATTTTGGTTATAATTAAATGGTATATATTTTCATTTTTTATTAATTTGTAACCAATGAATTCATATTATAAACCTTATATTTTCATTTGTTAGTAAATAATATTCATAAAATATAATTTTATGTCTAGGATATATATTATTATATTAAATATTAATAATTTAATAATATACTATTGTTAGGTAGAACTCGGTATTGCATGTAATGCAAGCTATCAAAAGAACACGATGTTGTTTAACAAAAGAAAATCATAGTGTTTCATATTTCTCAAGATAATATAAGTTTTGTGTATAGAGATATCTATACTTGGTGTTGCATATAATAGAATACAATCGTAGAGTTTTTCGTATAAAAAAAGCTATATTCAGTATTGTGGGAAATGAAAAGTATTGAAACGATTAAATTAATTCAAAATATTTATATATCACAAAATAATGGGGTGTTATAATTAATGTGTTAGATAATTATTATTTTTTTCAAACAAAATGACGATAGTAACTTTTAAAACAAATGAAACTGTATACTATAATTATTCTCTTTGTTTGTAAGAACCCGTGTTTTTCCGGACAGTTATTTTGAGTAGAAATTTGAATTTTTGCTGTTGGATGCTCATGAGGGGTAAGATGGTCATTTTACCCTACCATCTAACCTCGTATAATTTTTTCCTGACCACTTTGTTGGTCCCAGGATAGGGTGTTTACCAAAGGACTTGAGTTTGGTGGAAATATGAGATGTTCGAATTTCAGCGGAAGATTTAATATTTAATATTATTAAATTAAATATTAAATTATTCAAGCAGGTTATTTTTGAAATATATTTTAAAAGGAGCATCAGATTGAGCTTCTGTTTTTGTTGTTGAGTTCGGAATGGGGAGTTTTGCCTAGGGGAGGCATAAACTCATGTCGGGCACAGGGGCCGGCCCGAGCCCCTTTTTCTTCCTTTTCTTTTCTTCTTTCCTTTTCATTTATTATCTCTTCCTTCCTCCTTATTGAGAACTCTCCATATGTACTCCTACTCGTCCATGACCTATGGGAGAAATTGTATTTTGAAGAAGAGGGAGAGTTGGGATGCACGAGGGGTACCAATTCGAAGCGGTCGACGCGCTGAGTCGGCTTGCGGCAACCGTGAGCTGTGAAATCAACCGAAGCATCAGCGGGTTCCACCCAAAGGTAGGAACATTTATGATTTCTCCATAGATCCATTTAAAACATATTTTTTTAAGATTTTAAATCATTATATTTCTTTCTTGTAAACCCATGTGGCTCGATCTGTTTCTTTGGGGCCGAAAATGGGCATTTTGGGCGTTTTCAGGGATTTCCCACCGAAAAACCCAGAATACACGGCGTGTATTCTAGGAGTACATGCCGTGTGTTCTTCCCATTCACAGAAGATGAAGTTTTCTTAAGTACACGCCATGTAGTGGGTAGCCGTGTGGCTGGACATTTGATATATAACACGGAATAGTGATTTTTAAGGAGTACACGTCGTGTACTTTAAGTACATGTCGTGTAGTGGTACATGGGCATGTGTTCGGGTGAAAACAGACATGGTGTAACATTTTTGGAGTAGTACACACCATGTAAAGTAAAGTAAATTCCATTTACTATTAAATAGGCATGCCGATTGTGCTATGGCCATGTACTCTGGCCATGTAATCTGGCCATGTACTACTTCAATTTAGTAATTTTGGGATATCTTGGGCTTTGGAAGTCAGAATTGGGCAGGTGAGTAGTTGATTCTGAGCTTTTTTCCACGTAGATCACAATGGAGGAATCTTTTTGACATTTATAGGTCATATAATGGGGTATTTGGAGGTTTATATCTAAATGTATGGGTTTTCCTCTAATTATCTATTTCAGTTGTCACCTGAGAGTGAGACATGGCGTGGATGATAGGTTGGGGGTTCAGACCAACTTAGTTGAAACCTTTAATAGTATATGATCTATGAAAGATCTCCTGTAACCAATGATTTAAGGGACGCTTCCCTTGTGAGACGTTCCCTTCTGGACTATGAGGCTTTGAGACCAGTTACTTCTTAGGGTCCCATGAGGGATGCCTTTGCTTGTGTGCTGACCTTGGGAGTCCCTTGTAGGATCTCACTCTTGTTATTCCATTGATAGGAACCATGTTATGGAATTACTATGTTGTCCTTCCTTTGAGGATCCCATGTAGGATTCCTCATTTAATCTCTACTGAGGATCCCGTGTAGGATGCCTTCGCTCATATTTATCTGGAGAATCCCAAGTATGATGCATCCTCATTGTTTGACTTGAGGGACATAGTGGGTGCCCATTGTTTGACCGAACCTAAGTTGTTACGTTGGGTTTGGGTATAGATGGTTATTGGGTGTCACCTAGAACCCATGCAAAACTGGAGATCCCTTTGGGCTATGAATGTATTGTTGGGTTGGGTGTTTGGGCCACCCGCACTCGTTTGTCTATATCTGACTTGGTTTGATGATGCTGTAGTGTTTACCAGAGGTGCATCCTGGTTAGTGGCAGATGAGGCTGACACGATGTGTATTTCTTGTTTTTTTGGATTCCTACTATTCCTTTTGTTCCTGAGTATAGGTGATTTGATTGTAAATGTGTTTATTTACCTTATTGTGGATGTGTTTTCCCATGTTGCTTGATTTTTTACCATTTGGTCTAGCTTGCCTGTTAGGCTGCCTTGTTTCCATTCCTAGTATTGTTATGATGGAGTGGTTTTATCTACAATGATTGATATGTTGTTGAATGATTATCCAAGTAGTTATGTAGGTTTACTTTGGCCATATAGAATTACTATGATTTGACTTACATGGGGCTGTGAGAACATGGTGTAGTAGACTATAAGGGGATAGACTGAGGGAGCTTCCTTAGAGAGTCTATGAGCATTATAGACTATACGGGGATAGACTGAGTGTGCTTCCTCAGAGAGTTTTGGAGCTTTAGGCTACACGGGGGTTGAATGAGTGAGCATCCCCAGGGAGCCTAGGATTACTTTGGGATAAAAGGGGATAGACCATGAGAGCTTCCTTAGAGAGTCTTTGACTACTTTAGACTATACGAGGATAGACCATGTGAGCTTCCTTAGAGAGTCTCTGTTTTGTTTGTTTGAATTACTTGATTACCATAGGCTATAAGAGGGATTGACTGTGTGAGCTTCCTCATTGAGTCCATGAATGACCTGGCCTATAAGGGGAATTGACTGAGTGTGCTTCCTCAGAGAGTCCTTGACATTGGGGATATAAGGGGAATTGACTATGCGAGCTTCCTCAGAGAGTTCCTAACTACCCTAGACAATAAGGGGAATTGACTACATGTTCTTCCTCTGAGAGTATTTATATTTTCATATGACCAAACTAGAGGGGTTAGGCTGAGTGTGCTGCCTAGAGGGTTGCTGGTACTTGTTAGGTAGGACCATAGCGGATGCCTTTGAGTACATCCCAGAGGGTTAACTATTGTGGTATTTGATTTCTTGTGTTTGATTTGTTGAAATAGAGGGTAACTTGTTTTGTTTAGCTTGTTCCATGGCATATTTTCTGGCGTTGGCTGAAGTAGGAACATGTCGATGGGATTACAAACCCATAGATCGACTTAATGATACATGGATTGAGTGGCATGACGTCTAGCTCAATTCCCTTTCACAAGATGTCTAGGAGATCAGGATTATGGTCCCAAGGATCGACTGCTAATGTTTTTTCTTGTTATTTGAATCACTTAATCATGAATATTCATATTTATGTATATATGTATAGGTATGGGACTATACATGTGTACGTATATAGATATGGGAATCCGTGGTGGTACTTGCCCAGTTGACATGGATTACATACCCAGATTTCAACTGTGGTTTCACGTTTGGTTTACTTCCTTTTATTGTGTTCCAGCTAGGCTAGGCACATTGTTTTTGTATACAATTTTAGCAGCACAGTTACAGTTTCTTGTTGGGGTTCCCTAATGAGATTATTTCTCACCCCTGTATGTGCACCTCGGTGTACGTGTAGACCTCATGTCTGCTTTTTAGGTAGAGCACAAGTTTCATGGTGGATAGGGCTAAGGCCTAGTGTTTCATGATCGAGCGGAGCTGCTCGAGTGGTTCTACTAATTGGGTTGCTGCAGTTCAACAGTGTCTCGAGATCTGGTACGTGGATTGGCTCAGAGTTAGTATTAGAGCCCTTTACTTTTTCTTTTAGTTTCTTTTGTACTTGTAACTGTATGGTTGGCCTCGTGGGTGACCAGTGTTGTATTGTATTTCATAGTTGTTCGGGATTTTACTATTACATCTTTTTCTATTTCAGTTGTTTATTGCGCCTACACTCTTTTTACTTTACGCTGTGTATGATAATTAATTATTTAAGTTGTTTTATTACTCTGGTATGAAGGCATAGTCTGCCCACTATCACACCCTAGGCCCTCGCTGCTAGTTAGCAGCCTCTAGAGTACGTGGAGGCATGCTTGAGGCCTTGTGGCGAACCAGCTCGGAGCACTGATTTAGTGGCTTCTAGGTCGAGATGTTACATTGGTGTAGGACATTCTTTTACTGTATTCTTAATCATTGGATCAACTGAGATTCTATCCATGGAGACAATATGGAAAACCAAAAGAAGCTTCATGAAGCTATAATCCACAATTTCAGAAATTTTCCATATGAAACTTTTCTTCTAAGAGACTCAAGAATGATCTTCACATGATTCACATGGTCTACCTAGATTTTGGAATATAGTAAGATATCATCAATAAATACCCCTATAAAATCATCAACATATTCCTTGAATACACTTTTAATTAAATCGATAAAAATTGATTGTGCATTAGTTAATCAAAATGTCATTACTGTAAACTCATAATGTTCACACATCATTCAACATGATATCTATAGAATATATTCTTTCTTTACTTGCAATTGATGATAAGAAGAACAATGGCCAATCATTGAAAAATATTGATCTCTATTAATATTATCGAATAATTCGTAAATGCGATGTTTTGAATATATTTTTTATCATAATATATTTGATTCACCAATAATAAATGCAAAAACTCATGGACACATATTTATTCTTTAAAAAAATGAACATGGTCATCCAAAGGTGAAACAATGGGGAGAATAATCTCTTTATCAGACCACTCCTCTAGTTTTATTTTCAACTACACTAATATCATAGTGGATATTTTATAGGGAAAATTTGATATATTTCTCACATAGTGGATTAAATTATTTAAAAACTTGACCTCACGCTCTAGTGGATGTCTAGGTAATTTTTTAAGAAATACATCAATGTATTCGTATACAATAAATACATCCATAATTTAACGATTAATGTTTTCATCCAAAGATTGTGTCTCCTATTTTTCTATAAGAATTTCATTCTAAAGAGCTAAAGAGGCTGGATATAGAAATGAATAAAATAATGAATTCTCCACTCTAAAGATAATTCATTCCAAATCTTAATTAGAAAAAATAATTTACTTATAATTGAAATAAACATTGGCATGATATTTTGAAATCCAGTATATACAAAGTATTATATCAAATTCAACCATGTGTATGATAACAAAGTAGAAATTAGGTCTTGTTTATGTTCTATAATGAGAATTACCTAACACATCCTTATTACAGAGATATTTCCACTTGGATTTTGAACTAAAAACTCCCTTCTTAAAGTGCAAGGGAAATATCAAATTATATTAGAAAAGATAGACGATATAAAGGAGTATGAGGATATATAATCAAATAAAGATTTGGATAAATTTTAGGATATGATTAAATTACATTGAAACACATTTTTATAAACTTAAACATTAACTATTGTGGTCAAATAAGCTTGGTATTCTCTCGTTGGACTCTTCTGTGGTAGATTCCCTTGATGATGAGGAAATTTATTTGAATAATTCACCATTTCTATAAAATTTATGAACTAGATAATGGTGGTCTCTATCATTATATTACATTAATGATCCATATGAAGCTTTCCAACAAACATGTAATATGTTCCTATTCCATTTATTCATTTTTGAAGATGTTTCTTTCCATAATTTCCTCAGTATAGAAATGGATTCATTTTCTTCTTCTTATTTCATGTATTTACTATTTATCGATGTTTATTTGGCCTATTATTCTCTTTATTCCTGTTGAATATATTGGATCTATAAAATCCATTATATGTTATGATGAACTAAAAAAACCATTTCATCATATGATTAAAAATTTTGAGAAACCAGAACCCTTCATAGACTTGGATTAAGACATTCCAATAAACGGTCAATCTTATATTATAAATTTCATATTTAATCAATAACATACTTGGATAATATTGTAAATTATGTTTCATACTCTTCAAAACTTTCTTATTTCAGTTTACTTAATATTATGAACATTATCCTCATTTCAGTTCATCACTCATGAGGGAGATATTTTTCGAAGACTATTTTAATAAAACCATTCAATTCCACATGTTTTCTTTAATCATACTCCCTAATATTCTGGATCATTGAACACCATTAATCAATATTTTCATTGAAAATGTATAATTATAGAATATTATTTTATTTCTAATAATATCCCATGGTTATAAATATATTTTCAAGGGATTAAAACCATTGATCAGCTACCACTAGAATAGTACTTCCACTAAACAATGGGGGACTCTATTATATGAAATGATCTAATATAGTTTGATCATGGAATATAACATTATTTTTCTTCATGTATTAAAAGTTACTAGTTATATCCTAGGTTATCTACCCTAATATAGACATGATTTTCTCAATTCCAACACCCGTGATTTTGGATTGCTCAGTAGGGATATTTTTATATTGACCATGAGTGTTGATACCATTCTTTTTTAGGAAACATTTCAATGAAATAAAATATATTGAATTATTTTACAATGTTATAAATTTTAAATTACAATTTATAATTGAAAATATGAAATAACACTGTACATAAATTGAAAAATTATGCATTGTTAATATCTGAATCCAAAACATGGTTTCTTTGGGAAGATTCTAAAATCATAAAACAAAATTTGAAATCATTTGTAATGGTTTATAAAGAAAATATGAATTAACAGAATAATATCTTTTATTAGTTTCAAAATAGGTTTATAGTCGGGTAAAAATCACTGTCTAATATAATGATGGTCAAGATATACTCAAACCAACTCTTTTTTATAGTTATTACCCTTAGATGTATTTGTTATAAAACCATGAACACTTGTAGTATCGAAAAATGGATTCATTTCTTGGTAAAACCACATAATCTATACCTTACAAAGTTGTTATTACACATTATTATATATCTTAAAAGTCTATCATTGGATTATTTTTTCTAATAAATGTTTTCCTAATTTCAGTTCTCATGGTTTTTTCTAAACATCATCTGATACTAATTGGGAAAACACCGAATCCAAAATCCTTGAGCTGATAGTAAAGTTATTACATTAGCATAGATAAAATGGCTATAATCCTAAATTATTGATTTTTTAGTATTATTGGATGTCTAGATACATACATGATACCCATTTTACATTTGAAATAAAATATAAAAGATAAAAATTTAATGTTCAAGATCTTTGAAACTCATAAAACGTTTTCTTCTTTATTAAATGGGAAAAGGAAATAAAATAAGGGATATATTAAATTAATAGTAAGGGTTATGTAAAATAGAATATACCATGAGTAAATAATTCATAATTAATATGGAATGTTAAATAACTGTAAACACATACTTTTTAATTAATAACATTAATAAAGAATATATCCATGGATAGTATCAAAGAAATAATCTCATGGATAATAAAAATTTAATTATCAATGTAGAATATGCATAATATTGTATACCATGATCTCATAAATCATGATATCTATAACATAAATACCTTAATAAAATATAGTATAAAAGAAAGGGTAGGTAAGCACTAAAAACCTATTTAATTTGGAAATCTGATTTGTTTCATGAGACCCATCGATGCATCAAGGGGATATCTATAACTGGGTCCCACCCATCACTGCATGTCAAATTCATTCTTTATATATTTAATGATAAATTAAATTCATAACAAATACTCCTTCTCAAAATATATCTATATTGACTAAAGAATATTTATTTATCATGATTTTTCATAGTTAATCAAATAACTTACATAATAAAACATCATATGTAAAAATGGTATGTAGATTAGTCAATGAATATATCCATGATAAAATTAATGTGGATATTTTCGAGAAATTTAATGTACAATTATCACAAGAAAGTGAATATTTAAATAGAAAGCTGATGACTATAAAATTAATATGGGATAAGAGATGACCATAAATTCATCAGAAATATAGGTTTTTTAATAAGATTATATGCATTGAAAATATAATGAAATTGGAAGTGAAATATTATAATAATATTTCATTAAAGTGTTTTATTTGTAAAAAACTAGGAATTTGTGGAATATGATAAATTTTGTAAAATTTTTACAAGGATAGTGATGTCTCTTAATACCATATATGTTAAAAAACATTCCTTTTGACTTTTCATAAACAAATTAAATAAGGAACATTTTAGAAAACATTATAAATATTCATTTTATACATTTTAAAAATTAAATGGAAACTTAAAGCATCCATAATATTTTTTTTATTATTCAAAATTAATTTTGTAAAAAATTATTAAAAATTATGGACATTGAATAAAAATATATTTGATTAAAAGAGAAATAAAATAATTTTTTTCATTTAAACATTATTTTCATGATTCAAGTGTCCAAAAGAGGATAATTTGGAAGAATATATAGGGACTCCATATATATATAGGATAATAAATTATTTAATCTCTTGAAGGTTAAAGAATATTATTCTTTCAAAGAAAGTAAAATCAATCATAGAAAAAGTGAGACTGTAAAATAAATTATTACCACTTTGGAAACATTAAAATTATAATCCCTTGAATGAATAAAATTGAATTGAAACATTAATCATCATGAATAAATTATTATTCAGGTAAAATATATCAATGGTTTGGGATATACACCACATAAAATTGATTAGGTTTATAATAAAAAATATGTCTCAATGGAATGGAAGTCGAGATGAAATCCCTTACAATGTGGTTATCTTTAGTTTAAAATTATTTAAACAAATTTATATTGGTATTAAACATGTTATTAATTAATAAAATAACCATACTGATATTTATAATATCATATATGGTCCTCATATAACATATTATTAACCATTTGTTAAAAATATTTTATTACTACCATTATGTAGGGTGTTACCTGATTCATTATATCATGAATGTATTGTCTTGGAGGTTCTAGTTTTTCTGAATGGAATATAGTTTCAACATATATAGAATTATAATAATTTTATAAATATAATATTTAGATACATTTTTATAATCATTCTTGAAATTTTTTCAGGGAAAATGAACTACATAGCTTTGTGGGGACAATAGGTTTTATGTATGATTGAATGAAGTTATGATATATTAATTTTTTAGATTCAATATAATTTCATAATTATCATATTTATTAATTATTTTTATCATTATTACAATCTATATAATTTATTTTTGAAAAACAATTACATTGGTTCGTGAGCCGGAAATTCACTGTACACATGAGCGATGGTTTTGTTTTCCATTTGATAGAGAAGGATATAGGTAAATAATATTCCATAAAAAATCATATTATATTGGTTATTATGGTTTTATTATATTTTATTATTATTATAAAAAATTTACGGTGGTAAAAGATGAAGTAAAAAAAGAATTATGTTTGTGAATATATTTACCTTTTGTTAGAGAAACCTCATTTGGATATCTTATTAAGGACTACAGGATTACTATTTTGGGAATACCAGAACATCTAGAATGGGTATAGGAATTTAGGGGAGATATTTATTAATTTTTTTGTTGATTTAAATTTATTTATAGGTTGGAATAAGTGAGTTGATGAGGTTCTCTTTTATAACTGAGGTGAGTGGCAAACCGATATTTTTTCTACGTTTTTCAATAGTGTCCTGTTAATTTCTTATAAATATTGATTTAAAGTGGATACTATTATAAGGAAAAATGTATAAGGTAAAAATATAACTAACCAAAGGGGTATCAATAAGTTTTTAGGTGTTTTTAATCCTTTCTTTTTTAGATTAACTCCCGGTAAACCAGTTTTAACCTTAACCACAATTTTTTTTTATTTTGACTATTCATTATGATGAAAAAGTAAGATGATAATATTAAATAATGTTAATTATTTTTTATAAAAATATTAAATGCATTTCATATTATTAAGGTTAGATAAATTTAAGAATGAAATTTAAAAATAAACCCAAAAAAACATGGAGATTTGTTTTTCATAAATTGCATTTTTCAAGCATAAAATAATATTATATTAACAATGTGACTAATTATCATAATTAAACAGATTGAAATTCATATATTTAGATATATAATAAAAAAATCATTTAAATAAATAATCAATACATATTATTTTAATTAATTATAATGGGAATATAGTAGGCCTTAAAATGAATTTTTGAAAAAATATTCTTTTTTACCTTTAATTGATTTAATATTTTTCTCTATCAAATTTGTAGTTAATAAATTTTTAATTTCATAAATTATAAAATAATATTATAAATAAAAATATATTTATTTAAATACTAAATTATCAAATATTCATAAATTCTCATTTCTAAGGGGAAATTTAAAATATTCATTTTAGGCTTTTTTGACTAAGTAAATTTAAAATAATTACTGATCTTATAAAATTTGAATTTTTCTACCATAAATCATTAAATATTTTTTTACATTTTAATTAAATATAATGTTAAATTACTATAATTGAAGATCAGGTGTTTCATTGAATTTATTCTTTTATCATGATAAAGTTATAATAGTTTTAGTATTTTCAAAATCCTCATTTTTCACCATTCACCCAAAAAAATAAAATATTTCAGAAAAATTCTAAAATATTTCACCTAAAAAAACATTTTATATATTAATTTAAAAATGTAGGCTTTTTTGTAATAATTTTTCTATAAATTTCAATAATTATCTCTATTTATTCATACATTAAATTTATTATATCATTTTTATGAAGAATGTATTCTTATGGAATAAAATGAATTTATTACTATATTTTTCCTAGTAAAAAAATTAAGTGGATGAAATATTTATTGATTTAATTCATTTGTTTTATTAATTTAATTATTTCAATATATATTTGATATATTATTTATGTCTATTCATACCCACCAACCTAATGGTTAGGTTAAAACATCCATATTTAAATATTCTTATTTCACAGTTTGTTTAACCTCAGGGTTGCATGTGGTGTACTCTATAAAATGTAATTTTCATTTAAAGGAAAATAAAATCTTGGGGTATTATTTTACCCCCTATATATAGAAAGTATTTTATCAAAATTTTAATTCATCTTTCCAATAAATGAATAGACCATTTCATAGTAATAAAACAAGATATAAATTTTATCAGGAATATTAATCTCATGGTAGTGACCAAGAAACATATCATACATACACTTATATATAAATAATACATAAAAAATAATTTTTCAAAATGTACCCTGGCATGTGAGTGTTACTTTACACATATGTCTTTGTAGGTTTATCTTATGTTTTCTTGTCTTTGAGAATTTTTCTTATCATTACGTTAAAAAAAATTGATTCTCTCAATTGATTTTTCTAATTCTATAAGAATGATTTCATTATTTTATTTGAATAATCATGACCATGATGAATTTTTCATTCATGAATCCCTAAATCAACTTTTAATCCACTATAAGATCCATATAATGAGGAAAATTTATCCATCCTATATAAAACCAAAATTAGTTACCAAAGGCTAATATAATAACTAAAGATTAACTTTAAACTACCCAAATATTCTTGATTAAATCAGAACCCAAAAATTAGATAGTTTTTATCACTTATTATTAATTTTATCCCATACTTAACTTTATCAAATATATAACCAAATGATGAAATATTTTTATACCCTAATCACATATTCCAAAATATAATTTTTTCTAACTAACATGAATTACCATCATATAAATGCTAAACAATACTATGAAATTCACTATGGATAACCTTGTAATATTACATATTAAATTTAATGTTAATATATAAATTCTACTAAAAACATCACATAGTTATAAAAATTAATTTTTTTGGTGATTGATACAATTCAAAATATGTTTTTCGAAATCCACATTTTTTGAATTTTCCATACTCCTAAATATTATTAGAACAATCCTTGCATGTTTTATCATAACTCTTTTACCAAACATACATTTATAAATACTAACACTTAATTATCATATATTCTCTAAATCATCCTTAATTACCCTAAATAAAAATCGTTAAATCTAACACTCATCCAAACGTGCTAATATTTTGTTTCCATTTATCATGGAAATATCAACCGATATCCCATACATGGATAAAAATTTCCATGGAAAAAAACATCCTAAAATAAAAATTCACACTCACCTAATTTATAATATAAAATTTTTCCTGTAAAATATTATCAATTAATTATCATCAACATTATAATCCTTTTACTATTTAATATATCATCAACAAATACCACAAATAAATATTTGGGTCATCCTTGATGATTTGGAAACTAGTTTTTATAATGTACCACCTCCATATAGTCAAAGAACATGAAATTAAAAGATTGTTTCTTAACTTTTAAATTATGAGCACGATATACTATTTCTCAATACCTGTATCAAACTACCATTCCTCTTAGCATTTACCCATGTTTTTTCCCACATTATTGACTTGTAGTATATTGTTTCTTTTTTTCTTTACATGGTCATTATTACATGAATTTTAGTGAAAATTCATATCTTATTTCAAGTGATATGATGATCATATGTTTTCATATATTCAATCATAACTCAAGATATCTAGTCAGGCATAATTGTATGATCCATTACTCAAAATTTTATACTATTTTTTTCTTAATACAAGAAATTATATTAATAATAACTTGAGTCAGTTTCCCTAGTATTTCTATGATATAATAAGATAAAACACTCACGGTATAGGAATTATCAGTGGGTTAATCTCTACTTTAACCATGGTTGTTGATTTCCATCCTTCATCTAGGTGAAATACATAAACAATGGAACTCACTTATTTATGCCAAATTCATCATTATTATTGATCTATAGAATAAAAATCCCTAAAATGTTCTCAAATACTATAATTGGTTATCATAATGATCATGTTAGTTATATTATTCTAAAATATAGTTCCCATGGTTCTTAATAAACTTTCTCAGATGAAAACTACAATAAATATGACTCTAGTAACCATGATTCAGTGATTAATTTATTAAATTGAAACAAGATACATGGGATTTCACCATACATGATTGATTAGATTATCCTTATTAGAAAACTAGATACGTAATTGATTTCTATATTACATTATAAATATAAAAAATCAGTATAAAAATATTATTACATCATTGGAATAATTGAAATAATCATTCATTATATCCCAAGGAAAGGAAAAAATAAAAATAAAAGGTGAGATTAAATGCTCAGTCAGGGTTACATGGAATGGAATATATGAAAAGTAACGTAGGTATAAAAAATATGGAATAATGGATAAATAAAACACATTATATACAATAAACAACTTGATCATGAAATAAATCCATGGATAATATCATCCAAAAAATCACATTTATATTAATAACAGAATTCTTAGTAAATGAAATGCATAATGTTGTACATTCACGACCTTAACATAGAGGCCTTATATAATAAATCATGAATGATATAGTCAAGGGCTTGGCCAAGACACTTTAATTGTGTGGTGATCGGTACAAAACTTTCCCAACCAATGTGGCCACCAGTTTTGTCTCACAAGACCTGTCAATTCACCAAGGGGATTTCATCAAAATTAAATATGTTATTTCTCACCCGGCCACAATGACGTTAGTAATGGTGAGGTATAATATCATCTTGGAAAAATTTCTTATAAATAATTATTTATTCATATTGAATAAATAATATGGAATATATCCATAGTAAATGAAATAATATTCTTAATTAAACTTCCATAGAAAAACTATATATTAAAATATTATACAATTTAGACAACATCAAAGTGTTGGAAATGATGGTGTATAAATAAATGATACTTGATAAATGGAGATAGAGGAAAAAATAATGTCCAATTAAATGATGGAGAGTGATAGAGAATGTAATAATGAAAAAGTTAACAACCACAAAACCATAAATCATTAATGGTTGAAAGAAGATCATAAATTCCTTATAAATGATGGTTTTTTAGTAAAATCAAGGATTTTGGAAATATAAAATAAAATAGGATAAAAATATTTCCCTATAACTTTGTGTAATACCAGATTCATATATTTCTTTTAAAATTATTTTCATTCCTATAAGACAATTATATCATTTTCATTAGATAACATTCTAAATAAAAAAATTCAAAATATTGAGAAAAATATTTTATTTGAAAATAACCATTGAAACTTGTAAATGAATATTAAATTATATAAAAAATCATGTTTTTAGGAAAATACCTTAACATAATATATGTCAAATGAGAACATTTGTTTCACACTTTCATTTAAATCTATAAAAATCATTCAAAAAACATTAAAAATATTCTTTTATAAAACCATGAAAATAAAGTCATATATTGTTAGAAATTAAATTAAATAGTTATTTGATCATAATAAATACCATTCATAAAAAAAATAAATGAACATGAATATGGAATAAAATTTTCATTGATCAAACAAGAAATATGGTAGACTTTTCTTAAAATCCTTTTCAAGATTACTTTACGCAAAAAATATAGAAAAAATTGTTATAAATATGGAAACCCCATAAATGAAGAGAATTGAATAATATATATGGGGCTTAAGTTGAATATATAATTAAATTGTTCCAATTAAAAATTATACAAAAGAAACTCTATATGAAATGAGATTGTGAAATAAATCATTACTACTTTGGTAACTTTTAAATAAATACCCCTTAAAAGAGAAAACATTACGTAAAACTAAAATTACAATGAATAAATATGAATACGAGATATAATATTTCAAAGTCATACTATATAAACCTTGTAAAATAAATTAGGTATATAATGTAAAACTTGTCCCATTGAAGTGGAAATGAGATGAAATTACACTTACCTTCTTTTCCTGTTTGGTTGGAGGTATTATTACTTCATGATTAATAAATTTTAATTTATTAAATAATTTCATAAAAAATGTTTTCACCTATATTTCATTTTTATGGTTCTTTTATAATCATTTTTCTTCCATTCATTTGAAATTTCTTTTTTATGTTTAGAACGTAAATTTGTTCGGTCAATTTCTCCAAAATTAATCTACTATATTAGCCATAGATGAATGTATTATTAAATGGTTACATATTATTATTATTTTAATAATTTAATTTTTATAATTTAGTTTAATAATTTATAATTTTATAATCATCAATTCATGCTGGTAATAGAAACAGAATCACAATGGATGTGGTAGTCCACACATACACACAGACAATGTTATTATTCTCCAACAGATGATAGGGTAAGTTAAATGATATATTATATTTATATAATTATAATTATTTCATAAATATAATATATATTAATTTCTTCTATCTTCGTATCTATCCTTTTAAGTTGGTGATGAAAACTGAATTACACCGCTAAGGGGAGACATTAGACTATATATACTCACAAGAAAAGTTTTCATTTTTCATAGGATAGAATTAGATAGAAACTGGATTAAAAATTAGAATAAAAATATCAATGTTTAGTAAATACACTGATTTAATTACTTTTATATGATTATTGAATATTTTTATTAGGTTCAAGAATAATATAAGTTGAAAATTTTTGGTAAGAACATATACATATTCTTATCTTAACCTCCACTAGATAACTCTTTAAGACTTCTTGGAGTGGAATTCTGGTGATAAAAGAACCTATATAACATGATTATAAATTTTGGGAATGTATTTGGGAAGGTATTTGATGATAAAACTAATCAATTAGTGAGTATATGAAAGGATATGGGGTGTCCTTCTAAAATTGATGTTGGTGGAAAACTTATAAATACATTATATATGTATTGCTCCAGGAAAGTCACTAAAAATTATCATATAATGAAATATGATAAGGGTACAGTCTAAATATGTCCAACCAATGGGGTTTTATAATGATTTTTATGTTATATTGATTCTTTATCACTTTATTTTTAACCATTTTAACACATTTTACCTTAACCGAAGCTATAAATGTTTATGGTAGTTACTATTCATTATTAAAAAAACCATGTTGACATTATTACCTAATATTAGTTATTATTATTCCGAATATGGATTCAATTTCCCAATATACAAATTTCAAAATTGGTAAAAATTACTTTTAAAATCAGTATACACAATGGAACAAAAAATACTTTCTATAAAAATGCATTTCTATGTATTTAAATGATTTCATACCAATATAATGTATAATGTTGATTCCAATGAAATTAATTTCATTATTTGTGATAAGATGATATTTTTGTGAATTTTAAACCAATCATATCCAAATTTATCAATGAAAATATATAATACAAAGCAATGAATAAAAATAGTTCTTTTATTAGTAAAAACATTACCTAGATTTACATTATGTAAAACATTTATTTATAAGTTAAAAATAATATTTTAAAATATTTAATATTACTCAATAAAAAATTATTTTATTTATTAAAAAGTCTTAATAACCTTACATGGTATAATTATATCATGAAAAATTCATAAACGTGACAATATTTTCATTATTAATATTTTTCACTATTCACCAATAAAATCCACATTTTGTGAAATATACAAATATTTCAATCAATATTTTTTGAAATACTAATATAATAAATTAATTTAATTTTTTCAAATAATCTTTTATAAATTAATTCTAAATTTTCACTCATAAAACACTAAAAAACCATTTTTCTGAACAATGTATTCTTATAGAATAAAATGAATTTATTATTATACAATACCTAGTAACAAAAATTTGAGGAATGGGATTTTTTTTATTTAATTAATTAATTTTAATAATTAAATTATATATATATATCATAATTCAACTATTCGTATTCATACCCACCAACTTAACAACTTTTTTATAATAGTCATATTTAAATAAAATTATTTATTTTATTATTTAAGCTCAGGATTGTGTGTAGTGAACACTACGGAATATACTATTCATTTAAAAGAAACTAAATTATTTCGGTTTTATAATCCATCTAAATTTTTCTATAAACAATTCATTCTACACCCCATGATGCTACTCAATGAGATGAGCAATATTTTATTGATCTTGAATGTGACACATATAATGTCATAGGTATATATTTATGTATGTTTTTCTCTGTTACACTATGTTTATAGAGTTTATATAATGAAGAGATAGAAATATAGGAAATATTATTGAATTAATATTTTGGGTTCATGGCTAGGGGAGCCAATAAGCTTAATCATTCAGGGGTGGAATCCCATTTCAATGGTTAATTCATGATTAATAAAGAATGCCCCTAACTATGCAGCATCAAAATTAATTTTTCAAAAATATAATGATTTTTTATTTTTATATTATTTTCAAGATAATTCATTTTATTTTTTTCAATTGGGTTTATAAGGTCTTTTGTTGGTGTTTCCATTCGAATCCACTCTCCCTCTTTTCCTTTATAGTGATTAACTTTTTATTACCAAGTGATATCTAAAGATAACCTCTTCTTTGTTTCTTCCTTTTCACTTATTATCTTATCATATTCCATTTTTCTTCATTTCATTTTCCTTAACTAGCATTTGAAGTCATACCTATGGTTACATTATTAATAAATAATAGATAAATTTATGTCTATGGTTTCCCAAAAAATGAACAAATAATGCACTTTATTATAGATGAATTAGGTGTGATTTTTCATTTTTCACTCAGGGTTTGGGAGACTATGTAAAAAAACATTCATTTGTGTAAAAACATATATTTTTTTATGTTTTAATTCATTATTTTAATCTAAATTCTTTCTCAATTTTTCATTTCTTATTTTAGAAAGATTTAATAGTATTTTTATGATTCCCATATGATTATTAATTGAGTACTATTTGATTTCATTCATCATTAAAATTTGAGTTATATTTTTATTGTGTTCCATACTTTATTTTTTTATAAAAGGAACTCCTAGAATGAAACCATTGAACTGTATAGAGGTAGTTGTGGATTAATTTATATAGGGTGACCATCTAGTTGAAATTAATTTAGCCAATTTGGTTATTTATACCACATATACATCAGTTAGGGGAGGCTAGTGAGATCCATCTTGAATGGTGGATAATGCTTAGAAATTCACTATGAAAAACCCACCCTAATTACATGGTGAAAATGAGTTTCATGATCCCCTGAAGTGAATAGTGAAAATTGAATGATTTTTTTTATTATTTTTAGTAAATTGAGTCAACCAAAGTAAAATTCATCCCCAGTATATTAGAAGGCAGCAGTTGAAAGTAATAGAAGTCGATTGTGCCAGACAAGATACATAAAGACCTCACCTTGATGGTTTTAAATATATATTCAACCAATAGTACAATCCTAAAAACCTAAATATGGTTATGTTAATGGGGTTTCTGAATATTTATAAATGGGATCACTTAATGATGAAATATAACACTTTTTTTTGACCTAGTCAAGTTTTATTATTGGGTTTTCTATGATGTATTTCTTAAATCCCATAATCATTTGGAAGATTTGTAACCAGAAATATGGTCTATGTTTAATATCTTAATCTTATACTCATATGTCAAATTGGTAAAAAAAAGTGATTATGGATGGTGGTAAGATTTTAGGAATGAATGGTATGGGAAGTACTTCGGTTGAATCTAGTGGAATCCAATGTTATTTGTTTAGTCAGAAATGGAAGTATATAGAGTCTCAAAACGAAGGACTGGGAGAGTTGAAGAAACATAAAAAATCATTTTAATATTTCCATATAGGTGTAAACATCTGATATTATTTTAATATGTGGATCTTAGAAATCGAAATCTATATTTTCTAGACACTCTACCCTAGGGTAGTTGGTCGATTTATTATTTTACATAGGATCTCAAATGTAGTTTGATATATTCAATGGATCATGGTCCCACTCTCATATATAATAAAAAAATATATATGGAAGTTGAATCTCATTTTGGATAAAAGTATCAAAATAAACCAAAATTTTCTATATTATATAGTGTAGATCATGTACCTTAAAATTGACTTGGATGTCTTCAAAATTATTTTTAGTATAGACTAAATTCTCATATAAAAATATTATATGAAACAGTATCACTAAAAGTAATTATTTAACTATCCTTATTGAAACAATATGGTTTCCGAGGTGTGTTAGATTCAATGTATAGTAGTGCATGGATTATTCCTCTAGACATTGGGAATATCTCTTATCGACAATAAATCTTGATTCAAGATGATATCAAAGGTAAATCTAGTGATAAAAATTTTATAGTAATTGATAGGTATATATAGGTCTTTAATGATGATTTATTTACACTGTAATTAGATAGGGATGTTTAGTTATATTTCAATATTATTCTAGGTACAAGTCCCATTTCATTACCTTCATATCCGATGACATAAATTGAGCTAAATGAATATTATGTTTATATTAATGATCATTAGATAAATGGTTTAATTCAATGGATCTTGTAATTATATAAAGATTCAGTTATATTTTCAAATCTTTCTAATAGAAGTATAAAAAATCATATAAGACACTAGAAGAACAGTCTAGAGATTACAAAAAATAAATACATATTACCTCGTATTGATGATATTTTTTTTATTTTCTCAAGGGAGTGAGATGGTTTTCTAAATGTGATTTTAGGTATGGGTATCACTAGTTGAGAGTGAAAGAAGATGCTATTACAAAGACTACATTAATAATAATATATTGGATTTATATAATCTATTATTCCCTTTAGGACCACTTATGCTCCTATAGTCTTCATAGTCCTCATAAATCATATTTTTTAAGGGAGAGTTGAATAATATACCATGGAATACAAGGATTTTCTCTCAATGATATTTATAAATATCACTCTATTTTTATTTTCACTTAATATGACTTTTTTTATTTTATGTTTTTATAAAAATAATGGAAACGGGGGAGAGTTTTGTGTAAAATATATAAAATTTAAATGAAATTATTGATGTTTAAGAGGAAACCAATGGTTATCTTTGGGTGTATTTCCTCATAATTATATCATTTTCCAAAATGGGAAACTCCCACTATGAGTTATACTTAGTGAGATTATCCAATATCTTACATAACACAACCACATGTTGAGTTAATAATTGAGTTTAAACACCCTATTATAAAAATATATTTTTTTTAAATTTCTTATGTGAAGATTAAAATATCAAGAAATATTTAGAAAACTCATAAAACCTGAGGTCTCGCTATACATGAAACTCTCAATAAGGAGAATTTAATCCCATAATGTAAAGACCCTGAAACTTGTTTCCCATCCATGTGCCCACAATTGGTAAATGAATCATTCTTTGTATTACACTATTCCATCATATATATAATGTTCTATATAGATTGAATTTTATTTTGTCTATTTTATAGGAAAATCATAATGATGGAATTAATAATAGAATGAAAATTTCCAAAACTTCATCCATCCCAACATCATAGTTAATACAAAATAAAAATAATTGTAGAAGACATATAATTTTATAGAAAACGATATCCAGAAAACTAAATTTCTCCCATTTAGATCAACCACCATTCCTAGTTAGTTATCTATAAATCCTGTAGAAGAACAATGAAGATTGCATGGGAAAAAATATAGTGAAGTAGAATCCATATTAATCCTAAAATTGAATATCCTCATTATAGTGGTTGTGACATAAATATATACAGCTCTCCATTCTAGATATCTCATCATTATTTATTAAGGTTTCTAATCCATATATTTAACTCCCATGATAATGATATACTCCCTCACATATCTTATTCCAAATTGACTTCCTTTTATGAGATTACCTTATTTAGTTAATTTGATATTCCATGGAATATTCAATTGGTAAAATATCTCATACAATGTTGAACTTAAAATTTTACACAAATCAGATTTGTGAGATGGTGTTTTCTTGATAATATTGTCTACATTAACATAATATATAGTGTTGGATAGAAAACCAAGTGTATGATGTTAAAAAAACTTCAGTTGGTGTGATTTTTCTTCATCATTGTTTCCTTAGACAATGTTATTGTTTTTCACTTCATGCAAAACACTATCTATTAATCTCCTAAAAAATGATAATCACAATGCTCAATAAATTTCATGAGGTTAATTGTGAGCTTTGGATTTTCAAAAAAGTAGATGGAGGTGGAATCAATAGTGTGTACCCCCTTAAGTAAATTTTGTGCTGAAACTAGCATTCTAATTACTTCTTTAGAAAATTGATTTTAGTGGTATTGTATATAACATTTTCTCTCAATAATTGAATATATGAAATTACACCTCAGATCAGTTTGGGTGGGAAAAATTACTTGTTTTTTAACAATCCATATGATCTTTATCTTCCTCAGGACCTTCCTTGATTTTTCTTCACTTGAAAACATACACCCTAAATTTAAGGTATAACCATGTATATTTAGATTAAATTTTTAATTAAATCATTAAAATTACAATGTTATGTCATATTTGTAATGAATTTCAAAAAATATTAAAACAACTAAATATATGATCTATGAATTTAAGAAAGATAAAATCAATGAATTATAAAAAATAAATTTAGAAATATTTCTTTCATCACTCCCCCAAACTTGAAGATTTCTCTATTAAGAAAATACACATACCAATGTCAAATTTAACATCTCAAGTAATCAATAATAAAATATTTAAATCATCACATCCTTGGATCTATCATGTTTTTTGTATTAATCTTAATTCTCTAATTCATTCTGGTTCATTAAAATTCAATCAGTTTCTTTCTTACACCCATGAACATTTAGTACCTATGTTCCTAGAAATAGATATCTATTCTATCAAATAATTTTATAGTGTTTTTATATTCTAAAATTCATTGATGGTTTTTATATTCATTGATTCCATGTGAATTATTAAAATTTTATATGTAAAGGTAGGTTCCGAAGAGTTATATTTCAAACGTGTTTTCAATATACTTCCTCAATTATTTCTACAGAACTCATGATTTTCAATAATTTAAAATAATAAAAATAAAAAGTTACATATCACATGTCATTATTCATGAAAATAAAGAAAAATAGAAATATAACTACTTTTCAAGGTAGCATATAATCCTCTAGGTTTGGTAATATTGATATTAGAAAATACATATTCACATGAGTTTCATAGTAAATCCTAGTTTAATAAATTATTAAATTATTATCAGGGAATAAAAATAAATATCAAAAATCACTTAATTACTTATATCATAACATAAATATTTTTTTAAAAATTCCATGATGATTCAACATGCCCAAAGAAACGAGTATAGGTAAAATAATCAATAAAAACTCCAGAAATAAATTTGAAAAAATGTATGAAAACCATAGAATAGGTTGGTATCATTACTCTATACATATGTAATACAACCCCACATTAATGTATGGGATATATAAACAAAATATATAGATGGTAATCAAAAATTGATAAAGGGAAATATAACATGGTTATTTGAAAATTGAAACCCGAGATAAGCTCGTATCATCCACATTTTAAATTATAAACAATATAATTCATTTAATGAAAAGAAAAAAAAGACAAATGAAAAATTGATTTGGGTAAAACCCCCATAATAGGTGTTATTTTTTCGTTCCTATAGTTAGGAATTGAAAATTGTGTTATCCAATATTATGGAGATGGGGTTTCATTGATAGAAACCACACCACTAATTTACCTTTAATGATATTCTATTTAAAAAATATAATAAGGTCCTCTTGAAAAGATTATAGTGTACACCTCCACTATTTAGTGAAAAAAACATGTAAAGTGGGACTGTAAAATATTAGAAGTAATTTTCTTCTCCAACCATAACTTGAGGAGCTATACAATCCACTGAGGTTCAAAAATCTATCTCAAGAGGTATCTTGTCATCTATTTTAGGTTTATATTTTTTTTCTCTTATAAGTTTTACATATTTTCCACACACCCTATAATACCCAATGGATAGTACCATGAGATCCTTAATTATATTTTGAAATCATTTCACCTTTCACGAGCCTCGTAATATTCAAAATTTGGGGCATGCAATTGTGTCGTTGAATCTATTTTTATAGTATAAGGGAGATAATGTTCTATTGATTTTCCAAAAAAAGATTAAGTTGAAATAAATGATTGATTTTTCCCCATAAGTTTCATCTTTTAGTTATTCCTTATCCTGAAAGGCCTTTAATAAAAGAGTTGCTGTTGAGTTAGAAAATAAGTCATTTTTTTCATTTTAGCCTTCATATTCTCAATGGAAATAATAAAATTCCCATCATTAGGTTCCTATTCAATCTATAACTGTTGTGATCCTTTTCTACTCAACTATTATTTAAAAAAAGAAACATATGTTAACTACACCATTAACTTTATCATTTCTTTCTTTTAAATAGTTACCTCTTACGACATCAAAAATTCATATGTGTTTGGAATTTATTCTTCTTAGAAAACGTGATATTAATATCCATAGTTGAATCCTTTTCTCTTCTCTCATATGGAATAATATTGCATTGGTTCATGGATTATCTTTTAATAATATGATTTGGAATGATTCTCCACTTTCTACACTATTGTCAATTGGATCTAGTCAAAATATATTAGTAAAATTTGATCAAACACTCATTTAATATTATCCCAAGTATCTTGTTATTCTACAGTCACACTTTCATGGTATTTTTGTTGTATTTTGTTAATATAGAAATGGAAAAGTATTTATAAGGTGAAAAATAATGAAATTATTTATTAGATCCCCTATAATGAAACCAAATTTTCACGTCATCCTCATAATTATCCTTTTAGAATAAAATTTATATTATTCTTGGATACAGTCAATGGAATAGCTTGGCTATCTCTCATGATATTTTTAAAACACACATTCTTATTAATTTCACTTATTATACGTTTTTTCATTTATTTTTTATCAAAATAAGTGAAATGGGTAGGGGAAGGGGGGTTTTATATTAGATGTATAATGAAAATGTTGTAGAAAAGTGTGAGTAGGAAGAAATGATGCTCCTTGGTTTAATTTAATATTTATTCTATCATTGCCCATAATTGGTAACCCCCAACATCAATCGTAATCAATGATATAATACAATATCTAGGATTATAAATCCTTGTGTTGATTTAATGTCTGAGTTATAACACAATATTAAGATAGTTCATCAGTGATTAGTTCCTATGTGAATGAGTGAGATACAAATATATCATAAGGAAACTCAAAAAACCAAAGGCATTACAACATAAGAAACACCCAATCCGGGGAAGATAATCCCAACTGGTGATGACACTCAGCATGATTTTCCATCCATGTAACCACAATGCTGAAACACATACACATTAATCTCACACAATTATATTATATATAGAATGTTTTATATTGTGTAAATTATTGTTTGATCAATTCAATAAAAAAAGAAGAGTTAAGGAATAAACAAGAGCATGTATATCACTTATATTCTATATATTCCAACATTACTATTAATTCAGAAAACAAATTTCCATAAGAAATGGCATGTAATATAATAGAGCCTCAATAAAAAAATACTCTACCACTTATACATAAACCAATAGTCATGGTTATTTCTCCATGGCGAATACAGAATAAATTTGGTAAATCATGAAGAAAATAAAAAAAATGATGTAAAGTGAAATATATACTAATATTAAAATTGGTATTCCTTATTATAGTGGAATAAACCTCAAATTATACACAACTACCCCTTTTTTGATTCATTATTTATTAAATATAATTCAAGAACATTTTAATCATTACTCCCAAACAATATGTCTTTTCTCATGAAAATTCTATCATGTGACCCTATTATTTGAGGATTATCGGATTAAGTTATGCAATGTGTAAGAGGAATGTTTTCCATTCCATTGATCATGTATGTGTACCATGTCTCACTATCCTTCATCAATTTTTGGGGGTTATTATTCTTCTCCCTTATTTATATGTGTCATCTATGCTTCAAAAGGAATAACAACTTGGAAAATATTATATATAAAATTTAGAATAAATCAACTTTATGTGAGGTGAAGAGACCAAATGGATACTGGAGAATGCGGGTGAAATGTGTTGTATTTTTTTCAATGTATCATGTGAGATAAAATAATATGTTATGAATTCTCAGTGAGTTATAATGGGATAATAGGTAAATACGAAATAAATTAAGATGCTTCTCATACATGAATGAGTAAAGTAATTTTATGCCTATTAAAAAGTATGGAAAGAGAATTTATGTTTCTATACTTTAATATCATACAGGATAAGTTCTGGAAATGTATCCATTATATCAAAAAAAATAATTAACTGGTTTGAATAGATCAATGTACAATAATGAAGGAGATGAATTCGTTGAATTTATTTTTTTTCATGTGAGTTTTGTTTATGATATGGAATGAATATAGTGAATCTGTCCAATGATTCATTAGCTTGAGAGGTGATAAATATATTGAATAATATCAATCTAATGTATATTTGAATATATTGAGTTAATGTTGCATTTTTTCTAAGCCTATAATATAAATTCTGAAATAATTTTAAAACTCAATTGTAAAATACATTGAATAAATTTGGAAAAGAATAAATATTTTCAAATGGTAAAAGAATGGGTATGAAAATATTAAATTCATTATGTTAAAAAAAGGTTTTGAACTTATACATCCACAAGATAAAACCTCTTTAATTATGTGGCGGTGGCCTGGCTCAACTAAAATCAGCCTTGGTTTTAGTGGAGGAGGAGTGGAAAAGTGTTGGATAGTTTATGGCATGAGAAGTGTGTTCTTAAAAATGAGGAAGTTCTAGGAAAATATAGTGTCAGTAACTATTGTATGGGATGATATCATGGGAGTTCAATGAATCCCCTTGGATAAATGTGGGTAAGAAAGTAAAGATAGTGTGAACAAAAAACTAATGTGGGATTCATCCTATGTGCCTATTTTTCATAGTTTAAATGTGTACTAATTTTTAAAGGAACAGTTTTGTTGAATGTTTTCTTTCCCCCATACAAGGGTTTTCATGCGAGAAGATTGATATGTGCTTCTAGTTATGAATATAGCCTATAAATGTGTAGTAATGTTCTGGAAAGATCATGAGAAGATTTATCTACATCTGATAAGTTTTTTTATAGTGATGAGTTAGCTGGATGATACGTCACCATACAAGGAGTAATTTATGATATTTGAAGACAATATAATGACAATCTGAACACTAATGTGATGATTTAATTTTGTTTCTTTGTTGTTAAGGTATTATGGTTATTTTAAAACTATAAACAATAATGATTCTAGAGCATGTGTGATTTTGAAGAAGAATGTATGAACAATCTGAGATAAATACCATTATAAGTTGCATGTTTTGATAGTTTGAGTAGAGTAAATAGAGATTCTTAAGTGAAAAAAGACAAGGTGATTGAAAATATGCTAGTGAATTTTTATTTCCATGGTTTTTAGAGTCACAAAATAATTAGTGCCTAACCATGATTTTCAAGAATGATAGGTACGATATTAAAATCATTATTACATATAAATACTCAATACTATGTTGTTATTATTTCACTCTAATATAGAAATGTCCTATATTTTGTGGAGTTTATGAAAAAGATAACTAACTCCATTATCATTTTAGTTTTCGGAAAAATAATTCCTTATTTGATAAAATTCATGTAATGCAATTTCAAGCTAATAAACATAGATAACAACAAACATTTTAAGTCTAATTGTTTGAAAAAATATTTTCACAATAGTGTTTAGGATGTTATATATATTCTATATATTTAATATGTATAATGGTTGATGGATTTTTATATAATGACTTCTGAAAATTAATCATAGTGATTATTTTATGGATGAAAAAATTTTCCAACAACATTTTGGGAGAAGAACCCATAGTGAATAATTTATTAATCAAATCAATGATTAGGTTCTTCGAAAAAATGTTTGGTAGGAAAATGTGTTGTATAGACATAACAGATATTCTCTATGTAGTATGAATATGGGTTTTTTGAATAGTATGTTTACAAATAAATATTATGATACTTAGTCTTTAAGGAAAAAAAATATATGGAGTTTGAATTCATGGATATTATGGTGCTAAAGAGAAGATAAAATGATGTTAAATACGAATGTTCTATGTCAGAGTTATTATATTATGGATGTTTCTATTCTTGATTTGATGAGAATCATAAGTTTCCAATTCTAATAATATAGTGAGGTCAAATATATGTTACATCTTTTGATACTATTAGAAGACTACTGGGCTAACTTGTAGGGAGTTATTGTTATTTACTTAGTGACTATCAATGTGGAAGCAAATATGATCATATTAGTATAGTAACATTCAAAGTTCACTGGATATCTACTTCAAGAGGTTGGATAAAAGTTCCTAACACTAATTGAAAATTCTAAAGACTATGTGATTTAGAATAATGATTTTTTGTGTAATGTTGGAAGAAAATATGGGATTATATAGAGAATGGTGTGATGTTTTTATATTGTGTTATACACTATAAGGTTTAAGGTAATTCCTTTCCACTGTAAAAACATTCATTTATAGTAGAGAATATGTAATCCAAGTGAATAAAGGATCAAAAAAGGAGTAGTATTTCCACAAAGGGGTTGAACCATATAAATATTACTTGTTTCCTAATCCATTTATTTCCTGGTAGATTTGGCTAATTATAAGAGACACGAGATAAACATACATTAAGTAGTCTCATTAGTTTATTTAAGAGGAAGAAATAAAAAATGTATATCAACCCCCTCCCCTACCAGTGATATAACCAAAAATGGGAAGTTCGAGAATGTTTTGGATTGATTTCATTGGATGCATTGACATCATAGACAGTGTTGGCTAGTGGATAGAGTGTGACTTGTCAGAATAACTTCAATTTGTGAGACTTAAGCTTTAGTATTAGTAAATTGGACTACATCATAACTATTTTATTTATATATTTGATTGTATATTAAACTCCTCCAAAATATATCATCATAATGAAAAATAAATTATTGTTCCATATGTTCACTGGATTTCCAAACAATAATAGATGTGGGATGTTTTAAAAGTATTTATGAATAGGTGTATCCTTGGTTGACACTATCTTAAGTGAATGTGTGATCTGGTGTTATATTTTTAAAACCTTCTTAATATTGATAATATATGTATATTTGTCTATAAAACATTTTCTAGGGAACAAAACATATGAAAAACCACCTCAAAAACTTACTGTGGCCATAAAAATACTTATTTTCTTAAGCATCCCATATAATATTAAACTTCTACATGGCCGTCTTCAGCAACTCTTCACATATAAAACATAAAAACACCACATTTAAACTATGACCATGAAAATTTAGTGTATAATTTAAATTAAATGATTATGATTACAAGTTTAGGCTATATATGAAATAATATCTAAAATAATTTGAAATACTAAACATATAGTAATTTCCATTTTTTTATTTTGTGTGGATAAAATCAATTAATTTAAATACATAAACATATAAAATTTATCTTTCATCGGGATAAAATGAGGGCCATATTGAAGTTTTCTTAAAAAAAAATTAAATATCATTAAGTATATGTAAATCTATCTAAAATATAATTTTAGATTCATGAATTCAATTCATAGGCTATTTAATTTATGAAAAAGAAATTTTGTGGACTCTGAGATGATTGAAGAAGAGATATCTTGCCAAAATTAGAAAAAATTATTTTAAATATGATGTTTCCTAGGAATATCTTGATATTAAAAATGCTTTTTTGAAGACTTATCTAAGTCGGCCACACCCTTCACTAATTTTACAAAAAAGGGTGTGTAAATTTAACAGTTTAATGACTGTGAGATAACCTTTTATAAAATAAATAAAATAATGACTTATAATATTTTCACAATCATTCAAAATACTGATAGGGGTCAAATGGTGTAATAAGATTCTTGTGGTATGGATTTAGGATTAATTTTGATGTATCATGATCATATAGTGGTGTATGGTTCAAAAAAACTATACCCTTAATTAGTAAATTTCCCATACCATGATCTAAAATTAGTTTTCATAATACATGCATTGAAAACATGATGAAACTATACATTTCGGGATAAATTTATAATGTATGTAGATCATAGTATTTATTATTATATTTTATCCCAAAATGATCTGAGCCATAGGTACAGACACTTGGTATAGTATTAATATGACTTTGAATTTGATCTAGATTGTACTGCATGTAAAGGGAAATTTGTCATAGATTCCCTTAGAAATAAAATTCAAGTTCATGAGATGAAATAGTAAAAAGAGGAATGGTGTTTGATGGTAATTTTTACCTAATGCATATAGATATGAAAGAATAAGTGGATGTTCTGATTTTTTATAGTGTACAAGTCAAGCCATCTTTAGATAATTATATTCTATAGAGATATATATAATATTCATTACGATAATATATAAAAAAATTAAAATTTGGGGGGACCTTAGGTGAATTAATTTAGTCTCTTGATGGATCGTTTTGTGTTAGGAATATATTGGTGGTCCATAAATCCTTGAGGTAAGAGTCAATGAAAATTTAACATTAGTTTTGTTAAGTGAATCTCTATGGGGCCAAAAATATTTTTTATTATCTCATGTATTCATATTGGTGGTTGGGGATGACCTGTGATATTGATGAGTTTCTGTCTTGTTTCATCACTTCTTAAAAAAGATGGTATAGAACCGAAATCTCATTTGAGTGTTGAAACTACTTCTAATTCCGATTTGAAAGTAGGATTATATCTCCATGGAAATTATAGATGCTTTTTCTCGATCCCTTGTTAGACGGAATGAAATATGGATCATTATTGATCATTTAAAAAAATTAACTAATTTTCTCCCTATAAAATAGATTATAAAAGTAGAGTTCATTAGAAATTATTTTGTATAGAAAATTTTAATGATTTATCGAGTGACTTTGACCAATATTTCTGATTAATACCTTCTCTATACTTCCAATTTTTGGAAGGGTCTTCAAGAAGTAGTGGGAAATCTTCTGAAGCTTAGAACAATATGTCATCCACACTTCAATGGTTCAGCGGATCAATCCATTAAGTTCTTGATGAAATTATTTGTTTTAAAATTATTTTTTTAGGTTTATACGAGAAAAAATATCATTAATTGAGTTTTATTATACAAATTTTTAATAACCCTTGATAATAATGGATCCATTTGAGTTTATTTATGTTTGGACACATTGGTCCCCTCTATATTTGGTTGATATGGTCGAAAGTTTATTATTGGTGCAACTCATTGTGTAAGATATAAACATTAAGATTTAGGTAATTCATAATATGTTATAGGAAACTTAATGTTTTCAAAAACCATACAATGACCAAATTCATCATCCTCTTGAGTTTGTAGTTTGGGATTGTGTGTTCTTAAAAGTATGTCATTGACTGTTATATTCGAGGTTAGGAATATAGGTTAATATCCTTTAATTATATTTTGGACCATCCATGATCATATAATAACCATATAATGTATCATGATGACTACATTACCTCCGTATCTAATTCCAATACCTTATTTTTTCAGATGTTCTATTATAAAATTAATAACTAAATTCCATATCACATGCTGTAATGAAAAGACTTAGTTTTGGAAACTAATTCCATGATGTTAGAGAAATCTATTTCTATTTTTGATCATAAAAAGGTGATAAAGGTAAAATTAACTCCCTTGGTAGATGTGTTGTGGTATCATAGAAAGGAATTATAAGATACATAGGAGTGTGAGGATTTGGTAATGGAGAAATGAAATCATATATTCTTAATATAGGAATATTGATGATTATATAGTGGGTAGAAAGAGGCATAGTGGGGAGAATTCAAATAACCACAATGTTACTTGCATGAATTTACATTAGAATTTATTAATTCCTTTGAGTTTATAGAGATTATATCAAGAGAAGATAAACATTAATAAAATATTAAAATTATAATGATTAGGTTTATGGTTAAGAAAAATGTGAAAAGTAGCCATGCAGGGGGTGAAATATCATTCTAGTGGTGGGTACATGGTTAGTGCATGATTTACCTAATAATTCAACAAAATCATTAATTTTTACAAAAAGTTAATTATTTTTATTTTTATTACATTTTCTAGAGGATTAATCTTATTTTTTTATGGGAATGAGGAAGATCCCATGTGGGTGTCTCTACCTATCTCTATAATATTTGTTTGTCTCTATAATGCTTTACATTTGATTCTAAAGTGATAAATTATGTCAATGCCTTCTTTCTCTCTTACATTACTTTAATTGTCTTATTATCATTCCTAATTCTTCATTGTTTTACCCTAACCGGCCAATGTTGCTGAACCTATAGTTAGGTTATGAATAATTCATAGGGGATTTGATATCTAGGTATTATGATGTTTATCGCTCATTCAAATCATTCATTGTTCAATGATGGAACCTTTATTCTATTTCATTGAGGTTACTATTTATATGTCATTTCTGTTATTTAGAATATATCATAATCATTGAGATTTATATGTTCTTTTATTACCAAATTCATTCCAATATAAATTATCCAAGGTGAAATTATGAGTGGTTTAAAATGTCTTTGTGGCTTTTTCATTTGACATAATGGGGTATTCAAATTTATTTAGGAATTAATTTTGAAAGTTTTTTATTTTTACTCATAATGTGTTTTATAAAATACCATTGGGGGGGGGTTATATACATTCCCATGAATTTATAAACATTTTTTTGGGATATGGGGGATTTTTTACAATGTACCTTTATGATTTTATAATTTTTTTGGTTTTAAAAGGCATTTTTATCTTGTTTTATTTTATAATTGTTTATTTTATAACTAATTAATTATACCCCTTATATGATTGATATAATTATTGGATTATGTGATGTTGATCATTCTATAATACAATAAAAACAAGGGTTTGTTTTTAGAGAGTATTTTGATGGTTACATAGCTGTTATTTTTGTATATAATTGATTGGTTTATTACTATTTGGAATTGAGTTTATTTATATGGAAACCTTAGATAGCTATGTGGAAAATTAAGGATGGGTGATACAAAGGATTATGATTATAAACTAGAAAGTTTACTGTAGTGTATTTCATGCATTGTTTAGGGAATTTAATCTTAGAGAGGCCAATGAGGGTGTGTCTGAGTTTGTGTCTATAGGATTTCATTATAGGTTTGTAGATTGGTCTACGTAGTTAGTTCACAGATGTTCTCCATTAGCTCGGGGCAGTCGCCCCTTGTCATTGTTTATTAATGTTATGTTTTATTTTTTTTTCTATATTATATAACTAGATTTTATTATTATTTTTATTATTTTATGGTTATGATTCCATTAAATTAAGTTAGTTTGAAATAAATCAGTGAAAGTATAAATAATATTTTTTTTCTTTTATGATATATGTAAGGAAAATTTATTTTCAAATATTTATTTTCAAAAAATAAATTTCTGTATTTTTGTATATTAGGAATCACATAGATCTATGGTAGTATCCTATAGGGAATTAATTGAAACCCTATACACACACACATTCTCTCTCACACACACAAACATATATATAGAAATAGTTTTATCCAATACAATAAAGGAGAAAATATATTTTTTCTTTTAGTGGTGTTTTATAGATTCTTTCTTTATGTTATAGTGATATAGATTCAAAAGTGGTGACCTAATGTCACATGGAGTTGGTTTGTGTTGTATTTTGGGAATCAAAAATTGTTTTTGGGATATATAATGTAATGGGCATGTCAAACATATCCTTTTTGTAAGTTCTATTCTAGATCATTGTGTCCATTCAGGGGGTGGGGTGGGGGTGTGAATCAGTGGTAAATTTATGTTATAATTTCTTATATTGAAAAACATTCACCTATGGTTAGATAAAAACAAATATTCTTAAACACAACATAAAATCATACCCACATGAACAATATAGTTTACAAGGTTTACTTCTCAATAATAGTAGCTAGTCCTTGAGATGATATGGAATCTTTCCAAGATCACAATGTACAGTAAAAAATACATGTGGCTTATATAAACAAGGGTATATGAATAATTGTTTTTACTATAGTTATTTAAAAGTGCACGTGATTATAGAAAAATAGATATGATAATGAATATTTTATAGTAATAGACTAGACCTTCACCAATAGGATTCAACATTCCATCACTATTCTATTTGGATTATTTACACCCTTTCAACTATAATATATTTCTTTCTTAGTCATTGATTTTTTAGAAAATCGAGATCAATAGACTCATATTACATCTTATTATTTCTTACTTTTTTGAACCATTGAGTAAACTATATTTTTTCAATTTTTCAACAATGATTCGCAACCAGTATATATATAGAAACACACAATAATAGTTTTCTTCTTCTTATTCTCCATCTTAGATATTCACAATATTATGTCAATTAATCATTTTGATTTAACAATTCTTTTATAATTCAAATATCATAAACATATCTTTAATATACCCTCTAATTAAAACTATAACCATGAATTTCTTAAAAACATATATGATCATCAGGTTTTAGACTTTAAAACATTTCTTAAAGACTCAGACACCTTCCATTATCTTCTTTCATGTTATATAGAAATATCATTAACTATGATACTAAAATCCTTCCACAAAGTTCAAACCAAAATTATCTCCAAAAATATCATATCTTATAATAATCATTTTTTCAGATCTATATATTTTATATGAATATGTTTTGGTTGAGGTTCCCATATTTATTTGTTGCAAAACTCACTATTCAACTACATACACCAATCACCAGTTACATATATTGTGATTTTCTCTTTGATTTATTCATTTTATCATTCATGACTCATTCACATATGTAGTCTATTTGTATACTTGATCTATTCACATACCTAACTTATTCTCATTCATGATTATTTTTCCTATGTGACCACTTTTCATATGCAATATAAAATGCTACCCTGTATATTTTCCGATCTTTCTAATCTCATATAATTTTTTTATATATGGAGATCTTCTTCCATGAATATTCATATACACCATAGTGAATTCATCTATGTATATTTTTATATTTAGTGAATCTTGTAAATAAATATATTGAATCATGTTTGTGGTTCTACAGTCCTTCCACCAGCAACCAAACATCAATTTCATCCTTTTTCTTTCTTCTTCCTTCATCAAAAATATTCTTTACAAGAATCATTATATACATTATCAAAATATTTAAATCTTTAAATATCAATTAACTTTGCATAATCAGATTAAGAATGATTCTTTTTAAATAAATTTAGTTATGTATTAAAAAAAGAAACTTCTATAATCATTTCCACCTCATTTTTATCAGTTAATTCACCAAGGTAACAATGACATCTAAAATATTATTGTTCTCAAAAATATCCCACTTTTTATTATTTTATTAAACAAGTAATATAAAACACTAAAGCTTTAACCACAATATACTAATCACTATCCAAAAAATTTATGCCTACATATGCCAGATCAATGTAGGAGACAAGATCATTGAAAAAAAATACCTTGTTTTCCATAAAGAAAGGGTCAAAACAATTATTCCAAACTTATTTATTTTTTCAAAAAACCATCAATACACCATCATAATATAAATAGACTATAACCTACATGAAAACTTTCCTATAACACTTCATCATACTGAAAACATTTACACATAAATCAAGAAACACGTTCTGTCATCATAACTCACGCCTTTTAAATACAGTCTCTAAATAAGTCAATAAAATATTATTGGACACATTTAAAAAATTCTCCCTTTTAATAATTTCATCAGTAATCATGTGTTAAGATATTTATGTTTTCATGTTTTCATTTTTTCTCCATCTTTGACAATAATATCCAATAACAAGAAGTGAGAGGGGATAAAAAACGTATACATTATCCTTGAAGATGGTGAGTTTGAACACCCATAACCAACCATAGGTATTGAAATGAATCCTTCAACAACTGTTTAGTGAAAATATCAGCCACATATACTATTGTAGGAATATAATATACCATTAGTACATTTATTTCCATAATCTCCTTGATTAAGTTATATTTCATAACAATGTCATTTTAACATGAATTTTTCACTGAATCAATTGTGATATTGATAGAACATTGATTATCACAACTAAATTGAAGTGGTGGCTTCACATCAACTGAAAATCATCCAAATGTCTGTTCATCAACATAAATTGGGTTGTAGTTGGGGTGATAGATACATAATTAGATACTGTAGTTCTATGATTCACTGAACATTTATTTTCTATATACCATCACATAAATATTTCTCCCAGAATGAGAACTATGCCTAATGTAGTTGTTTTCTCAATAACACAACCTTCCCATTTAACATTTATATACCTAAAAAGATTTAAATTTTCTTTTCTATAATAATTTATACAATAATATATAGTTCCCTTAATGTAAAAGAAAATAAATTTTCAAGGAAAAGAATGTGAAATTTTTGTGCTCTTTAATAAATTTTGTTAAAGGATATTAATAAAAAACAAGTCTAGTCTAGAGGATATTAAATATAGAACGCTTACAGTAAACTTCCTAAATTATTTAGGATAAATATACTTTCTAAATTTACCTTTAAACAAATTTTTTACTACTAAGATAAGTTTGGAAACAAGTTTTCAATATTCTAAGCCAAATTTTTTTCATACTTACTTGGAATATTTTTCTTATGATAAGAAAATGTGATCATTCTCTTGAGATATTTTCAATAGAAGAAAGTACCTCATTTCTAGATGTATATACACTTCAAAAAAACATATTCAACTTATTAGAAATGTCTTTATATTCTTCTTCATCTTTCATATAAAATATGATATCATCAATATACACGATCACAACAATAGAAACCTACTTTTTTTAGGTAGACGTATATTTACACTCTTACATTATTAAAGCTAAAATTATTTAAATAGGAATCCATAATGTAATACAAATTTCTTGTGGATTTATTCAAACCATATAAATCATTCGTCAACATACAAACTTAATTATCTTGTTTTTAAAGAAAGAAACCACTTTGATGGCCAATATATAATTCCCCTTCCAATTAACTATTATTAATGGAAAACATCACATTTATTTTGAAAATATTTTAATTCATTTATTAAATAATAGTAATAAATATTCTACTAGATTCATGTCTTGAATCTGGTGAAAAGTTCACAAGAAATTAAATGCCACAAACCTATGAATATCACTTATAAACAATTCTTTCCTTGTTTCTCACCACTTCACTTTTTTCATTTACATTGTTTAACAAAACCCACTTTTCTATAATCAAATTTTTGTCTTTATGATTAGATACCATATCCCATCTCTCATTTTTATAAATTTGATCCAATAATTCATTTTTGTAATCAATACACTCTTTATGATCCAATGATTCTTCAATATCTTTTAGCTCGACCTTTGAAAAAAATGATGTATGTGAAACCAGCCTCAATATTATTATGATTTTAACTAATTGTTTTTTATCTCCAATGATTTTTGGAATATCTGCCTACTTTTTAATCCATGGATGAGACAAAAATTTTTACTCTTCATCACTTGAAATAGTTGATTCCCCCCTCTTCCTTTCACAAAATTCAAACATTTATCTATTCCAATGATGTTATCCTGATACTTAACATGAACAAGCTCATATATTCCTTATTTTAAATCTATATTTTCTCATAAAATTACCCTTTTTTGAATTTTAAAACACTATAAAATTAGAAAAATAAATTATTCTTTAGTCTCTATGTTTTCGAATATGTATCCTCTACCATTGGGTGGGTACCTAAGGAAGATACCATCAATACCTCTTTGATCAAAATTCCCAATATTTTCACCTATGATTTTGATACATTAGGGGATGAAAAATTACCTTAGGTAATTCAAACATGGGGTCTTCTTAAAAAAATATAATAATAATAAATTTCTTGAATTTGATCTGTAGTAATAATTATTTTGAATGTGGATTTTTGTAATAATAGATTTTCTCTAAAATAATCGAGAAGTATCATGTTCAATTAACATGGTTTAAACCATCTCAACCAAGATTTTATTATTCCTTTCAGTGAACAGTTTTATTTTGGTGTGTATGGTGAAGAAAACTAATGAAGAAGAAAATAATTATCAAGACAATCTTTAAACTAAACATTTTGTAATTCAAAACTATTATCAGTTAAAATATTCTTTATAGAGTAGCCACAATCCTTTTCAGTACCACTCTAGAATATTTTGAATATCTTAAGAGCCTCTAATTTGTACTTTAAAAAAATAATACATGGATTACAAGTGAAATAATCAATTAAAGTAATAAATTACATATATCCTTTTTTGGATTTCTTTATCAATAGATGATAAATATCAGAATGAATAAGACCAAAGTGATATGATATATATATCTCAACATCATTATCTATAAAATTTAAAATTTCCCTTTTTGGAATATGATAGAACACAAACCTATGAATATTATCATATCAGGGACATAAAAAACAATTCCTCTCTATGTGAAAATGTTTATATTTCTTTGGAAAATTTGTCCAAGACTTCTATTCCATAATTGATTTTCTTCCCGCATACTTAGATAACATTAATTATGCACTTCGCCAATATTTAATAGGATTCCCTTGGTTTACAATCCTATTGTTAAAACATCCCCATATTCAACAATTTTATGAATAAATAAATCTCTTATGAAGATAAATTTATTTCATTTTTCACAATGTTATTAAATTTTAAATATATTGTGTTTTAGTCCCTGAACAAATGAGGAACTTTTCTATTTCAATTTTTTTAATAATAATAGATAAAATGAATTTCATTTTGAGAGGGTCATAATTTCCCAAAGTCACCATCCCTTATTTTTAGTCTTTCACATTCTTCAATACCTTCATATCTCTATTCATGTGTGAAGAATTCCCACTATCTAATATCCAATTTCATTATCCTCTTCAAGTTTCAACAATAAGAGCCATTTCCATTACTTTTCCGTCTGTTTATTGATGTTTTTGAGATTATTCATTAATTTTTAATTGATTGGGTATCATCAAAAACCAATATTTAGAAATCTAAAAATAATTATCAAATATTTTAAAAATTGTTTCCAGGGGTTGAAATAAATCCTTGGGTTTTTAACTGGATTTTTTAGTTTTTCTCTAAGTTTTTCTTATATGAGTGGATTGAATCCCCTTTAAACTATACTTATAATAAATTCTAAATTAATATTAGTTTTTATGATTGAATTAAAAAATATTTTTTATGTTCAAAGCCTCCACAGTTCCAATAATATCCATAAAAATCATATTATCCTTTCAAAACAACATGTTTTCCAGAATATTGAACTGATCTTCAATTAAAAATATGACTATAATTCTTGGTTTATTTTTTTAAAAAAAATCTCGGTGAGATTATAATATAATATTCTTCATATTATACTTCATTGTAGCCTTATAATATTCTTCAATTGTAGAATGTTTTTTCATTAGGGTTTTATTTCTCAGAAAATCCATAATTCCAGTATTATATTATATTAGCTACAAACAATGTTATTTTAGCTTATGTTTTCTTCTCAATTTTATAATCAATGTAATAAATCTTATATCATCATTTAAATATTATTTTTAATATTTCTGAGATTCACCTCACTTATTGAAATCCCCAGCTTCTTATTTTGAATTCATGAAGCCATATTTTTAACATGTATCTTCATCCAGTTTCTATTAAAAAAGTTAAAAATCATTCTCCCACATCCAATTTTTCATCCATATTTTTATTAATAGTTTTATCTTTATTAGTAAATTTATTCACATGTTCAATCACTTTTAACCACCTATCATCTTCTTCAACCATCTATTATTGATTTTTTATAATATTGAACTTCTTTCTTTAACTTCGTGTTCTCTTTCTCAATATTTTCAATTTTAAATGGAATTAATTAACTAATATTTTTAGCATGAATTCTAAATTAGTTTCCTCCTCTTCCACTTTTTGTAACTACTTTAATCACTAGTAAAACAATAATCATTCGCCTTTATAATAATAAACATTTCAACACCTTCATAATTGCATTTTTTAGCCTGCACTTCCTCTTAAATTCTTTCATTTCCCTCACATTTAGCTAAAAACATTCACTTTTTATATTTAGGGAACTTATTATTTATACTATATTTGTTTTTGTTTTATATTATCATTAGAAATCATCTTCTACTTTTATATTCTTCATCACAATCTTTGTAGTTAAATCACTCCAATAGAAACATTTCTTTCATATTTCCCAATGCCACTTTTCAGTTTTTTCAAAAAAATACTTGAATTTATTGAAATTTTTACTCACCTCATATTTTAAATAATAATCACTAAATTATTTCTCAATAAAAACATTTTTTTACTCTTTGTGGTTATTGACTTTAAATAATATTTCATAATCAAAATTTCCCTTATTTTTGATAGCGTTTTCCCTTCTCATCTCATATGTAATTTGAACAGTATAAAAATAATTTATAGAGAAACTTTTAGGATCATTATGGTCTAATTATGATAATTTTTAATCGAATATACGTGGAATAATTCTCATTATATTCTCCACAACTGTAGAGTCTTCTAATTTTTCTCCAATGATTCATATGGTTCGTACAATACCATCAACCCTTATAAATAACTCACAAAAATATTTATCATCTCTCATTATTAGATATTATTATTTAAATATCAATATTTATATCTAGGATTTATTTAAATTAATGTTACATTTATAAATATTCTCTATCTTTTCCCAGATTCCCTTGGAAATTCAAATTTCTTTTAAACCTCGTGAATTCACTTTCTCATAGAGATGAAGGTATGAGTTATTTGAATAATCAATCATTCTATATATATTGTTTATTTGTATCTAGTATGATATATCATTCTAAAAATGGAATAATGATTTGTATATAATCCTCTAAAACTTCATAGAAAATAGATAACACATAGGGAAGCATTATACCCTTCTAATTATGATAGTTCTTCCCATTAAAGATATGAATACCCTTATTATTAATATATTTATAAACCTCTATAGAAATCCTATTATTACTCTTAAAATATTAAATAGAAAATATTCAATGAAGGGACCTAGCTTAGATACCAATTTAAACTCATACTCTAGATCTATGTGACCAAAGGGGGTGAATTAGTGCTCATGTATTTTTATGTTTTATCTCTTTAAAACAATATTCACCTCTTTTTAGAGAGAAATTAATCTTCTTAAACACAACATACAAGCACAAACAGAAGAATATTATAATTTATATGGTTCACTACTAAATAAGTATACCTAGTATATGGTATGATCTAGAAACATTACAAGATTACATAGTACACTAGAAAACAATCCTTGTAGTTTGTATCCAGTTGGGTATATTCATCCCTTATAATTCAATATAGTCTTGTAATAGAGCATGTTCTTATTTCACTGTTATTTTGATATTAATGGTTTTTTTAAACAGGGAATAGAACTTCTTCAATAGGCATCAACACGTCGTCACTGTGAATCCTAGATTCTTAAGACTTTCACTTCATATGGTTAATTCTTTCATCTTCTTAAATTTATTTGAAAATAGTGAGTAAGAACCTATTTTTCATTATTCTTATTTATTTTTTTCATCCATATGAGAAAGCTATATTTTTATTAATTTTGCATCCACAATCCTCAATCACTCTATATATTACAAAATAAAAAATTGGATTTATTACTATTAGAATTTATATTAAAAATTCATAATATCATGTAAATAAGTTATTTTGAATCACCAATTTTTCTGTAATTTAATGATTCTTAAAACATCTTCTATATACTCACCATTTTAAGCTACATAAATTTATTTCTAAAAAACATACATGATAATCAGTTTTCAATCATTAAAACATTTCATAAAGACTCAAACAGATTACTTTATTTCTTGATTTTGGGGATGAGGACGGGGATAGTTTCATTGATAGCCGCAATGCTGGAATTACCTACCCAGATATTTTTAATCATTGTGCAGATGTCTGGACCGATTATGTGCCAGTATTGATTAAAAAATAAGGAGTGGAACCCATCCGGTCTCGGGGACTTAGTGAGATGATGATGTTTCATAGCCAGGCATATTTCTTCATCTGTCACATCTTTGGTGAGCTTTCTATTGATCTCTTTAGTGATCATAGGTCTGATACATTCTTCCAGCTTAGAAGACATGAAATGGGTTCTTGCAGAGAAGATGTTCTGGAAAAAGCATGTCAAGTCCCCATGGATAACATTGGTGTTAGAAACGTTGCTTCCATCAGGTTGTGAGATGCAAGTAATATTGGTTTTCCAATGCCTGGCTGATTCTTTCTGGTGAAAACATCTGGTGTTAGCATCCCCTTCGTTAATAGGTTTGTCCTGTGCACACATAGCCTAGAATATTTCCATGATATATAAGGCCGTGTACATATCTCTTTTATCAGCTCCAATATTAGAGAGATTGCAATTGGATGTGGGTTGTTTGAGGAGATTTTCAGTCCCTTTTCAAGGACTCCACAGTGCCAGTCGGGGTGGCAGAATTCTTTATTTCTCCAAGACCTCAGATTGAATGTGACATGTTAGAGGTTGAGGAAAACATCCTTGTGAGTACAATTCCCGCTTGATCGGATCACATCTTCGCATTCCTGATCTTTTGAACAGAAGCTCTCAAATCTGAAGGGTCTTCTGAATTGTATATTTCATTCGCCATGTGTACTGTCAATGTAAATTGGACGGTGGTCCGAGCAGTTGAGGGAGATGTGGTTGATATGAAACATGCTGAACAGATTTATCCAATCAGTATAGCCCAGAAATCTATCAACACGCTCAGCGATGCAAGTTCCTTCTGTATTACCGTAGAACCGCGTAAAAGGATTACCTGTGTACCCCAGATCAACCAGGTCCGCCCTATAGACTTCATCATTGATGTATGACATCAATGCTAAGGGTCGGATTTCTCCGCCCCTCTTTTCCTTATGGAACATAATCTCATTGAAGTCTCCTCAAAAAATAATAGGGCTCAATAAATCATGTCACAACTAGAATAGAAGATCCCAGTACTTTACCTTATCATTATGGGATGGCCAACTATAGAATCCCACTATGGTCCAGGGTGGGTGATGGTCTGCCTAAAGAGTCACTGCCACATGGTGCGAGGAGAAGGACGGAATATTGATGTCGATATTTTCCTTCCAATGGAGACAGAGGCCCCCAGAGTGGCCTTGTCTGGGGACTGGGAGGCAGCCTTGGAAGCCACATTTTAGGGAAATTCCATTGGTGTCCTTGTTTTCTAGTATGGTTCCGGACAGGAAAACCATATCAGGGCGACTTTGATCGCAATTACGCTGAAACATACGAACCGTTCATGGGTTTCCAAGCCCATGACATTTCCAACATGAAACAATCATTGGTGTAGGCGGGGCTGGATCTCGCCCGCCGCCGCCTTTGATTCCTCCGGACTTGTTTCTCCCCTTGTCATTTTCCATCTTTTGGTGAGATTCCTCCCTGACTGAAAAGTTTCATTTTGTCTTTTTCTAACCCCGGGTTTTGGGTATTTCTTATTACCATCACTTTCTCCTCATTGCACCCTTTTCCACGTTCGATGGGTAATTGGTCCTGGTAATGGAGTTTCGGTCGGTCCATGGGCCCCCATTGTTGGAATGCATGATACGGTCAATTGTGGGTCAGATTCCGGGTCTGGTGGTTCGATGTGCATCAGCAATGATTTTGAGAAATGTTTTGATGGTTATTTTTTTCTTTGACACAAACTTAATAGGTGTTTGAGCATTATGCTACAGGGGGTAAGGATGACCTCCCGCTTCCCTCTACATGGGGGAGCCAGTATTAGGGAAATTCGATGGTCCAAGAATTAAACCTTTTTCAGGTATGGGTTCCGCCTAGTTGGTGTGTGACAGCATGAGACGGTGATGATATTTTTTTTCGTCTCAGGGATGAAAGTATATTTTTTCATCTTGGCACGGAGGCAAGGGCCATATTGAAGGATGATGTTACCTGATTCACTCTTATGTTTTGTGGTGCACATTCATTCCAGATGGACAATAACACCACAAGAGAAGCAGAAGATTATGAGTTTCTCGAACTCGAATGATATCCAGGTGTTGGCATCCTAAATTTTCAGGAACATTCCCCACATCAGGGGCTCTAACACTTCAATTTCTGCCTTAATTCGAACCTCAGGGCCCCATTGTATCAGGTCCGAGAATCCCAGTCTAGAAAGTGGCCTAAACTGTCACCAATTTCTCTAATGACTCGTTCCATTCTTTCATGGAAAGGGATTCCGTTAATTCATATCCAGAAGGGGGAGTGGGTAAAATTCACTCACTGGATATCACCCCCCTGTATTCTTCCATAAGGAGGAGTTGATTATAGAAGCACCATGGTCAGCCTCACAAGATTTTATCTCTATCTCTCTTATTGAAGAACTCAAAAACGAAGCGATTGATCCCCGCTTCCCGAATAGCAACTCCTGCTTCAAGTTTCCAAATGTTCTGTAGAGTGTTTTTCAGATCTCCCTTATTTACTGATATATTTTCCACGAACTTTCCCACAACCAGCAGAGACATGCATTTTTTCAAAAGTGTGTCTTCGTGTCTCTGAGCCTCGATCACTGCCTTCTCTTTGTCCGTCAGGGACAGCCTCTTCCATTGATTCACTAATTCTGCATCCATAGGAAAAATCCTAAAAAGATGATTTCGCACTCTTCCTTAAATACTGGTGCCCCTTCAAACCCCACAGGCCCTGGAACACCAAATGTCAGTCCAACCGCACTTGAGTCAAGTCCCGATACAAACGGGAAGTCTCTAGTTCATGGCCTCCTCTGTTGTCCTTTTTCTCAAACAGACACCGTGAGGTGTCTTTGCGATCAACACTTCCACTAGGATGGTCACGCCCAAATTAGCACATCGCGGCGCACACCATCCCTTGTGGGGCACTTCACGAAGGCGCTTCGCGTTGATCCTAAAATCAACACGGCATAATTCTTCGCATAAACACTACGTGGCTGAGGCTTTTCAATGGCACTATGCGAATCAGTCACTTCACGGAAAACACTTTGCGACCTCGCTGCGCTGTGAAACATTCACACCTGGTGCTTCGCGAATCAACCGCTTCATGGGGAAAACATTGCTAGTTGTGGTTTCGACATACCATCCACACCATAATCATCTCAAAATATCTCATATCATTAAATAATTTCATATCAATTTCTATTTTTTTAATATTCTTGATTTTTGGTAGTTGTTCTCTTGTTTTGTGATGCACATCACATAGTTAAACTACGTACATTGATTTATTATTACATATGTCTTTCTGTTCTCACTAATGTATCCAATTTCATAATGTGAATCATTAAAAGACATGGTCCATTTGAATGCATAATCAATAAATGTACATAACTAATTATCTTGCATGGCCTATTTTCCTACCCAAAAAATTCACATACGCTTCATGACATTTGGATCTATAGATTCACCTATGTAACCCGTCATGTATCAAATTTTAAAATATAGATATATGTAAAGTACCAACCTAACTGACCACCAAAATGGTAGTAAAAAATGTCTCCACATGGACTCAAGTGTGCCTCCTCATTTTCCAGAGGCTATCAACTAGAAGTGGGGGACAAATGGTGGTATAGTGGGGATACTATACCCTCAGGGTTAGAGTCTCACAATTGTATATCAGGTGTAAATCGGGAAAAAATTATAAATAGAGATAATAAATAAAAAATAATGAAATGAAAATATAATAACTGAATAAACACAACACTGCCAATATTAAACAAAACTTACATGCATATATATGTGATGATTTATAATAAAGTAGGAAACACACAGAAGATATTACAATAAAATTCATCAAAATAAATAAAAGATATAAAAAAATCCTAGAAGGTGTTCTCCATGAGAATCTTAAGTACCATCTCAGTTCTGTGATCCTAACTCCAACCTATAAGCATAATGAAACAATCCAAAATATCAAAGACATATGAACAACGGGTTATTCTTGGGTACCCCATTGCAATGGAAACCTGATAAGGGTGTGAGATATACTCCATATGACAACATCAATTGTTTCTAGATCATAATCTAGTTTATTCATATACAATAAGTAGTCTAATTGTATAAAAAAAGTAAAGAAACAATGAAAAATAAATAAATAACCAAGTCGAGCCTAGGTACCTCCATGAAACCCGACCTGACCATTCCTACTTTGGATACATCAAAATGTGTGAATTAAAATTAACATATGTGATTGGGATATAAATAAATAATGGGTTATCATAATTTAAACACCTATAGTACACCAAACCTAGACATTAGATTTGTCATGGTGGAAACATCATTTTTTTTAATCATATAAAATATTATATTTAATAAAAATTGAATCTCTAGTATTAATTTATACAACAACCTCTTCGCATAAAAGGAAAAACTTATAAAGGGACCCAAGTATTTCACTAGGAGAGTAATAATATGCCCAAGATTATGGAGTCAATCCTTGGTGATACATCAATGGAAAAATAAAATATCATTCCTAATATAAGTTAAACATGTCCCTTTAAGTCTGTCAGTAGTATCTCACAAAGGGGGTCTTTATATCAATCGTGGAATGATGTAACCATCTTTCCACCATTTCTGTCCATAAGTGCTCCCACGGGAACCAGAATCACTCATATGTAGGTATGAAACATTCTCAATGAGAAATTTCAAGATACAGAAGGTATCACCCCCATAATATAAAGCCCCATCGACCCATGATCCCATCCTTTTCATTCAATAAAAATAAATCTTAGTATTGCTCAAGGTGTAAACAAAGAATTCTTCCTTTTAAAATTTAAAACACCAAAGAGGCTAAGTATATTACCTTTCCTTATCATAAAAATTTGGAAATTGGATGGGTTATATATGTAAAATATTCATGAAACAATTTTTTAAATCAAATTACGAGGTAAAATCCCATTAACCATTTAAATTAAAAAACAATGCCCATGTTCTAGAATATAACCAATCCATACAATGAACTAATAAAAATTGCATTTTTGTCTTATAAGACAACACACCTCAACAGAGGGTTTTTATTATTAAAAATTTTATTATAATTGATTATTCAATTTCATTATTTTTAAACAATTATATTTCATCACAAGGCATAATGAAATTCACTACAATGGTGTTTTACAAAACAAGAAACATAATTTAGCATATAATTTAAAATCACACCCAATGGGGTGTCTCTAACATATGAAGACACGATAATTAACATGAAAAAATTAAGATTACCCTTACAAGAGTAGTTCGGGTTGATGTCGTAACCTACACCCATATAGGGAGTAGTGAAAAGGAAACATAAGGCGTTCTAATAAATTTATGTTAAGAAAATTCAAAATTTATAAGTGACATAGAGTGAGTCAGGCACATGACACACAAAATGTTTTTTTAAAAAAAGGAAAAACATGAGGGAAAAGATATTGATCACATACCTCATTCTTAAGATGAACTACTCATCCAATATCAATAATTTTCTTGGTTTGGTTTGAGAAAAATTGGAGAAATGGATGAATTCCCTAAAAATAGGGAAGATTAACTCAAACCATGATTACTTCTTTAATAGAGGCATAAATAACAAATGGTTATAGAGGAACATAGGGTATACCAATAGAAATACATAGGGATATACGATGCTGGATTTCATAAATTGATGGAAGATATATCGTGATACCTAGTCTAGGGAGGAGGAGGAACCCACATTGCAAGGGAGATCCTCACATAGATGTAGACCAAGAAAAGAAGATAAAAATTTTGGTTTAATGGTTGATTAATGGAGAAGGGTAGTTTTACCATTAAAAATGGGTCACACAGTTTGGATAAATGGTTGGCCGAACTATGTTCCAACCGTACGACTGCCATTACTTAGAAACCCTAACCCAGAATGGTTATCCTATATGGTTTAATAAAACTGTGCACTAAACATTTTACACACACTGTCTAAGAGGAACTAATCATGAAGAATGCGCACACAGTTTGGTAAAACCATGCATAGAACAAGTAGAGCACTTCTTCTCACCAGCACAAGGTACATTGTTTACCTTGGTGGTCCACACAATTTCAGAAAAAATGTGTTCCATTACCAGTCCACCCTAACATGAGTTAATGGGGCCTCATATGTAAAAAACTAAATGAACCACCTGATACATATCTCGGGTTCTTAACCCCATCTAAAAACAACAATTTTATGTGTTTTAACTCTCATAATTATGTTTCAAGGCACATTTTAAAGAACAACCCACCCAACAAACGTTAAAATTATAAAACCATTGGAATTCATCAGTCCAAAACATTGGATGATAAAATCTACCCAAATTAAAACTTCTCATCCCTGGGAATCCATAGTGAAATGAATAGAAAATCAATTGACCTTCTCAACTCAGGATGTCTTGATAAATTATTCACGTTTCTTTTTCAAATTCTCAATGCACATTCGGGTGTTACCTTTACATATGGTATAGAAGCCATAGAAACATATACATGATACATACTAGATCCCTTAAAACTGAATACATAATCACATCATAATATCTTTAAACATTTGTACCATGGCGCTTCCTACCACTAATTATAGTATTTAAGGTCCAATTTTGAGTCACAATATCTCTACCATCAGAATTGTCTTCCAAAACATTCCCATTGAATTCCAATAACACAAAAGACATGAGACACAATTCAAGATACACAAGAAGGGTTTATTCCCAACCAAACTCATTCAAACTGATCATTCTATCATTTTTAAGAAAATTTGAAGTGTAAATTTACATTGTATCTCCCTTAACCTAAAGAAATTATTTAATAGCTCATTACTAAGTACATTTAATGAAGCCAAATTTTGATTAGTCGAGCCACTACTAATTGAATATTCTCAAATTCTCAGATGAGATGGAAAATGTATTTCAAAATCTAAACCAGATTCATTTAAATGAACATAACTTAGGTTTTTCTTCAAGAACACTCAATGAATTCCACAACCATCTTCCAGTGATATTTGGAAAATAAGCCCCTTAAATAGTCATGCATCAGTGTGAACATGGGAACACTATAGATCCATCACATTTGGATCATCACTGTTATAATACCCCAATGAGACTAATTAAATTTTGGGGCAACCTCAGAGTCATCAATTGGAGTCCAAGGAGATCATCCTAGGAGAACCTTAGTTGACATTTACAAGGGATACATCGACACAAAGTTTATCGTCAACATCCATGTGACACTGAATAAATCGATAACAACACCTTCTTGACGATGGATTCAAAGGGGAACAACAAGTGTCCACAATTTTGTCCAAAGCGTTCTAACTTGGGAACCAAGGTATCACTCAGGACTAACTAGATTCTATGATTAACCATGATTCTAGTTCCCACTCCATTAGAGTTAACCCTTGAATCCAAATGATATCTAAAATTGAGCATGGCATATAACTGATTCTCTCTGAGTGTACTCAGACAATTCCAAGGAAAGGATCAATGTTTTCATTTAGAAGAGGTTCAACAAGAGGATTAAGAGATTAACTAAAAGACTAGAGACCCCAAATGTATCCAAGATGAGGTTCATAGTATGATTTCGAGCCAACCATACCAAATGGCACATAAAAAGGTCTATCAAACCTCTCAGACTGACTTCATCTAGAGGAAATTGGCTTTACCTACGGATGAATCACCATTAATTGATTACCATTCCCATCCCACATGAGATACTGAAAGACCACTAAAGCACAACCACTAATGTCCAACCCCAACTAACGATGTTTTCCAAGGTTCCGTACACAACCAAACAAAACATCGTTGTGCTATCGCACACGCACCAACATAGGACAAGAGACTTATAGAAACCAGGGGACTTCAAATGAGACCAACCATTTACAAATGGTCCTAGGTTGTCCCTTCTACCTAGACAGACTCATTTAATGTGTACGACATGATGCTCCCCAGATTAGGATTATCCTAGTTATCATTCACTAAAATGGAAACTCCTAAAACACTTTAGCAAGTGTTAACCCCAAATGGGATATAGAAAATCTTCTTACAACCACATTAATCCATATTTATTCTAGGAATATATGTGGAAATACCACCGCATTATTACAACATTTTCTAAGAAATGAGACATTAGGCACCAATGACCAATAGAAATGATATATGTGTCCACACCCAATCCCCCACTGACATCATCCTGAGAACCGGTACAACTCAACACTTCAGATCCATATCACACTACCTTGTAGATGACCTGTGAATGAAGAAACATCACTCAAATATTAAATGAGTACCACTGAACATAAATGGTTTACTGAACAATTATCCTGATGATGGTATCACAAGTATCAACACATAGTACCCCAAAAATTCATAAGTGGAATAAAACATTTGTGGAACTATCCATAGGCACAAATTTCTATATGAATTCAAGTATATGATGGATTAAAAAATATTGAACACAAAGTCATATCACTCCATGTAAATATTAACATGGATGACGACATATCGATTTTTCCATCTCTATAATGGAAAAAGAGGGTAACATGACCAACTAAGAGGCTGACCATTCCCTAGCCATGTCTAACCTGTAAAAACCAAGCATTACCTAATGCTCACAACATTAACAAGGATTGACTTAATGAATGAAAACCTATCAATAAAAGGGTGTCTCTTTTAAAATCTAATAGTCATACGATTGTGAAACGACACTTAAATAATATCACACAAGAGAAACTTCTTATAATAAACTATAAATAGATTTAAGGATTTTAGGGAACTACCTACAATGGGAAAACCCCTTATCAAGGAATAAAGCATCGACCCCAAATGATGGCATGCACAAAAAATGTCACTGGTGTTATGTTCCTTTTAAATTGATTTTACTAAAGGAGAAGATTCCTATGAACAATGCTCATGCTTCAATTTCATGGAAACACTCTGGAAAATGATTTAACCACCCATATATGATGGCTAAAACTAAAACACCACTTAATGATACATTTAAGTCATTAGATCAAAATTATTTAATTTAAATTAATATGTTATGGTTTATCTTTTAAAAATAACAAACAACCTTTAAAATGGGAAGAAACTTATAACTTATTTAAACAACTCAATAAGGTATAAATTAATGTTATACTAAACTTCCTTATTAACAATAGTTATTTATGAAAATCCCTTTATAATTAAGATATTTATTTCATAACTCCATCTAATAACATCAATCATTTATTTATAAGCTTTCACAACTAGATTTGTTAAATGAAAATCCAATTTCAATTTATATATGAAACACACTTTTGGTTGAAATTTGAATTTTAATTGACCTAGGCCTCTTATAGATTCACCTCAAAAACAACTAAATTAATTTTTTAAATAAAAAAGTTACCGGTCCAAAGGGTTCCACCTTACATTTACATCCAAAACCATATAGGCAACTACATGGAATTTCAAATTCCCTAAACACATAATATAAGCACAACCCATCAAGGTTAAGCACTATGGAATACAAAAGGAAAAGGCGACCTATGTGGGTCACATTAATCCATTTTGGGTTCAATCAAAAGCAACCCTCACATTTTAAACATTGATTTTTAAACACCCTTAGTGGTTTTATTTCATAACTAATATTCACCAACAGACCTACTAGGGTACAATTGTGCCTTTAGAAAATTAGTCAAACTGGTCATAATGCAAATTTAATATAGGTGAACCCCATTTTAAAGGAAACCATTTTATTTAAGGTCAAATTAAACAATACTTACATTTAATGAATAGTTTCAAAATAAATAAGTCTTATAATAGATTGTTCCGTTTTATGGGTTACGACTATTATATTTATAAAGAACCTATTCACTTTACAAGTTTTAGGAGGATCCCATCTAACCACAACAATTTAATATAATATTAAAATAAAATTCAATAGAATTAATAGTTATGAAATAGACCATAATTATTATAAGTTCATCCACCAATGTTTGATTATATGGGATGTCAGTTTCCAATTTATAAAGCATTCATAAACGTTACAAAATAAAAATTGAATCCCATTTAATCCCAAACAAAATTTTATACCCATGATGAACAAGCATATATAATGAACTATCAAGACAAAGATCATTAATTATCCACATCATATGGTATGAAATTAAAAATTCTAACAGAATCACTAATCATGGTAAATAATCATGAGTATGTAAAATAATCATGGAAAGATACTATGTAATATAGAAAAAAATAAACCATGGAATATAAACTATAATTTGGAAATACCCCCTAACCACAAAGTGTACCCCTCCTAGGCCTACAATGTGATAACCGATATAATGACCTTCGAGTCCTGCCTCCAGTAGGCCCCAGGTTGACAACTAGAACTGGGGGAATCATAATCGCACAATTGGGAGGCATTAACCTCTAAGAGAACACATGCGGAAGATAGATATAATATAGACACCAACCAACTCTTACTCAGTCCACAATGTAAAAGAAATCTCAATCACACACAAGTATTTTTATGAAAGAACTACTATAACTACAATGGAAAAGCGCATGTACCGAAAGAAAGTAAAACGACAACAACCAAAAAACCCAAACTGATCCTACAAAACCCTAGGCTAGTAATAAATAGAATAATCTCCAACCTAGTCAATGTTACCTAAAAATAATTTATATAATTTAGGTTTAGTAAAATAGTATACTCAGCAGGATCCTCCCCATAGTCTCTACTTCAAATTTAAAAAAACAATGCTAAAGAAAAGTGAACAACAAGTGAAGCTAACTCGAATCCTAATCATGTATACTATGATGATAGCCTCCTGATTTCTACACTCACCATGTATCACATACAAGAGTATATAATATAATAAATAATTTCAAGGGTACCCCGATAAAACATTCCCACTTGTTTTCCACATTTCCCCAACATCACACGTCCAAAGCATCTCTCTCCAAAAAGGCTAGCCCGAAGTCACCTTAGCATAACACCACATCATGCACCTCATACAAATCACCACCAAAACCACATATCAAAAAGTAACGAAGTTGTTTCTAGGATCCACCCTAGCTCACATAGCATGTATCATATATAGATTATTATATCTTAGGACATTATAGCCCATACACCAAGTAAGGATCCTCAAGCCATCACAACCTATACACATTACACCAATAATAGTCCATAGGAAACATTATCCAGAGCATATGTGTGTGAAATAACCACAATAAATTAAAACCCTCTACACACATATATGTGGAAAACTTACTGTCACACATAACGGATAATTTAATTACCAAGAGAAAAGAGTGGGGTGAAAGGCGGTAGACACCCATCCATCCTCCCACCAAAATGTTGGGGAAAACCCCCCTAGGGCACAGAATCCTTGAATTTTTAGTTTCCCTAACTAAAATGGTGGAGTAGCGTATAGAAACAGAAAAATTATAGAATATAATATAGCTAACAGAGACATAATGGAAAAAAACCTAGTCTTAGATTCAACTACAACTATCCTCTCTCAGACTCCTATATTTCACTGCTAACATTAGGTATCATAAAAGCACACACCTTTTTAAAGAGCTACATTAAATTACATTATACCTTTTTATTTCCCACCTTTCATTACATTATATTCACAATAAAGTTCCATGAACTCTGGGAATAACCCAACCGAGTCCACAGCTCCTCAGAAACAATAACATAATCACAACATCCCAATAAGATCCAACCACATTTGTTAAACATCATTTATGAATTTATTTAACAAATTTAACATTTTATATATTTCCTATCATTATAGAAAATCAATCTAATATACCAAGTGCAAGGGGATCAAATCATTTAGTAGATGAGCTACCCATCAAGTCTTTTCCACCTATATTAGGAGCGTAGACCAATCCATACACTATAATATAAACACAAAATACATGTGTCATACCCCCGAGAATCTTCACCTCTTTTGGAAGAAGGCTAAGAAAGACAATATGCCTCAAGAAATGGGAAAATTAAAGTAGATAAAAAACAACCAATTTAACATAAACTACATTCACATCAATGGAAAATCCAAGCTTCAACATGTTCCATAATCCATGGTGTCCTGACCAACACCCATATGCATAAACTGATGCATCTACCCACTCTAGGCTTCAAATACTACAAGGAACGCTGGGCCTCCTTACCCTCACATACCACAACAACCCTCCATGCTTAGCCATTCTAGGCTCATGTCACATCAAGGCCTCCCAGCCTCAGAACCACAAGTCTCATATCCGGAATATATCATAAGTAGTAGGAACAGACATATAAACATGCTCTCGTCCCTCAAGAATGGCATTCTTCCATTACACACAATGATCTCTCATTGATCCAATGAAAACATGGCCTTTATAATAAAGTGGTAAACTCATGCCCTACAAAGAATTAAATTTATCACACAACTAGTTCTTATTCCATCTTCAATTAATTGATTTTTTATTCATAGGTTCCAACTATGGGAAAATTACGCAACAAGATATCATAAGATATCACCAAATTAAATCAACAATAAATTTATCATGCCCTTAATTCTTTTACCAACAAGAATATACGTTCTTCAGGTTCATCAACCAATTCTATAATACATGAATATCTACATAAATTTTTTATCATAAAATTACAAAAACAAAAACAACCTGACTCATTAACCATCCCTCTTTATCTTTTAGCCAATTAATTATCAATTAATTTTCTCCTTAAAATCTTTACCAATTCCCATCATGAATAATATGCTAACTAATCAAGACACAGATATCACACTATCATGAAAATCAATATGATAACTCATATCACAGTATAAAACAACAACATAACTATGTGATCGATACAAATTTCTCTAATTCGATTCGAATAATTATTAGGTCAACTTCATTGTGATCCAATGGGATAAATCGTGATATCTCTATGATTTCACATAAGTAAATATAGATGTATTGAATAACCTTACTCAATTGATCATTGATGTTATTTTCAAGAGAATGGATCAAACCAAAGTATCATGATCACCTCTCCCACAATAGCTACATTAACCCAAGGACACTGAAAGAAAACCGCACCAAACAAACACTAAGAAGACTCCCTTAAAACATGGAGGTCACGTGCCATCACATTTAAAGTATAAAGTAACAAAAAATGATCTAAGAAACCTGAAAAATATTGGTATATCATAAATTATATCAAATATAGATTTCTATGAGTCAAATAAGGGAGATATGGATCAATCCTTGACAAAGGAATCCACAAAACACAAAAGAGAGGGTCATTGTGAAACCTGGTGTTGAGGGAGAGCTACAACAGCCTCAGTTTTTGAAAAAATCAAGTAGTTGGAAAAAAGTTAGAGTCTATAGAGTTGGGGAGTTACATGATGTGTAATTATCTTTTAGGTTGTGTAATTTTTTAAGGTCGAGTTTCATAGAAAAAATGCGTCACCCCTCGATTTTTTTTCAAACCCCTAAGTATTTCACACTGTGAATCCCAATTTCATGTAGTGTAAAAGTATGAAAATATTTAAAATTTCTAGGAAATCCCATGAAATAGGATTTCACATTATGTAATTATGTTACACGGCATGTAATCCCCTCCTTCCTACTTTTACATAACCCAACTCCTCCGAACGTCTTCTAAACCACCTCTAGGTACTTCGATCATCTAAAACATGAAAAGGGTTTATCCAAGTGGATCTATGCCCTAACATCAGATTCCTATCAAACAATTATATTCCTAAAGAACCCAAAACCATCCTAGAGAAGAAATAGAAAGGGGTCATCTGAACATCCACCCCATGAAATACATCTCAATCTCTTTTCACCATTAGAGCTCACCACCTCACTAGAGGAACAGCCGAAAAACCATACAACATCCAAAACTAGCTCCCAAAAACTCTCCCATGGGAGATAACTTTCAAAATATAGAATTACACAACACCTAACAAGAGAAATAAATCTCATAACAGAAAGTGTCTACAACCACCAAACTAATAATGTTACAAGAGAAGACCTAAACATCAAATAGTTCAGGGTACTGATCACGTATCTGCGACTCATGTTTCCAAGTACTCTCCTCCATGCCATTATGAAACCATAAAACACCTTCCAATGGGATAGCATTCCCTCACAAAACCTTTTCCTAGGGTTCTTCGATCTCTATGTTCCTATCATCCAACATCACATGATCATCAACATTGATCATTCCCTAATAAATGAAATGAGAGTCATCATGAAGATATTGACAGAGCTGCAATACATGTAAAACATTTTGTATCGTGCTCATCTACAGGGGAAGTGCTACCTGATATGCCACGACTCTTACATGATCTAATACCTTGAAAGGTACAAAAAATAGGGTAGAAAGCTTACTAACATGACCAAACCTCCACTTCCCATGATGGAGAGTCACCTTCAGAAACACATGATATCCAACTCCAAACTCTAGGGGTCTCCTCCTATGATCGTCATTGGATTTCAGTTGATACTGTGCTGTCTTCATCCTCTTATAAATCACATGAACCATCTCTGTCATATTCTATACCAGTTCTGGCCTGAGAATTGCTAACTATTCGACCCCATTCTATCACAATAGATAATGGAAGGGTCAACCTTATAAGGCTTCAAACATTGGCATATTGATGGTCTAGTGATAACTATTTTTGTAAGGGAAATCTACCAACTGTAAGTTCATCATCCACAAACCTCTAAAATCTAGGAAACACGAGAACAACATGTCTTTAAGAGTCTAGAAGGTCCACTCTATATGACCATCATTTAATGGATGAAAAGCAGTGCTACGTCATAGTAGAGAAATGAAAGAATACTATATACCTCTCCACACCCTAGAGGTAAAATGAGGCTCTCGATCAAAAATGATCATCCTCATGTCTCCGTGTAGTCTCACCAAATCCTCTAGATATTCCATCGAAAAAAATCTACTGATCTCGAATCCTTGATCACTATAAAGTGGGTTATTTTTATCTAACGGTCCACTACCACCCATATAATGTCATATCCACCTTGAGTATGAGGAAAACGGGTAAAAAAGTTAATCAATATATCCTCTATATTTCACTGAGGAACATTTAATGGCTAGAGAAAAACCACATATAACAAAGTTCTCTGTGTTCAACATCAAGTATACAAAACATAGAGGCACAGAATCCACAACTGCATGCTTCAAATCAGTCCATGAAAACTAACTTCTCAATATTTTTTACGTATTACACATTCCATGATACAACGTTAAAGGAAAACTATGGAACTATCTATGAATCATCTCACATGACACTAACAGAATGAAAAGACTCCTCTAAAACAAAAAATGACGTTTTACATCCTCAGACCAACCATTTTGGGCCTCACTAAAACTAACTTGGTCTCTCTAGACCTCCACCACAAGATTAACAAAATGGGAATCTTCCACCTGAAACACTAAAGATGACTGCACCTTCATCTTAAAAATACAACCTCTGCCCGAAAATCAAGATCATGGGTGGAATAGTTATGAACATGGGGACGTAACTACGAAGACCCATATGAAACGGCCAATCTATACTACATCAAAACACTACCTAACCCTATATGTGAAGCATCATAGAAAATCCTCAAACTGAACTCCTTCAATAGGAAAAAAAGAATTGGAGCACTCTCCAACATCTCCTTCAGATACTCAAAATAAGCCTGACATTTATTAGCCCACATTAACGTATGATCCTTTTTGGTAAATTATTTCAGAGGAGTTTCAAACTGAGAGAAATAATCAACGAACGTCCAATAATATCCAGTAAGACTAAGGAATCTTCACACATACTCCTCTATCTTGTAGGGATTCCTAATACACAACTACTTCTAACATCAAAAAATCCAGATCTACACCCTGCTGGACACAACATTCCCCAAAAAACAAAAACTTCACGATCCCAAAATTCATACATTAAAAACATCCCAAAAAGCTTATATAGATGAATATATCCCAACATGGCACAAAGGTTCTCTAAATTCTTCTCCTGGGATGTTGAGTACAGAAGATTTTCATCAATGTAAATCACCATGAACTTGTCAAGGAACTCAAAGAGTACAACATTCATCAACCCCATGAACACAACTAGATCATTCATCACATTGAATGAAATCACTAAAAACGTATAATACACATGAAGACAAAAAAAGATAATCTATGGGTTGTCCTCATCCTTCACACATATAACTGATGATATCTTGACCGCAAATCGAACATTGAGAACCAACATTAACCCTTTAGTTGACCAAATAAATCTTCATTCCATGGAAGAAGATAGAGATTCTTCACTACCACTTTTTTCTAGAGATAAAAATCGATACACAACCACAAAATATCATATCATTCTTCTCGAACAAGAGAGGTGCACCATAAAGTGACACACTTTTCCCAAAAAAACCAAACTACAACAGACCATCGAGCTGTATACATTGCTCTCACAACTCAGAAGACACCATTCTTTACAGAGAAATTAGGATTTGAGACACGCCTAAATGTAATTCAATCAAGAACTCAATATCCCATTGAGGGGATAATTCTACAACCACTTCTTGAAATACATTAGGTTATTCTTATTTGACCTTTGGAAACATTGACTGCTGAACTTCCAATGAACTCGGCATTATCTGAGTCATCAAGGATAACAATGTCAGAACATTCCTCTAACCCATCTGAGGGTCTCAATATCCAACGAACACTACTAGCTCTCCATCTACATCGATGAAAACCACATGCCTCCTAATGAAATCCATGATATCCTATATAGAATACAACTGATCCATGCTGATGGTTGTATATGCAAACATATGAAATATCCCCAGGAGTGTTTTTTCCCAACACTAGCTCATAATCTCTATATACTTATAACAAGTCATCTTGACCTCCAGCTAGTGTAGTCAATGCTAAGGGAACTTGAAGGCTATCTACCTAATGTACCAAATCATGGACATGGGAATGTGATATGAAGGAGTATGTAACTCTTGAATTAAACAAAGAATACACCCAAGTCGAAAATATGAAAATTTTACCTTGAATAACATTTGGATTTCTTGGAACTGAAAACACTAAATAATGAAGCTGTCTATGGCCTACTCTATGTCCACTCTGACCCTACTTACTACCAACTCCATGATCAAGAAATGATTCCTATGGAAGGGGAGTTTCCTGGTATTGTCCTTTGCCTTCCCCATATGCTCTCTACTGATCCAAAATAGGTGCAACATACTGCTCCTGCCTCGGCTATAACTTCTTCAATAGAAGTACATGAAGCAGAACGCCTAACACATGCTAAATACTCTAAAATTTCAATCACTCTCACAACTGATAACCTCATCCACCATAACAAGAACAGGTTCTTGGTCCCTTAGAATAGGAATGAGAGCCGTTTCCATGAGAGAAATGAGACACTAAGGGCTGGGATGTAACGTCCCAACCCTAGTTACACAGAGTCGATTCATTATTAAATAAAAATGGAATGATCATAAGGATGAAATCACAAAATACTGATCCGTTTAGAAGCCTTGGAAGTAATAAACACAAACATAAGTTTTACATTACATTTTGAAATGAAAAACAACAACATTGTGCCTACTTTGAACACATTCATATTCCATAGACTATCTTTGTAGCTCAGTAATAATATACTTATTCACATCCTATGAAAAATAAAACATAAGAAAGGGGTGAGCTCAGATGCTCAGTAAAGATAACAATATAGTAGAAACCTTCATAAATAAGCATAACCATTTAAGGCAATATATAAGACTAAAACACAAGAATTTTAAACATAAACTTCAGCATAATATGGAAAAGATAAATAAAATAATTCAATTCACTTATTTACATGGATATTATACTAGTTGAATAATCCCATGTAATATCATAGACTAATTTCATAATGATAGAATTCATAATGTCGGACATCATAACCACATAGTCAATGCCTCATGGAAAGACTACAAATAAGATTTCGTCCAGGCCTTGTGCCAAGACACTAGTTTGTCTCATGAGACATACCGATGCATCGAGAAGCTATAGTGGGCTCTACTCGTCACTTACTCAGTCAAATTCATTCCTCATATAAAAATGTTTTAACATAACTTAAACAGTTGTATTAAAACTAGCATACGAAATGTCAATACTTTAACCATAAACCATGAATGGTATAAAAATAGCACATCCACAGTCAAACATATCATAACACATTAAATGCAATATAGAATATTGTATTATAATAAATCAACCTCAATCAAGAATAATATATTGTACAGGATGTTGAAATAGTTGAAAATAATCAGTTAAACTCTTTGAGAGAAATATCCCTTTTTAGTGAAATCATTTAAAATTCACACATTTATAAAGCACATCCTTTAAAATCGATTTTTGAATCAAAGTGTCCCATAAGACTTTGAATCTTTTGAAAATAATTAATATTTTATAACAATCATGTCTATATAAATAAATCCTTAAAATTATTTTTTAAACATGGACATTAATTGAAAAGATTTTGAAAAATAAATCATTAAAACATTTAAAATGCTGATCTGGATAAAGAGTACCTTTCATAAAACCATAAAATATTCATTTTGAAAAAGTTTTTATTAAACATGGACATGGATGATAAAAATTTCTCAGAATATACTTACACATAAACAATCTCAGATAATAATGAGATTGAAGAATTAACCCTTACCTTGTACTTTTCCTTGGTCGAGGGTATGTTAACCTCCTGTATAATAGTCAAATCATTGTTATCAAATTATAAAGAAATCATATACATAAATATGATATCATATATGATCTTCTAATATTTCTTTGTTAATAATATTTTTTTTGTGTCATTGTGTTGGGTGTTAACATATTTGTTTTCTTTTATACGTTTTGTTACATAAGTCATGTTTTTTATGGATAGGATGTATTTAATTCATATTCAGAATGATATTAAGTTCTTAAAAGGTATTTATAATCATAAAATGAAAATTATTCTTGAATGGTTATGATGGGGAAATGAATGTTATCGTGTTCATGGAGAAGGTAATCTGTACGTACATACGAGCGAAAATATCATTATTTTGATGGTAAATTAATATGTAATTGGATGGAATATCATATATACAGAATAATTAGCATGTTATATTTATTATTATCATCAAATATACTCATTATTATACCCATCCAAATAATGAAATGTTGAATATCAAACTACACCACGACGTGGAGATGGTAAGCCATACGTATGCACGTATAGTGACTTTGTCATTCATATGATGGATAGAATAATGAATAAAGTTGTAACATATTTATAATAACATAAAAGTATGTATAATGTACTATATTTATTATTTTGTTATGGAATCAACAAGTAAATAAGAAGTGGAAGAGGAAAAGAACATTGAAAGAGGTGATTAAAAATTATTACCTCTTCTTCAGGTGCTTCCTTTTGATTTGATCAAAAGGGATCTTATGTTGAATTCATATCAAAATAAGGCCTCAAGGTTGAATTTAGGGTTGTTTGGATGATATTTTATTATGGTTTGGCTGATTCAAATGGCTTTGGAGGTGTGAAATTAAGAGAAGGGGAAGTACCCTTTTATGAGAGAGGTGAGGGTCACTTTAGGAATAGCTTGAAATATTATTTTATTATTAAATCATTTTCGGTTTCTAAAGGCTCAAAATGGATTTATTTAGAGGATAAGGTGTGGGCGAGTCTAAAACCTTTCAGCCAGTAGGTTTTAGACTGGTTTAGGCTAACATATTAACCTTATCGTTAAGATTTAACTCTTAGTTAAATTGTTTAACTTTTACCATGTATTCTTGTATTATTATAATAAATGGTTAACAATCTTACAATAAAATGACAAGAGAACCCCATGTGGTTCATTAATTACATATATATCATTATTTGAGTTATTTGGAAAGACCTTAGATTATTAGGAATATGATATCATTTAATAATATAAAATTGGTTTTAAAAACACATTAATGTCAATTTTGACACTTTAGTATTTGGTTTTTGTAAAAGTCAACAAATATTCATTACTTAGAAAAATATATATATAATCAGTAATAACATGTAATATTAACCTATAAAATTCATGTAATGCATCAAAAGTCTCAATTTACATTTATTTTAATATTTATAATATCAATTATTTTAATCTTTCATTAATAAGGTAATTACTGCATCATCATTGTGTCATAAATAAATTTAATTGTTTAATGTGTAAAAATTATAAATAAAATACCATTATGCAGGAAATAGTTTTATATTTCTAATTATTATTTATAGTCTAAATTATCTTATGTATTACTCTATATTAAAACTGATCTAGTTATTAAAATTTGAATTTAACACTTTTAACTCTTCTATAAATAAAATGATATTTAATGTCCTCATCTAATAACAGTGTATCAAAGAGGGTCATATTTCATTCCTAAGGTTGATGTTTTTCTAAAAAAACATATTCAATATAATTAATACATGTGTTAGGGTAATTATAATATAATTTTTACCTTTAATTACCCAGTTTACTTTTAACCATGGTAAATAAAATCCAAAAGTTACTATTCACCAAAAATTATTTTCATTCTATTGATCACATTTTAAATAATGATTTCAACCATGTCACTCATATTTTTAAAATTCAATACACAAAAGTAGTAAAATTATGTTTTATTCAAATTTGAAAATGTGTCTAGAAGGTGGGTAAAAGAAGTTAAAATGTTCAATAAAATTTAATATATCTAATTTTATTATAAAATGACATCAATGAATTAAATTTAACTTATATAGGTATTATGTATCTATTTTTACCTAAAATAAATTTAAATAAAATAAATTATTATTTAAATAAAAAGTTGGTTTTAAATAATAGCGCAATATTTTTCACTATTCATAAAAAATTGAACATTTTCAAAAAATTACCAAAAATTCACCCAAAGGTAATTCTAATATTCTAAATCAAAAAAAGAAGTCAATTTTGAAAAATAAAATTTATAATATTTTAAAAAGTGGGTATTACTATTCATAATGGCATGTTTAATTGGTCATGGTGTACTGGAACTCGAAGTTGCGTATATCCTAAGCTATTGCATTATTCAAAGAAAAATATACCGTGGAATCTTGGGGTGTCACATTCTCCCCTCCAAATAATTTCATCCTTGAAATTCGTAGAATACTATTTCATAAAATGATTCAGGTGGTTCTTTATCATAAGTTCCTCAGGTTCCCACATTGCCTCTTCCATCTTATGGATTCTCCATAAAACCATTACCAGAGGAGTCGTCCAGTTTCTCAATACTTGTTCTCTGGAATCGAGAATCTTGATTGGATATTCACAATAAGATAGATCGAATTCTAGTTCTATTTCTTCATATGTGAGTACATGCATTGGTTCATGCATTTATTTTCTCAAAAGTGATATGAGGAACACATCATGAACATTAGAGATACTTGGAGGCATTTCCAAATGGTAAGCTACAACACCAATTCATTCTAGAATTTTAAAAGGTTTTATATACCTGGGACTTAATTTACCCTTATTACTAAATCATATAAAACCCTTGAATAGAGATAATTTTATGAAAGCATGATATCCTACTTGAAATTCAAAATCCTTCCTTTGGTTATCGACATAGATATTTTTCCTACTTTGAACTCCTTTGTTGTGGGTTTGGGTAATCTTCACATTTTTCATTGTTTCCCTAATAAGTTCTGGGCCTACGAGTTTCCTTAAACCAACATCATCCCAATAAGTTGATGTAAGATATCTCTTTCCATATATTGCTACATATTTTTTCATCTGAATAATTGAATTGAATCCATTATTTTAGAAAAATTCTATTATAGGTAAATATTGATCACACATACCATGAAAGTCATGTTAGAAAGATCTCAACATGTCTTCTAAGGTTTGAATAGTCAATTCTGATTGTCCATCAATTTGAGGGTGGTAGGTTGTGATCAAACAAAGTTTAGTATCAAGGTATTTCAAAACAGTATTACAGAATCTTGATGTGAAATGAGTATCACAATCAGAAACAATCGATAGGGGTACACCTTGAAGTATAAATAATTCATTAATATATAGTCTTGCTAAACGTTCAAGTGGTAAATCTTCTCTTATAGTAAGAAAATGTGCTGACTTGGTAAGACAATCAACAATGACCCATATTGCATTATTCCTTCTGGAGTCTCTGGTATCCCCATGACAAATTCCTTTGTAATATCATCCCATTTCCACTTAGGAATGGGAAGAGGTTACATGAATCCTATAGGATGTTGTCTTCCATCTTTCATTTTTTGACAAACCATACATCTTGAAACATAATCAGCTATCTCCCTTTTCAGGTTGTCCCACCAAAAATGTTCCTTCAAATCTCTATACATATTAGTGCTAGCAGGGTGTATAGAGAAATTAGAACTATGATGATCATCCAACAATTCAATTTTTAGATCAGGTATGTTAGGAACACAGAACCTCTTCCCAAATTTTAAAATCCCATCTTCATATATGAAGTTGATTAATATCCAATCGTTCACAGATATAATCTTATTTTGAAATGCCTTATCCTTAGTCTGAGAACTATTTATCCTTTCTAGTAAAGATGGTTTGGAAACCATTTGAAAAAGTATTGATGTTTCACCTTCCATGATTATTCCCATATCCATCTTTACTAGATCCATGAACATATGATCACTTTAAACTCTCATCTTGTTCATAACTACCTAATCCTTTCTTCTAAAAGCATTTCCACCAAATTTTCCTTCAATGGGTGGTAGTTTATAGTGAAATCATAATCCTTGAGCAGTTTGAGCCATCGACATTGCCTCATGTTGAGTTATTTTTTTGAGAAAATATACATCAAACTCTTGTGATCTGTATAAATCTCAGAGTAATCACAATAGAAAGAGTGTCTCCATATCTTCAAAGAAAATATTACAGCTACTAACTCAAGATCGTGGGTGAGATATTTCTGTTAATGAATTTTTAGTTGTCTTGATGCATATGAAATAACTCTATCATTCTGCATAAGGACACAACCACGTCCTTTCTTTGAAGAATCACAATAAATAACAAACCCTTCATTCCAATATGGTAGAGTCAATATAAGAGCATTGACTAATATTATATTCAACTCTTCAGAAAATTCTTCCCACTATTTTTTCCAAAACAATTAACACCTTTACGAGTGAGATTTGTTAATGGATTAGCCAATCGGGCCATATTCTAGATGAAGCTTTGATAATTACCTACTAAACCAATAAAACGGTGTACCTTAGTTATATTCGTTGGTGCTGGACATTATTGAATTTATTTTATCATAGATGGATCAACAAAGATTCTATCCTTAGAGACAATATACAAAAGAAAAGAAATCTCTTGAATCTAGAATTCACACTTACTAAACTTCCCATGTAATTCATTTTATTCGGAGGGTTTTCCTAATAGTGTGCAAGTGATTTTCATGATCTTCGTAGCTTTTGGATTATACCAAGATATCATCAAAAAAATATCATGACAGGGTCATCAAGATATTCCTTGAAAACTCTATTCATTAGATACATTAAGATAGAGGGTTCATTAATCATTCCAAAAGGCGTTATTGTAATATCAAAATGCTCGTACCTGGTTCGAAATTCTGTCTTCGGGATGTCTTCCTTCTTCAAACACAACTGATGATGTCCAAATCGAAGGTCAATCTTTGAAAAATATTGAGCTCCATGAAGTTGATCAATTAAATCATCAATGCGAGTTAGGGGACAATTTTTCTTTATTGTTATTGCATTGATCTCCCTATAGTCAATGCACAACCCCATAAATCCATTATTCTTCTTAAAAAAGAATAGGGGCTCCCCATGGAGAAACACTAGGGATAATAAATCAATTATTAATCAATTCGGCTAGTTATTTCTTTTGTTCTACTAATTCCAGGATGTCCATTCTATAAGGGTTCTTCAATATGGGCCTTGAACCCGAGATTAAATCAATGGAAACCTCAATTACTTATTTTGGAGGATGTCTATGTAAATCCTCTAGGAAAATATCAACACATTCATGCACAATAGGTACATACTCTATTTGAACATTTCATTCCTCACCCATATTTATTTCACTCTCTTCCACCCCAATAATTGAATTTAGTAGATCTACTAGGGTTGGATCTAGATAAGAATCAGATGGTGATGTTTCTTCTCTAAAGATAAGGTACTCTTTACCATATTAGAAAAGTGTAACCTTCTTCTTCTTACAATAAATATTCAAATCATGGTCTGAAAGACAATCCATAACCAGGATTATATCAAATTCAAACATGGGTATGAAGATGAGATCAGCAGATAAAGCACAGTTATATTCCCTAATGGGAATAGATTGACAAAACATTATTGCAATGATACTTCACTTAGGAGTCTTGACTGAAAACTCCCCTGTTAAATAAAATTGAAAATAAATAATTTTCATAGAAAACTGAATAGATATGAAACAATTCGATGATCTAGAATCAAATAAATCGTTGGATAAATTTGAGGAAACCATTAAATTACGTGTCACCACATCATTTGGAGCTTCAACCTCAGCCGTAGTGACTGTATAAGCTTGGCCATGATCCCTTGGCCTTTTTAAGGTAAGTTTCCATGGAGTATAGGAAATTAATTTTCCTAACTCCCCATTTCTCTACAGTTAAAGCATTCAACCTTGATCGCCTTTTTCTTTCCCTTACAATCATGAGCATGGTGACTTTTTTCCCACACATGCAACAGACTCTCATTCCCTTCAGGAAAGTACCAAGGTGTTTATTCCCCAATATATTACTAGATGGAAATTCAATTTTTCCCTTATTAACCTTATTTTTATTTCCAGAGTGTTCAACAGATATCTTCCTCTCTTTATCTGCTTTAAAGTTGTAAGACTTATAGATTTCCATTTCTGTCTTGATATCACATGATACTGTATATTCGTACTATAAGAAGGATTGTGGGACTAATTCTCGACGGATAAATGGTTTTAAACCATCAAATAATCGATAAATATTACTTCTTGGGTTATTTATATAATTTGTTTCATGTTTTTTTAACATTGTAATGTTAGACTCATACTTTGTGACATTCAAATCCTACTGTTTCCTCAGGCACAGAAATTCTCTTTCCATATCCGATCGATGGCCACAAGGAATGTATTTTTCTACGAAAATATCTTTAAAATCCCTCCATTCCATATTTGATACTTCTTCATCCTCTTGCGTGTTTGGAATTAATGACCATCATTGATCTACATCTACAGTGAGGCAATAAACTGCAATGATAACTTTTTCCCTTTAACTACTCCCCAAAGCATTAAATATTTTCTCTAAGGAACTTATCCATTGATTAACTACAAATGGATTCGTAGTCCCATTGAATTTGGGGTGGGTTTTTCCTCATCAAATGATCTATCATTGAACATTTGTGTTATGGATGAGGGTGCTCTATACAGGTAAAGTTATTATTCATAACCTGATTGAGTTGTCCCATTATGGTTATAAGTTGTTCAACACCAGTCACATCACCAGCTCCACTTTAATTATCTTGAGAAGGAGGGAAATACCTACATGGATTACGTGCGTTGATATGGTTTCCATTCCTTACACAAGGCACCACTTCTAAACAATGGGATACACTAGATTAGTATATGAATCACAATACATAATTCATAACTTGTAAAAAACTTAACATAAATTAAACAGTTTATGGATATAATCCATAATCATAAAATTGTTTTCTTTGAGTAAGTATTTACTCATTAAGCCTTCTTAATTATTTTTTAAAGAAACTGTCAATTATCATAAGTATATCCCATGGGAGTGTCATAACCAAGAGTGCAGCAAAGCTCGTTGTTGTTTACCAGGGTACCCCGGGTCAAGCCCGAAACTCCTTATCAGAGTTTTGACTTCTAGGTACAATCGTGCCAGAGCCACCTCTACCTTCTCATATCCAGAAACGGATATATTTCTTATTAAACTAAAAAAATATCTACATTACCAAAATTAGGAAGTTGTTTTTTACTAATCCTCAAAGTTTATCTTAGGATAATGTTCTCTAATCAGAGTTTTTCTAAATCTAGTTTTCATGGTTTGTACTAAACTTCATCTGATACCAACTATAATTCACTGAACCTAGTTACCTAGATTCTATGAATTATTAAATAACATTGGTATGATCCCATGGGATCAAATATTGAAATACCAATCAGTTTAGTTGCCTTGGAAGTACAAGATACATACATAAGTTTTACATTACATTATGAAATGACAAACAACAACACTATGACTATATTAATTTGTTCAAAATGGATCTTTATGTTTTCTTATAATCAATTTAATGCCTATAGGTTGAAGTGAAGGTAGTTGGGAGGATATTTGAGCAGTGGTTGGATGAGCCAAATGGCTTGGAGTAGTGAAATTTAGAGAAGGGGAAGTACCCTTTTATAAGAGAGGTAAGAGTCACTTTAAGAAAATATAGAAATATTAATTTATTATAAAATAATTTTTGGTTTATAAAGGCTCCAAATGAAATAATTTCAAGGATAAGGTGGGTCTGAGTCAAAAACCACTCAACCAATAGGTTTTAGACAAGTTTAGGTCACCATGTTAACATTATCTTCTAGACTATACTTTTAGTTTAATAGTTTAACTTTTACCATGTATTCTTGTATTATTATAATAATTGGTTAATAAAAATACTATAAAATTTCAAAAGAACCCCAACTGTTTCATTAGTGATATACGTATAATTATTTATGTCATTTGGTCAAACATCAAGTTTTTATGAATAATATTGCATTTAATAATACAATATTTGTTTTGAAAACCCATTTATGTCAATTTTGACACTATTTAGTATTTAGTTTTAATGAAAGTTAAAAAAATTGATTACTTAGAAATAAATAAACTAATTAAATCATAAAATATCATATTAACCATGAAATTTTGGGGAATGTATCAAAAGTCCCAATTTTCATTTATTTTAATATTTTTAATATCAATTATTCTAATCTTTCATTAATACAGTAATTACTACATCATCATTGTGTCATAAATAACATTAATTATTTAAGGTTTAAAAATTATAAATAAAATAACATTATGAATGAAATTTTTTTTTCATTCCAATTATTATTTTTAGTCTAATAAATATTTTGTATAACCCTATATTAAAAATGTTTTAGTTATTAAAATTTGAATTTAACACTTTTAACTATTCTTTAAATAAAAAATAATAAATAACCTAATCTAATCCAAGAGGATTAAATAGAGTAATATTTTATTCCTAAGGTTTCTTTTGGTCGAAAAAAACTTATCCAAAAGAATTAAGACATATTTTTGGGTAATTATAATATCATTTGTACCTTCAATTACCCTATTTACTTTCAACCGTGGTAAATAAAATCCAAACGATACTATTCACCAAAAATTATTTTCATCCTATTGAACCACATTTTACTTAATAATGTAAACCATGTCTCTCTGATTTTTTAAATTAAATTCACATAAGTGGTAAAATTATTTTTTATTCAAATTTTCATATGTGCCTAGAAGGTGGGTAAAAGACGTTAAAATATTCAATAAAATTTTATACATCAAATTTTATTATCAAATGACTTCATTGAATTAAATTTAACATATATAAGTATTATGTATCTATTTTGACATAAAATAAATTTAAATAAAATTAATATTTATTTAAATAAAAATTCAGTTTTAAACAATAACAAAATGTTTTTCACTATTCATCAAAAATAGTTTTTTTTTGAAAATTATGAAAAATTTACTCTAAGCTAATTTTGATATTCCGAATCAAAAATTGAAAACCATTTTGAAAAAAAAATTATAAAATTTTAAAAATGAGCATTACTATTCGTAACGGCTAGTTTGATTGGTCGTGATGTGCTAGAACTCGAAGTTGCGTACATCGTAAGCTATTACATTATTCAAAGAGAAAAGTAATATGGAAGCCTGGGGTGTTACATTCTTCCCTCCTTTAAATAATTTTATCCTCAAAATTTCTATAATACTATTGCATAAAAAGATTCAGGTTATTCTTCTTCATAAGTTCCTCAGGTTCCCACATTGCCTCTTCCATCTTATGGATTCTCCATATAACTTTAACCAAACGAGTCGTCCAGTTTCTCAAAACTTTTTCTCTAGTATCAAGAATCTTGATATGACCTCCACAATAATATATATCTGCTTCATGTTCAATTTCTTCATAGTTGAGTACATGTGTTGGGTCATGCATTTATTTTCTCAAAAGTGATACGTGGAACACATCATAAACATTGGAGAGACTTGGAGGAATTTCCAAACGATAAGCTACAACTTCAATTCATTCTAGAATTCCAAATGTTTTGATGTACCTAGGACTTAATTTAACCTTCTTAACAAATCATATAACACCCTTCCATTGAGATACCTTCAAAAAAAAACATGATATACTACTTGAAATTCTAAATCCTTCCTTTGGTTATCGGCATAAACCATTTTCCCACTTTGAGCTACTTTGATGTGGGTTTGGATAATCTTCACCATTTCCATTGTTTCCTCAACAAGTTCGAGGCCTAAAATATTTCTTTCTACAATATCATCCCAACAGATTGATGTGTTAAATCTCTTTCCTCTATATAATGCTTCATATGTTTCCATCTGAGTTCTTGAATGAAAGCTATTGTTATAGGAAAATTCTAATATAGGTAAATATTGATCACAGATACCATGAAAGTCATGTGATAAAGATCTCAACATGTCTTCTAAGGTTTGAATATTCCATTCTGATTGACCATATGTTTGAGGGTGGTCGGCAGTGCTCAAACAAAGTACAATATTTAGGGATTTCAGAACACTTTTCCAGAATCTTGCTGAGAAACAAGGATCATGATAAAAAACAATCTATAGGCGTATTCCATAAAGTCTTACAAATTCTTTAATATATAGTTGTGTTAAATGTTAAAGTGGTAAATCTTCTCTTATAGCATGAAAATGTGCTGAATTGGTAGGATGATCAACAATGACCCATATTGCATCATTCCTTCTAGGAGTCTTTGGTATCCCCATGATAATGTCTATTGTAATATCACCCCATTTCTAATTCGGAATGGGAAGAGGTTGCAAGACTCCTCTAGGATGTTGTCTTCCAGCTTTCACCTGTTGAAAAACTATACATCTTGACACATAATATTCAATCTCCCTTTTCACGAAGTCCCACAAAAAATGTTCCTTCAAATATCTATACATCTTAGTGCTTTCAGGGTGTATAGAGAAATTGGAGCTATGAGACTCATCCAAAAATTTCCTTTTTAGATCAGGTATGTCAGGAACACAAAACCTCTTCGCAAATTTCAAAATCCTATCTCCATATACGAAGTTGATCAATCTCCCATCATTCAAAGCTTTAATCTTCTTTTGAAACACCTCATCATCAGTCTGACAACTCTTTACCCTTTCTAGTAAAGATGGTTTGGCCACAATTTAAAATATTATTGATGTATCACCTTCCATGATTATTCCCATATTCATCTTTACAAGATTCATGAACATAGGATCCCTTTCAACTCTCTTCATGTTCAAAACTCCATGATACTTTCTTCTCAAAGCATCTAGCACCTAATTTCACTCCCCCAGGTGGTTTTTTATAATGAAATCATATTCCTTGAGTAGTTTGAGCCATCTCCTTTTCCTCATATTGAGTAGTTTTTGTGAGAAAATATACTTCAAAATCTTGTGATCAGTATAAATCTCTCATTTTTTACTATATAGATAGTGTATCCATATCTTCAAAGTAAATATTACATAAACAAACTCAATATCATGAGTGGGATGGTTTTTTTCATGAATGTTCAGAAAATGTGATGTATAGGCAATAACTCTATCATTATGCATAAAGACACAACCAAGTTCTCTATTTGAAGCATCACTATAAATAAAAAACCCGTCATTCTCCAATGGTAGATTCAATATAGGAGAATTGACTAATATTTTATTGAAATCTTCAAAAAATTATTCACAATATTTTTTTCAAACAAATTTAATCCCTTTAAGAGTGATCTTGGTTAATGGGTTAGCCAATTGGGCCAAATTCTAGATTAAGCGCCAATAATAACCTGATAAACCAAAAAAACGGTGTACCTCAATTATACTCATCAGTGCTGGAAATTTTTGGACTGCTCTTGTCTTAGAAGGGTCAACATAGATTCCATTCTTAGAGACAATATGGCCTAGAAAATAAATCTCTTGAATCCAGAATTCACACTTGATAAACATCCCATATAATTCATTTCGTCAAAATGTTTTCAGAATAGTGCACACGTGATTTTCATGATCTTTGTAGCTTTTAGATTATACCAAGATATCATCAATAAATACCAATACAAAGTCATTAATATATTATGTAAAACACTATTAATTCGATCCATGAACATATATGGTGCATTAGTTAGTCCAAAAGGCATTACTATAAACCCGTAATGCCTGTACTTGGTTCGAAATGTTGTCTTTATAATGTCTTCCTTCTTCACACACAATTGATGATATGCATGTCAAAGTTTAATCTTTTAAAAATATTGATCTCCGTAAAGTTGATTGAATAAATCGTCAATGAGAGGTAGGTAATACTTGTTCTTTATTATTATAGAATTAGTCTCCCTATAGTCATTGCACAACCTCATAGATCCATAATTCTTCTTAACAAAAAGAACTGGGGCTCCCCATGGAGAAACACTATGGATAATTAATCCTTTATTACTCAATTCCTCTAGTTTTTTCTTTAGTTACAATAATTACACAGAGTCCATTCTATAATGGGTATTCGATATGGGCCATGAACCAGGAATTAAATCAATGGAAAACTCAATTTCTCATTCTAGAGGATATCCAGGTAAATCTGTTGGAAACACATAAATATATTATTGCACAAAAGGTACATCCTCTATTTGAAAATTCCTTTACTCGCCAATATTTATTTCACTTTCTTCCTCACAAATAATTTAATTTAGTAGAGCTATTGGGGTTGGATCTAGATAAGAATCAGACAGTGACATTTCTCCTCTAAAGATAAGGTACTCCTTATCATCATCGAAAATTGTATCCTCTTTATTATTACAATAAATTTTCACATCATGGTCTGAAATCCCATACATACAGAGGATTATATAAAATTCAATCATGGGTATGACAATGAGATCAACAGAAAAAGCATGTTTATATGCTCTAATGGGAACAGATTTACAATTTGTTTTTGCAACTATACTTCCCTTACGAGTTTTGACTGACAACTCACTTGATAAATAAAATTGGAAACATCTAATTTTCATAGAAAACTATAAAGATATTAAAAAATTCAATATTCCATAATCAAATAAAGAATTGGATAAATTTTATGAAACCATTAAATTACCTTCTACCACATCATTCAGAGCTACAAACTCAGCAGTAGTGATCGCATAAGCTTGGTCTTGCTCTCTTGTCCTTTTTTGAGGAATGTTTCCTTGGTTAATAGGAAACTCATTTACATAAAGCCCCATATCTCTACAATTGTAGCATTGAACATTGACATACTCTTTCTTTCCCTTTCAACCATGAGCTTGATGCAATTTTTCACCACACTGGTAACAGACTCTCATTCCCTTTAAGAAAGTATCAAGGTGTTTCTTCCCAAATTTATTGCAGGATAGAAATTCAAGTTTTCCCTTATTACCCTTATTTCCATTTCCATAGAGTTTAACATATCTCTTCTTATCTTTTTTTCTTTAAAGTCGTAAGACTTAGAGAATTCCTTTTCTCTCTTAATAACACGTGATACTGTATCTTTGTACAATGAGAAGGATTGTGAGACTAATTCTTGATGGATAAATGGTATTAACCCATAAAATAATTGATCAATATTACTCATTGGGTTACACTTATAATATCATTCATGCATTTTTATCCTTGTAATGTTAATCACATACTTTGCGACATTCTTATCCTAATTTTTCCTCAAGATCAGAAATTGTCTTTCAATATCCGCTTGATGGTGACAAGGAAAGTATTTTTCTACAATAATATATTTAATCTCTATCCATTACATATTTGATACTTATTCATCCTTCTTTTTATTTTTGAATTAATGACCACCATTTACCTATATCTCCCGTGAGGCGATAAACATCCATGACATATTTTTCCTTTCCCTACACCCCAAAGCATGGAATATTTTCTCTAAAGAACTTATCCATTGATCAGATAAATAGGGATTTTTAGTCACATTTAATGTTGGTGGTTTTGCCCCATGAAATAGTCTAACATTGATCCTCCACGTTGTGGATCAAAGTGATCTATATAGGTAAGGTTATTATTCATAACATGAGTGAGTTGTCCCATTATGGTTATAAGTTATTCAACACCAGTTTCATCACTAGATCCACTATAATTATCTTAAGTAAGAGGGAAATCCCTACATGGATTACATACATTTATATGATTTCCATTCTTTCCACAAGGCTCTATTTCTAAATAATGGCATACACTTGATTTGTTTATGAATCAGAACACATAATTCCAAACATGTAAAAAACATAACATAAATTAAATAGTTTATGGATATAATCGATAATCATAAAAATGTTTTCTTTGAGTAAGTATTTACTCATAAATCCTTAATAATTTTTTGTAATGAAAATGTGAATTATCATAAGCATATCCCCTGGGAGTGTCGTAGCCAAGAGTTCAGTGAGGCCCATTGTCGTGAACTAGGGTACCCCAGGTCAAGCCCAAAACTCCTTGTCAGAGTTTTCACTCCTAGGTACATCTGTTTCAGAGCCACCTCTACCTAATCATATCTAGATAAGGATATATTTCTTGGGAAACTCACAAAATCTCTAAATTACCAAAATTCTAGAAATATCTTCTGTACTATTCCTCAAAGTTTATCTAAGGGTAATGTTATCTAATTAATGTTTTTCTAAATCTAGTTTCTAATGGTTGTACTAAACTTCATCTAATACCAACTATAATTACCTTACCCTTGTTACCCAGAGTCGGTGCATTATTACATAACATTGGTAGGATTACAATGGATCAAATACCGAAAGACTGATCAGTTTAGTGTCTTTGTAAGTTCTAGACACATATATAAGTTTCACATTACATTATGAAATGAAAAACTACAACACTTTGTTTCCTTTGAACACATTCATATCCCTTAGACTTTACCAGAAGTTCAGTCATAATACAATTCTTCATATCCTATAAAAAATAAAATATAAGAAAGGGGTGAGCTCAGATGCTCAGAAAAGATAACAATATATTGGAAAAATTCATAAATAAGCATAAACATTTAAGGCAATGTATATGACTAAAACAAAATCCATTTAAAATTAAAATTCAGAATAATATAAAGAAAATAAATCAAATAATACAATTTACTTATACACATGGATATTCTACAAGTCGAATAATTACATGTAATATAAATGACTAATTTCATAATGATGGAATGAATAATTCAAGACATCATAACCTTATAGTCAAGGCCTCATGCCAATAATACAAATACGATTTAGTCAATTCCTAGTTCGAAGAAACTAGTTTGTCTCATGAGGCCTACCAATGCATCAAGGAGCAATAGCGGGCTCCACCCATCACTTTCTAAGTTCAATTCATTCCTTGTATGAAAATCTTGAAACATAACATAAACATTTGTATTAAAACTAGCATACGAAATGTCAATACTTTAACCATAATCCATGAATTTTATAAAAATATCACATCCATAGTCAAACATATCATAACTCCATAAATTCAATATGGACGATTTTATTATAATAAAACAACCTCAATCATGAATAATATCCAATAAAGGATGTCGACATAGTTGAAAATGATCAGTAAAACTCTTTGAGAGAAATATTAATTTTTTTGAAATCATTTAAAAGTCACACAATTATAAAGTAAGTACTTTAAAATAGATTTTTGAATCAAATTGTCACATAACAATTTTAAAATTTTCAGAGGAATTATCATTTTAAAACAATCATGTCCATGTAAATAAATCCTTATAACCATTTTTAAAACATTGACTTTAATTAAAAAGATTTAGAAAAATAAATCATTAAAACATTTAAAATGATGATCTTGATAAATATTACCTTCCACTAAAACTTAAAATAGTCATTTTAAAAACATTTTTATGAAACATGGACATGGATTATAAAAATGTCCCAGTAAATACTTACACATAAACAATATCTGATAATAATGAGATTGAGGAATTAAACCTTACCTTGTACTTTTCCTTCGTTGAGGGTACGTTAACATCCTTTATAATAATTAAATAATAGTTATTAAATTATAAAAGAACCACATACATAAATATGATATCATATATGATTTTTTAATATTTATTTGTTAATAATACATTAGTAGTATCATTGTTTTGAGTGTTAACTGATTCGTTTTCCTTTATATATTTTGTTACATAGGTCATGTTTGTTATGAATAGAATGTATTTGATTTATATACATAATTATATTAAGTTCTTAAAAATTATTTTTAATCCTAAAATGAAAATTATTCTTGAATTGTTATGATGGGGAAATGAATCTTATCGTGTCCGTGGGGACGGTAATCTGTAAGTACGCATGATCGACAATATCATTATTTTAATGGTAAAATAATATGTATTTCGATGGTATATCATATATACCGAATCATTGAGATGTTATATTTATTATTAATGTAAAATATACTCATTATTATACGCATCTAAATAATGAAATGTTGAATAAAAACTACACCATGATGTGGAGACAGTAGGTCATACATACACACGTATGGTGACTTTTTCAATCATAGGATGGATAGAATGATGAATTTGGTTGTAACATATTTATAATAACATCAAAGTATGTATAAGGTACTGGATGTATTGTTTTGGTATGGAAACCACAATACAAGAGGATGTGGAAGAAGAAAATAACTTTGAATGAGGTGATTAAATTATTACCTCTTCGTTGGGTGCTACCTTTTGATTTGATCAAAAGGTCTCCTTAAGTTGCCTTATGATAAATGTAAGGCCTTTAAGTTGAATTGAGGATAATAGGGAGGATATTTGAGGAGGGTTTGGCTGAACCAAAAGTCTATGGAGCTGTTAAATTAAGATAAGATGAAGTACCCTTTTATAAGGGAGCTGAGGTTCAATTTAGGAAAATATTGAAATATTATTTTATTATGAACTCATTTCCGGTTTATAAAGGATCAAAATGGATTTATTTCAAGTAAAATCTGGGTATAGGTCAACAAGAACTCAAAAAACAGGTTTTATATAGGTTTAGGTCACCTATTAACCTTATCTTTTAGATTTAACTCTTAGTTAAATAGTTTCAGTTTAACCATGTATTCTTGCGTTGTTATAATAAATGGTTAATAATACTACTATAAAATGCCAAAAATAACCCCAAGTGGTTAATTAATTATATATATAACAACATTTAATTCATTTTGTTGAACCTCATATTTTTATGAATATTATTTCATTTAATAATATAGTGTTTGTTTTAAAAACTCATTTATGTTAATTTTGACACTATTTAGTATTTAGTTTTTTTGAAAGTCATCAAAACATGTCTAATTAGAAATAAATAAATTAAATAGATCCTAAAATTTCATATTAACCTAGAAAATTATTGGAATACATCAAAAGTCTCAATTTATATTTATTTTAATATTTATAATATAAATTATTTATATCTTTAATTAATAAGGTAATTACTGCATCATCATTGTGTCACAAATAACAGTAATTATTTAATGAATAAAAATTATAAATAAAATATAATTATGTATAAATTATTTTTATATTTTTAATTAATATTTAAAGTCTCATTTGTCTTATGTATAAAACTATATTAAAAATTTTTTCGTTATTAGAATTTGAATTTAACACTTTTAACTCTTCTTTAAATAAAATTATAATAAATGTCCTAATCTAATCCAAGAGGATAAAAGAGGGTAATATTTTATTCCTAAGGTTGATTTTGGTCCAAAAACACTTATCCCAAAGAATTAAGACTTGTTTTAGGGTAATTATAATATTATTTTTACCTTTAATTACCCTATTTACTTTTAACCGTGGTAAATAAAATCCAAAGGATAGTATTCACAAAAAATTAATTTCATCCTATTGAACCAAATTTTACTTTATAATTTCATCCTCATCCCTCATTACTTTGAAAATAAATTCATATAAGTGGTCAAATTACATTTTATTCAAATTTTCAAATCTTCTTAGAAGGTGGGTGAAATACGTTAAAATGTTCAATAAAATTTTATACATCTAATATTATTAATAAATGACTTCAAGGAATTAAAATTTATCTTATATAGGTATTAGGTATCTATTTTTACATAAAATAAATTTAGATAAAATAAATAATTATTTAAATAAAAAGTTGTTTTTCAACAATAATGTAGTGTTTTTCACTATTCATAAAAAAATTGAATGTTTTTAGAAAAATACCAGAAATTTACCCTAATCAAATTTTCATATTCATAATCCAAAAAAGAAGTCCATGTTTAAAAATAAAATTTATATAATTTAAAAACGTGGGTATTACTATTCATAATGACTAGTTTGATTGGTCATGGTGTGCTAGAACTAGAAGGTGCATACAACGCAAGATATTGCATTATTCAAAAAAGAAACATACTATGGAAGCTTGGGGTGTTACATTCTTCCCTCCAAATAATTTACTCCCCAAAATTTATAGAATACTACTGCATAAAAAGATTCAGGTGGTATATGGACACGACCTTAAACAATACATAATATTGAATTAAATGAATAATTCACGTTGAGGATCTTTTCAGGTTTAGAGTTTTAGAGAATTAGGCCATAACTATTACATTACAACTTGATTATTACAATTAGACACTACTACTCATTATCCATTATTTTATAAAATAAAAAATTTTAAAAAAAACATGTCTAGTTCCATGTTTTAGATAACATGACTTTTCCTTAATCTCATCCTTGACTCTACTCATCTATAAGTACTGTGGAAAACATTTCTAAAACTTGGGATGAGCATAAAAAGTTCAGTAAGGGTTATAAAATAAGGAAGGAAAAAATTATCCCATTAATAAATACAAATCAATGAAACCATACTTTTCAATAATAACATACCTTATGAAATCATAAGATTTATGAATAACACACACAAATAATAAATCATAAATGTTAATTATGGAATAAATATCAAACATAAATTGTAGCTATCACAGCTATGTAGGGAGTTACACTTGGAATACACATCACAGTATATTCCCTAAATCTCTTAGGAGAAACATCACATTTACCTCAGTCACGTCACCCAATGCATTGGAGGGCTATCTCGGGCTCACCTGCCCTGGGTTTATCATGGAACCGCCTGTATACGTAAACAATTCCCAATAACCATAACATAATCATAACATATAACACATGTATAAAGGAAAGATAACATTTCCACATTCCAATATATCAAATCAAGATATTCAAATAAACAATGTTTTATCAAATCATCTTCAATACCTTTTAGAAAGAGATATTTGAATCAAAGTGTCCCATACCACATTGAAATTTTAAATGAATTATAATATGAAAAAATTAATGTCCATATAAATAAATCCTAAAACCCATTTTGAAAACATGGACATTATTGAGAAATATTTAGAAAAATAATTCTTCAAAACATTTAAAATGATATTTTAGTTAAAGAATTTTTTTAATAAGAGATACACTTGAATACAAATAATTGAGGAATAACATTTAATCAGAACATTAAAATATCATGAGAATAAAGGGATTCATGATATAATATGTCAAACTACAGTATATACACCATATAAGAGTGAATTGGTGCATAACAACAATGAAGTCTCAATGGAAATGTAAATTGAGATGAAATTCCTTATAAAGATGGTATCTTTAAATTAAGGATAAATCAATCACATTATTATGCGTGAAAAATATAAATACACCCAATATAATTGGATATTAAGTGTTACAAAATCATAGGTCATTCACACATATTAATTTGATGACATATTCAATAAGTACATGTTGAACCCAAAGAATTGAAATTGGGTTAAGAAGTTCCCTTGTAAAAATTTGACAGCCTAATCGCGTCACTTTAATAATTAGAAAATGAGTTGATAAGATAAAAAGGGTATCTCATCCCTGGGACCTGAAATTAAAAAAAAATATATAAGAACATATATCCCAAAATAATAAGATGTAAATAAAAAGACAGAACAAAAGATTTCTTTTAAAAATAGGAGTGTGAAAGGTTCCCTTATAGATTTGGTAACTTACAAAACATACGCCACATGAAATAAGGATCATAAAAAGGAAGATATAAATAATCATAAATGAAATTATATAACACAAAGAGGACAATCATGGACATTACATACACCACACAAAAGTACATAGTGGAAAATATAGCATGAATCTCATGGGAATAAAAAGTGAGATGAAACCCTTTACCGCGTTGTAATCAACGGAGTCATATGACCAAAAGTTAATAACCACAAAATGAATCACATAATAACATGAATATAATGAGAATAATGATAATATATATATCAAATGTCAGTACAAAATACACCACATGAAATGAATAAGTGGTGAACAATGGAAATCTCACAGAATTAAAAGTGAGATAAGAAAATCCCTTACCTCTTGTCTGACATGACTCGATCGTTCTTTAATCTCATGAATAATAAACTAAAGTTATTTTATAATTTCTTAAGAACCTTTTTCAAATTTACTATTCCTTTTATATCACCTATTACCGTGTTATAAACATTATGTAATCATTGAAGTTAATATTGTTCGTTTTGTCGATATTTGGTACTTAAGTCAAAAATGGACTTCTTATAATTACATGTTGTTCATGTGGTAAATGGTTAATTATATCCAGAATGATATTCATGATTTAGATATCATATATATCATATATATATAGTATATACATGTATTTTTAATAGTATATAACATTTAGAGGTATGAAATGAAATGCACCGTTCATGGAGACGGTAAGCCGTACGTACGCATGAACGCTACTTTCATTTCTATTTATTGTTATAATGGAATAAAAACATAATGATACATAGGTATATTATAATTCCAGTATAATATCATATATAATATCATTAAATCTATCCTTTATAAATCCCACATAAGGCATTAACGAGTCACATCACTTTGAGGGGGCGATAGTCCGCGCTTCCTCAAATGCGATTATCGTATTTACCCACTATGGAAACCATAAAGGAGTGCAATAAATGAAAATTACAGATGTATAAAAAACATAAACTTAATATATATCATATATAAATACAGTTACATCATAATGGCCACCATGATAGGCGTTTGGAGATATTTGAACAATCATCGTTTCGTGATGCGTTAGTTTTCCATCCACAAAAACATTATCCTCTTCATCCATTAGATGGAGGAGTGTGTAAGTATAGTAATAATCCTTGTCATAACAACATAATAGTATATTTAGGAAACTGTTGTTGTTACAAAATAAAGGAATAAAAGAGTTTAGGTGTTGGATAAGTAAAATAAAAGAAAACAAATTAAGATAAACTGTTACCTTTAATTTGGGTAACTCCATTTGGTTTGAACCAAACGACATATTGAAGTGCAATCTATCTAAGGTAAGGCTTTTAGGAGTAGGAGAGGTATATATGGAGATTAATTGGGCAGATTTTGGATGATCCAAAATGCTTGATAGGTGTGTGGAATCAGATAGAAGTGGCCTCCTTTTATAAGGGGGAGGAGGAGCTCTTTTGGAAAGTGTGAAAACATTATTTTATTATATATTGATATTCAGTTTCCAATGATCCAAAAATAATTAAATTCAAATCTAAGATGACTCAAGGTCGAAATAAAATCATCCAATATAAATTGTATAGGTTTTGGATAATATTTTAATCATTATAATCTTATTTATTTAAATGATTTATTAATGAGGTAAACACTGCTTCATTATTGTGTCATCAATAATTTAAATAAGTTGATGTCTAAAAATTATAAAAAATACTATCATGTAGGAAATATTTTTATATTTCAAGTAATATTTTTAGGCTAAAATATGACTTTAATAACACCATATGTAAATTAATGTACTAAATGATATTTTCTTTTGTCATTTTTTCCTTCACTTTAAGTTAATTAATCTAAATTTTTATTATCACACCCAACTTTCTCAATGGGGTCCCAAAATATACATAAAGATGCCCATGGTCTTAAATGACTCAACCAATAATGTTTATACAAGTTTTAAGGTAGTTTTGAATTATTATAATATTCTTTTAACCTTGAATTTCCCTATTTACATTTAACCGCGATAAATAAAAGTCAAAAATTACTATTCACCAAATATTATTTTCATCTTAATGAACCAAATTTTACTTCTTGATAACAACCATGTATGTTGGATTTTTGAAATTAAATTCACTGAAGTGGTGAAATTTTATTTAAATTAAAAATCCATGTTTTTTAACTACCACTAAGTGGTTTCACTATTCATCAAAAATTGAAGTTTTTCAGAAAAATACAAAAATTTCAGTCTAAGCTATATTTGATATTCTGAATTAAAAAATGATGCCTATTTTTCCAAATTCGAAACATATAAGTGGGATTAAATAACTTTAAAATTAATTCTCGTTATCAAAACAAATAGCGTGTTTTTAAGAAATAATAAGTATCAAAAGATTGATACTTGTTTATGTCCAATTTTAAAGTGAAATTATTTCCATTGACCAAAATTGGATTAAATGGTCAAAATATATTTTAATTTCACTTCAAAACCAATTAAAAATATAATCTAACCATATAAATTAATTATATTAAAAGGCACTTTTGAATTAAAATACAATATTTTTCACTATTCATTAAAAAATGAACTTTATCTGAAAAATGCCAAAAAATATACAAAAAGTAAATTTTGATGTCCCCATTCTATAGAAGGATTTCATTTTGTCATAAATAATATACTAAAGTTACCAAAACTATATTTAAAAGGGGTTCACCATTAAAAGGCGATAAATCAGCCTTTTAATGTAAATTATTCTTAAAGTTAGATTCATTCACATTTTAAGCCTATAACATTTTATTGGATAATGTAAATAAATTTAACAATAATGTATAATCATATTTTAGTTATTTTTGTTCATTCCCTCGAAATACAACGTCTAGGAGTTAACTACCATTTAACATAATAATATTATATTATTAGTGTGCTACGTAAGATTTCAAAGAAACTACTTATTGTGTATCGGGTATGCTATCGAATATAGCAACCCTTTTAATGTAAACTTAAAATTTAATTCAAAAATATTAATAAATATGAAATATGTCGTATTCTTCAGTTACCTAGGATGTTACATCCTTCCCCCATTTTGGGAATTTTTTCCTCGCATTTTTAAAATTATGCTCAAGAACATCATTGAAAGCCTCTCATCGAAAAAAGAGTCAATAAAACTATAATTATAAAATAAAGGAAGAGAAGTAAAAGGATACCCGAGATAACAGATAATAGGATTCCATGAAAACTTGGATATGGAGGAGAAAAAAACCATCATGTTCTGATGGAGAGTGACCGAAAACATGTTTAAGAGAAAGTTAACCACCAGAAAATCACAAACTTGTGATGGGTTAAATAGTCTTTGATTCCCCAGTATGAAAAGTTAACATACAAGGGTTTTTTAAAGTTACTTTTCATTGAGTAATTTATTTATGATCTTTACCAAAAACATAAGTAAATATACTTACTTGTCATGTAGACACTCATCTTTCACTACATTTCTAACACAAACTCATATTTTCTCCAAAAGATGAGTATTCAGGATGACTTTTTTTCACAATAAGAGCGCCATAATAAACTTCGATAGAATCACATAATCCACAAAATATGAACTATATATTTTCCATTTCTTTAGATACTAAATAAAACCAAAACGTTTAGTATAAGATCATATAATCCCCCAAAAGGATAAACTTTTACCTAAAGAAAAAATACTGTTAATCTCCAAAATTTGTGTAACAAAACCCAAAGTTTAACAAAGACCATTCAATAAACAATTGTCCCTAAAATTCTTCAAAAGTAATCCAAACTGTGATTGTAACCCAAATATCATGAGTATTTAATTACCTAGACCTCCAATATAAATCTTAACCTTTATCTCCATGTAACACCAGTTACTCATAAAGTCTCATATTGAAAATTAATTAACCTAATTACATATTCTCCATGATAGGTTAACCATTTTCATAAATAAAACAAATCATCATGTGTCTATAATAAAAACATAGATTCTTCCAAACAAAAATTGCAACCATTGTTCTATAATTGAAATCCCATAGTATTTTATCTTCCTTAGGCCTATAGTGTTTCCTCAAAAGAGATAACATCTTCCTTGACAACCTTTATCACTTAATCACTAAATCATTTTTCTATACAAAGTGTATCCATTTGATAAAACATAAGATCCAAAAATCAACTTATTATTATTCTATAAAATCATTTTACAAAAATAATAAGTCATACTAACCAGGGACTTCAAGTTGGCTAGTGGTAGGCGATGTGCCCTTGTAGCCCTTCAGTTGTGGGTTTGATTCCTACAGCCTTGTCAGATGTGACGGGTTTTCACCCATCCTACAGGTTGTCCTTTCTAAAAAACTCAAAAATAACCCTAACATGTTTTAACCTCAAAGGATTCCTTATAACTCTCATTTTCATCCAAATTCATTATGATCTCAATAGCTTAATTCTCGAAGTCTTATTTCACCACCATATAATAAAATAAAACAATCCCTAAAATTAAGAACATCATACCTTGATCATGGTGTCCATTTGGTTTCCTTGTCATCTTGTTCACGTAGGTAGATGGTCCATGCATTGAAACAATGATTTAGAGATCCTTCAAAATAATTTTCTTCCTCCATCCAAATACACCTTGTACAACATGGGTCATAGGGGTGTTCAAAGAAAAATGGTTTTGGAAAATAATCATGTATGACATATAATTTCAAAACATCTGATAAAACATGATTTCTATAAAACAGTCAAATGGAATTTGAGTTTAAACTTAAAGTTAATTGTCCTTTTAAAATACCAGAACTATATGCTGAGAGTCTATATTTTATAATCAAATATAAATAGTTTGATCAAGGGTATACTTCTTTAGCACATTTTTTAAAATAATACTATGCTTCAAAATTTTGTGATAAGGTAAAATATTTGATAATTATTTGATAATATTTTCCTTTCATGGAAATATGAGAATATTGTGAAAATAGTATTTTTCTAAATACAACCCATGATCCATGATGATAATGAGGTATAATATAGGTGTTTGATATCGTAAACAACTACTTGCAAGTGAGTGGTATGCTAGAAAAAGTTTCACAATCATCCGATCATGACTTTGTAATAATTATTTCAAGCATGTCTTCAAAAATAGATAGGAATTTCGTTTGAGATCCCCCTCCATCCATTTTTAACTGACTTTCCTTGATCTAAAAAAGTTATAAAACAAGGATTTAACTGAAATAACAGATTGGGACGAACCATATGTCTAACTAAAACTCCTAATCCATAAATTTGTCTAAACCGACCTTTGATACCAACTATAAGGACACGACCTTAAACATTACATAATATCTAATTAAATTAATAATTCACATTGAGGATATTTTCAGGTTTAGACTTTCAGAGAATTAGGCCATAACTATTACATTACAATTTGAATATTACAAGTAGACACTACTACTCAGTATCCATTTTTTTTAGAAAATAAAAACTATTAAAAAGAAACATGTCTAGTTCTATGTTTTAGATAGCATGACTTTTCTTTGATCCCATCCTTGACCCTATTCATCTTTAAGTCATGTGTAAAACATTTCAAAAACTAGGGATGAGCATAAAAATCTTAGTAAGGGTTATAAAATAAGGAAGGAAAACATTATCCCATCATTAAATAAAAAGTAATGAAACCATACTTTTCAATCATAACATACCTTATGAAATCATAAGATTTATGAATAACAAACACAAATCATAAATCATAAAGGATAATTATGGAATACATATAACACATACATTGTAGCTATCAAAGCTATGTAGGGAGTTAAACTTGGAATATCCATCATAGTATATTACCTAAATCTCATAGGAGAAACATCACGTTTACCTCCACCACGTTACCCAATGAATTGGAGAGCTATCTCGGGCTCACTCGCCCTTGGTTTATCGCGGAACCACCCATATACGTAAATAATATCCAATAACCATAACATAATCATAACATATAACACATGTATAATGGAAATATAACATTTCCACATTCCAATATATCAAATCAAGATATTGAAATAAACAATGTTTTATCAAATCATCTTCAAACGCTTTTAAAAAGATATTTTTGAATCAAAGTTTCCCATAACAATTTGAAGATTTAAAATGAATTATCATTTGAAAAAATTAATTTCCATATAAATAAATCCTAAAACCCATTTTAAAAACTTGAAAACTAATGAGAAATATTTAGAAGAATAGATCTTTAAAACATTTAAAACGATATTTTAGTTACAGAGTTTTTTTAAAAATAGAGACACTTAAATACAAATAATTGAGGAATAACATTTAATCAGAACATTATAATATCATTAGAATGAAGTTATTCCTGATATAATATGTAAAATTACAGTATATACACCATATAAGAGTGAATTGGGGCATAACAACAATGAAGTCTCAATGTAAATGTAAATTGAGATGAAATCCCTTATAAAGATGGTATCCTTAAATTAAGGATAAATCAATCACATAATTATGTGTGAAAAATATAAATACACCAAATATAAGTGGATATTAAGTGTAAAACAATCAGAGGTCATTAACACATATTCATTGGATGACATATTCAATAAGTACAAGTTGAACCCAAAGAATTGAAATTGGGTTAAGAAGTTCCTTTGTAAAAATTTGACGGCATAACGGCGTCACTTTAATATTCATAAAATGAGTTGATAATATAAAAAGGGTATATCATCACTTGGACATCAAATTTACATCAAAAGGGATATATAAGAACATATATCCCAAAATTATAAGATGTAAATTAAAAGAAATAACAAAAGATTTCATTTAAAGAGAGGAGGGCGAATGGTTCCCTTACGGATTTGGTAACATACAAAACATACACCACATGAAATAAGGATCATACAATGAATGTGTAAATACTCATAAATGAAATTATATTACACAAAGAGTAAAATCATGGTCATTACATACACCACACAAAAGGAAATAGTTGCAAATATTTCATGAATCTCATGGGAATAAAATGTGAGATGAAACCCTATACCGCATTGTAACCAACAGAGTCGTATGACCAAAAGTTAACCACCACAAAATGAATCACCTAATACCATGAATATAATGAGAATAATGATAATATATATCATATGGTAGTACAAAATACACCACATGAAATGAATAAGTGGCGAACAATGGAAATCTAACGGAATTAAAAGTGAGATAAGAAAATCCCTTACCTCGTGTCTGACTTGACTCGATCGTTCTTTAATCTCTTGAATAATAAACTAATGTTAATTTATAATTTCTTAAAAACCTTTTTCAAGTTTATTATTCCTATTATATCACTTATTACCATGTTATAAACATTATGTAATCATTTATGTTAATAATGTCCATTTTGTCGATATTTGGTACTTGAGTCAAAAATGGATTTCTTATAATTACATGTTGTTCATGTGGTCAATGGTTCATTATATCTAGAATGATATTCATGATTTAGATATCATATTTTTCATATATATCTATTATATATATGTATTTATAATAGTACATAACATTTAGAGGTAAGAAATGAAATGCACCGTTCATGGAGACGGTAAGCCATACATACACATGAACGCTAATTTCATTTCTATTTATTATTTTAATGGAATTAAAACATATTGATACATAGTTATATTATAATTCCAGTATAATATCATATAAAATCTCATTAAATCTATCCTTTATAAATCCCACATAAGGCATTAACGATTCACATCACTTTGAGGGGCAGTAGACCGTGCTTCCTCAAATGAGATTATCTTATTTACCCACTGCAGAAACCATAAATGAGTGATATAAATGGAAAATACAGAAGCATACAGAAAACATAAACATAATATATATCATAAATAAATATAGTCCCATCATAATGACCACCATGAGAGGCGGTTGGAGATATTTGAACAATCATCGTTTTGTGAGGCATTAGTTTTCCATCCACAAAAACATTATGTTCTTCATCCAATAGATAGAGTTGTGTGTAAGTGTAGTTAGAATTATTCTCATAACGACATCCTAGTATATTTAGGATACTGGTGTTGTTACAAAATAAAGGAATTAGAGATTTTAGGGGTTGGAGAAGTAAAATAAAAAAACAAATTAAGAGAAACGTTACCTTTAATTTGGGTAACTCCATTTGGTTTGAACCAAAGGACTTCTTGAAGTGTCTTCTGCCTAAGGTAAGGCTTATTGAAGGAGGAGAGGGATGTTGGAAGATTAATTAGGCATATTTTGGTCGAGCCAAAAGTCTTGAGAGGTGTGTGTAATTGGTTATAAGTGTTATCCTTTTATAAGGGAGACGAGGGGCTCTTTGGGAAAGTGTGAAAACATTATTTTATTATTTATTGATATTCGGTTTCCAATGATCCAAAAATAATTATAGTCGAAGATAAGATGACTAATGGTAGAAATAAAATCATCCAATAAGAATTGGATAGGTTTTGGATAATATTTTAATCATAATAATCTTATTTATTTAAATGATTTATTAATGAGGTAAACACTGCATCATTATTGTGTCATCCATAATTTAAATTATTTGATGTATAAAAATTATAACAAAATACTATCATGTAGGAAATCATTATATATTTCTAAAGAATATTTATAGTATAAAATATGACTTTAATAACAACATATAAAAAATAATTTACTAAAAGATATTTGGTTTTGTCATTTTTTCCTTTACTATAAGTTAATTAATCTAAATTGTCATTATCACTCCCATGTGGCTCAATAGGGTCCCAAAATCGACCCAAAGATTCCCATGGTCGTTAATGACACAAACAATAAGGTGTTGACAAGTGTTAAGGTAATTTTTAATTATTATAAAATTCTCTTAACCTTGAATTGCCCTATTTACCTTTAACCGTGGTAAATAAAAGTCAAAAGTTACTATTCACCAAAAATTATTTTTATCTTAATGACCCACATTTTACTTCTTGATAACAACCATGTATGTCGGATTTTTTAAATTCAATTCATAGAAGTTGTAAAATTTCATTTAAATGAAAAATTCTGTATTTTTTAATACTACTAAGTGGTTTCACTATTCATCAAAAATTGATGTTTTTCAGAAAAATATAAAAAATTCAGTCTAAGGTATATTTGATATTCTGAATTCAAAAAGGATGTATATTTTTCTAAATTCAAAACATATAAGTGGAATTAATTACTTTTAAAATTAATTCTCCTTATCAAAACAAATAGCGTGTTTTTATGAAACATTAACTATCAAAAGATTGATACATGTTTATGTCCAATTTTAATGTGAAATTAATTCCCATGACCAAAATTGGATTAAATGGTAAAAATATATTTTAATTTCACTTTAAAACCAATTAAAAATATAATCTAACCATATAAATAAATTATATTAAAAGGCACTTTTGAATTAAAATACAATATTTTTCACTATTCATTAAAAAATGAACTTTATCGGAAAAATTCCAAAAATTTACACAAATTAAATTTTGATATCCCCATTCTAATGAAAAATTTTGTTTTTGTCAGGTAGAATTTATTAAAGTGACCAAAACTAGATTTAAAAAGGGTTTTTCATTAAAAGGCGATAAATTGGCCTTTTAATGTAAATTATGCTTAAAATTAGATTCATTCACATTTTAAGCCTCTAACATTTTATTGGATAATTTAAATACAGTTAACAATCATGTATAATCATATTGTAGTTATTTTTGTTCATTCTCGCCAATACAACGGCTAGGAGTTAACTTCCATTTAAAATTATAATATTATATTATTAGTGTGCTATATAAGATTTCAAAGAAACTCTTTGTTGCGTATCGGGTATGCTATCAAACTTAGTAACCCTTTAAAAGTAAAATTAAAATTTAATTCAAAAATATTAATAAATATAAAATATGTCTTATTCTTCATTTTCCTGGGATGTTACAGGTGGTTCTTCATCATAAGTTCCTTGGGTTTCCACATTGCCTCTTCCATCTTATGGATTCTCCATAGAGGTTTTACCGGACGAGTCGTCCGATTACTGAATACTTGTTCTCTAGTATTAGGAATCTTTATAGGCTCTTGACAAATAGATATATCAGTTTCCAGTTCTATTTCTTCATAGATGAGTACATGCATTTGGCCAGACATTTATTTTCTCAAAATTGATACGTGGAACACATCATGATCTTTAGAGACACGTAGAGGCATTGCAAAAAAGTAAGCTACACCCCAAATTCGATCTAGAATTTCGAAAGGTCTGATGTACCTAAGACTTAATTTACCCTTTTTACCGAATCATATAACACCCTTCCATAGAGATACCTTCATGAATATGTGATATACTACTAGAAATTCCAAATCCTTCCTTTGGTTATCAGTATAGCTATTTTTCATATATTGAGTTGCTTTGATGTGGGTTTGGATAATCATCACCATTTATATTGTTTCCTCAACAAGTTTTGGGCCTAGAAGTTTTATTTCACCAACATCATCCCAACAAGTTGATGTGTGATATCTCTTTCCATATAACATTTCATATGTTTACATTTGAATACTTGAATGGGAGATATTTTTATAGGAAAAATATACTATAGGTAAATATTGATCCCACATAACATGAAAGTAATGTGAGAAAGATCTCAACATGTCTTCTAAGGTTTTTATAGTCCATTCCGATTGTCTATAATTTTAAGGGTGGTAGGTAGTGCTCAAACAAAGTTCACTATCTAAATATTTCTGAACACATTTCCAAAATAATGATGTGAAACAGGGGTCACGATTAGAAACAATTAATAAGGTTACTTCATGAAGTCTTACAAATTCATTAATATATAGTCTTTCTAAATGTTCAATTGGTAAATCTTCCCTTATTGAAAGAAAATGTGATGACGTAGTAAAATGATCAACAATGACCCAAAATGCATCATTCCTTATAGGAGTCTTTGGTAGCCCCATGAAAATGTCCATTGTAATATCATCCCATTTCTACCAGGAATGGGAAGATGTTGCATGAATCCTCTATGATGTTGTCTTTTAGCCTTCAACTGTTGAAAAACCATTGATCTTGACACATAATTATAAATCTCCCTTTTCAAATTCTCCCATAAAAAATGTTCCTTCAAATAGCTATACATCATAGTGCTACCCTGATATATAGAGAAATTGGAGATATGAGAATCATCCATCGATTCCTTTTTAAGATCAGGTATGTCAGGAACACAAAGTATCTTCTCAAATTTCAAAATCTCATCTTCATATACGAAGTCAATCAATTTCCCGCAGTTCACCACATTAATCTTTTTTTGAAACTCCTCATCATCGTTTCGAGAACTCTTTATCCTTTCTTGTAAAGTTGGTGTCACAACCCATTCCAGTGGAGCCCGAGCTGCAACTCCCCATGCCTGCCTCCAATAGGATAGGGGCTGGTGACTAGCACCGAGTAGTTAAACTACTAACATGGGAGGCATTGCCTAAAAACCTGTACACATGCACATGCATTTTTAAGCCCACAATGGTGAAAAGTGAAATCTACAACAAAAGGAAAATTCATGCATACACTAAAAACCCAACCAACAGAGTACGACCGGAAGGTAAATTAAAGTAATGTAAAACCCTGGGCAAAAAGTACAAGCCCACCAAAATAGAGTCCGTAACAAAGTCCAAACTGTAAAGAAAGGTGTTGAGACTGCAATCTGTAGCCATTGGAACACACCTCGACCTGTCTGATCTCACTAAGTATCATCCGGTCTTGGTCCACCTAGAATCCTATCAAAGGCTCGCTCGTCATCACAAGACACGGCACGTGCGGGCAAAGCCCGTGCAAGGGTGAGTATAACAATACCCAGTAGGATACCCCGAAACCACAAAGTAATACAACAAGGGAAAATACCACAAAATAAAGATATAGTAATCTCTACATTGCATATGTCTATAGAAAATATAACAAGAATATCCAGATATACTCATACACAAACGACCATTGCGAAACCACCACTAAGATCCAGATCGAAGATTCCACTAAGCATGCAACCGGGAGAACACACTCCTAGGTCCGAAGAGAGAGATACTAAGTACTCATTTTGGGAGAACATACTCCACAAGTACTTTGAGAACATGATGCTCAGATGAGGATTACCACCACGTCATGGGGTGATTCTGAGAACTCAGTCTGAGTTAATCCGCTAAGCAGAGGATTGGCGCCTGGGGTAAAGTTGGTCATTTCGATACCAAGAACTCTACCTAGGGTTCCAGGAATGAATAGAGTATCTAGCTCTAAGTCTCATAGAGGGGATTCGAAAAATCTATTCAGGAAGTCCTACTGAAGGGATCATACTTCTGTATGTAGGTAATGATACCGAGAACCTTCAAGAGAATGACCAAGGGGATAAACCCTAAGTAAACTAGCCCCAGTCACAGAAGGAAACTAACACAAGCAATTTAAGATTTGTTACACTATGTGTAGTATGGTTACACGGCGTGTTCCTTGAACCCGGGTACTGCCCATGTAAACGGTCTGTGTCATCCATTCAAGCTGTGTAAAACTCAACTACATGGCGTGTAGAAGAATCACACCCCATGTTCCTTGACTCTGGGTACTACCCATGTAAATGGACCATGCCATTTGGCTCATCGTATAAAAAGTAACTACAGGGCGTGTAGTAGTATTACACACCGTGTCCGAGAACCTGGGGCTTGCTCCGTGTACGCTGTCCATGTGCTCGTACACGGTCTCCGTCTGTGTCGTCTGCCTGTGTACCAGTACCCGGGGTATCCCGTGTATCTGGCCGGGTCTGGTCGGGGAGGGGTATACACACCGTGTCCTTGGCCATTTACCCAACCCATGTCTGTGTACTCCCGGAGTACACGCCAGGTGGTCCACCGACGAACACACGCCATGTATCCCATACTACATGCTGTGTAGTGGAGATTTTTTCAGAAACTCCACCTTCCTCCTCGCGCCGCGGATGATCCTCTGGATCCATGGTTTCTCGTCCATTTGTCCCGATACTCCAGGGGTTGGTTTGTTTCATCATATGAATGCCTAAACACGTGATTTCGATCCTTAAATCAGATCATAAACCATGAAAGATCTATCCAATGAAATACTGCTGAAAACTCATATCTCTCTATCCACTACGAATCGTCTGCAAAAAATAGTCATCGCACCTCCGTGACATCGCTCCGTGGTTGGATCTACAATCTCGGATCGTTGTTCCAACAAACTAATTTGCAATGATTGATTTCCTTCATGACCGTGTAGAATGCAAAGAAGAACGCACAGGAGAAAAATACAAAGAATCAAACAAGAGGGACGAACCTCGATTGTTGTTCGTGACGATCTGGGTTCGTCGCCATTAGATCAAAACCACAACAATAAACAGGATATAAATCTTGAGTATTTGATTTCCCAATGAAACCCCAAATCACACCCTCCCACAAAACGATCGATCCGCGGACTAATTGGTTCGCAAATTAGTCTACATTCATCGTAGGTGTGAAGAACGAGGAAAGGAAACAAGTTCAAACATCCTACCTGGATCTGCGGCGTTCGTTGGTGAAAATATGGTCGCCGCATCGTCGTCGCCGACGAAGATCGTCAAGAATGTCATCGTCACATTGGGAGGTTTTCTGCAGAGCCTCCAGAGCCACCAAAGTTTTTCGGGATATGAGGTTTGTAACCCTGGACCCCTACACAAGCCTTTACAAAAAAAGGATAAAGGATATATGTTGCAACAGATTTAGAAATATTTTTGTTTAGAAAAGAATATTTTTATTAAATATTTTATTACTGTTAGGCCCAAAAACTATATTTCACCACCAACCTTTGCCGACCAAGGTCAGGCCTCACCTAAGGTAATATCATTGTTCTGAAAGCAACAGTGCCCTCAGATTTCTGATTTGAGCACCCGTTTGGGATTTATTCCACCTTTTAAGGAAAACAGCATGAGCGCGTAATTTAATCATTAAATTAAATTCCAACATTTGTTCTGGGATCACCGGGCCTCAGAACTATACGTTGTCTCGGAGACTGGTCTCGAAATGATTCCCACATAATATTAAATTAAAACATGGTAAAAATACGAGAAATTACAGTTAGTTTGGCCACCATTTGGAAAAGTATTGATGTTTCACCTTACATGATTATTCCCATATCCATCATTACAAGATCCATGAACATAAGATCCATTTCAACTCTCATCTTGTTCAAAACTCAATGATCATTTCTGCTCAAGGCATCAACCACGTAATTTTTCTTCCCCGAGTGGTAGTGTATACTGAAATCATAATCCTTGAGTTGTTCGAGCCATCTACTTTGCCTCATGTTGAGTTTTTTTGGTGAGAAAATATACATCAAAATCTTATGATCAGTATAAATCTAACATTTTTCACCATAGAGATAGTGTATCCATATCTTCAATGAAACGATTACTACTAATAACTCAAGTTCATGACTTGTATAGTTTTGTTCATGAATTTTTAGCTGTATTGATGCATATGCAGTAACTATATCATTATGCACAAGAAAACAACCAAGTAATTTCTTTAAAGCATCATTATAAATAAAAAACCTGTAATTCCTCGAAGGTAGATTCAATGTAGGAGCATTGAATAATCTTTTATTCAATTCTCCAAAAACTTCTTCACACTATTTGGTTGAAACAAATTTAAACCCATTATGAGTGAGCTTGGTTAATGGGTTATCCAATCGGGAAAAATTCTGGACAAAGCACCAATAATAACCTTCTAATCCAATAAAACTACGTACCTCAGTTATACTCTTCAGTGCTGTCCATTATTGGATTGCACTTGTCTTAGAAGGATCAACATACATTCTATCCTTTGAGTAAATATGGCCATGAAAAGAAATCTCTTGAATCCAGACATCACACTTTCTTAACATCCAATATAATTCATTTCTTCAGAGCGTTTTTAGAATAGTACACAAGTGATTTTCAGAATCTTCATAGATTTTGGAGTATAAAAAGATATCATCAATAAATACTACTAAAAAGTCATCAATATATTCCCTGAAAACTTTATTCATTATATCCATGAAGACAGAGGGTGCATTAGCCAGTCTAAATGGCATTACTGTAAACTTGTAATGACTGTACTTGGTTTGATATGTTGTCTTTAGAATGTCTTCCTTATTCACACAAAATTGATGATATAAATATCGAAGGACAACATTTTACTATTATTAATATTGAAAGAATTTAAAATTAATTACAGTGAACTAGGTAAAAACGATTTACTAATGGTTAAATTGAAATGATAGGGGTTAAAATGACTATACAACTTGTAAAAAACCCATAAGTTGGACATATTTAGACCTTATTACCTATAAGAGTAATTAATTATGATTTTATGAGGCTTTGTATTAATAAAAATGTGGGTTTAATTGATTTATTTTAAAAATTATATCTATGTCCTCTCCCCAAATTATAAAAGGCCACCCCCTTATCCACCTTATTCACACCTCTCAAGTCATTTAGTTCAACCAATACATGTAAAATCACGTACATAATACTATAAAAATATCATATAGTCATTCTATTGATAAAAAATCTATCCTAGGAAGTATATTGGTGCAAACCTAAAGAAGTTGTCTAAAGAAGAGGTAACATTGTTAAACGAGTGTTTTTGTTAGGTTTCTTATTACACCTAATTTAAATATTATAAAAGTTTATTATATTATAAAATAAATTTCCTAAATATTATAATAATTTATTATGTTCTTTTTATGACTTATATCCATATCCTTAGACATAAAAAATGAGAAATTAAATCAATGAAAATGTGTACAATGGAATACTGCCTCACAAACCGATGTAACTTATTTTCCACAAACACATATCATGATTGTATATATTTTTGGATTTAATGTATATATATATATATATATAATATTTTTTATATTATTATAATTATATTATTATAATATCTCATATACCTCATTACATTCCATTTCATTTAAAATATGAAAACATTCCTCGTGTGTATGACAGACTACTGCCTCATGAAGGGATGTATTTTTTTTAATTACACATTACATGGAAGGAAATAAAGACAAATTTAATTAATATATGTGATATATATGACATGATATTGAATTTTAAAAATTCACATATCACCCACTTTCTTAACCATTTACTCATTAATGGTCTCATATCATCGTTCTTGTGTATGTATGTCCTACCATCTCCAAAAAGTGATGTGATTAATTTTCCATGACCCAAATTCCAGAATGATTATATAAATGTATACAATAAGTCAATAAATTATTAATAACATTAATATAATTATTTATATTATAGATCTATATCTTATTTACTTGTTACTATCATGGGGTGTGATAAAAATTAATATTTTCCCAATTTAAAATTAAATATAGTGGTCAACCTAGGTTTTCTCAACGGAGGGGCACTCAAAAATAATGGTTTCACCTTGAAATATAGTGGAGGTTGTTTTTGAAATTGTTAGATTTTAAAAATAAAGAACATAATTAAAATAAAGGTTGAACATAAGTGGGTGAAGAGAGTGATGGTTTTAGGGTAGGATCAACTTTTTCATTGCCATCGTTATCATAAAAATAAATCCCCACTCTTAAAATTAAATTATACCTAAATTATTCTTCGATCGAGTTTTCAAACACCCTTGGTTGAGGGAAGAAATGTAAAATGATCTTGTGTGTATAAAAATTCATAAACCATTCCAACACAATTATAGAAAGTCCTGATCAGAAATTTTTTATCCTTATAAATCTAGAAACAATATATGTATTCCACACATGTTCCATTGATCGCTGGACACTCTCCACCTAATACAATCTGTTGGATCAAGAAAAATTAAACTAGGTTGTGGGAGTTTAAAGATCACCAAACAAATATATAAATAATGAATGAAACCAAAACCCAAAATAAAATCACATTAGGATAATTATTCAATTCTAAAATTAGACATCATTCAATAGAAAATGATAGTTTTACATCAAATCAAGAGACTATAACATTAGAAAGGAAAAGTCCCCCTTCCCCCATCACCCAAGAGTTTTACCACTCCATATGATGGGTAATATATTTGAATGGGGAAGAAGACTTCATAATGAAACTATGAAAATATAAAATAAAAATAAAAAACACATGAGGGTTACTATCCTCCAATAAAACTCTTCTTTCACATTCTTTAAACCCTTTGAATGGAAGTGGACACTCATATTTATAGGGTTGTGAGGTGGAAAATGTTTTCTCCTGATTCATTCCACCAAAAGATTTAATTCCATTAGAACCTCAAGTGGCCTAATATTGGGATGTAATATTCATTAAATTTGTTCCCCTATCCTTTTTCTAACACCCACAAAATATCATTTTATTTGGATAAGATTCAAAAACGTTATTCTCAAATTACTGAATACTATTTTTTCTATCTGAGAATACTTACCAAATCCCTCCACTTCAGCACATTAAATGGATCCCATAATGACCAAAATTATCCATGAAATTATTTATAACATTTATCTAGATGTACTCTTTCTAATCCATCTATAATAACTTCATTTGGAAGTCTGTTGACTGGTATATGCCTCAATTACTGATGTGTGGTCTATTCTGTTAGCCAAACATATTTATCTAGTTAATTGATTTTTATTATCTAGTGTGTTTTAAAAGATATATGGGTCCAAAATATAGAGTTGAGTCCCATGAATAAATGAATCCAATAAAAATGAATCACTTCAATTGGATCAAAATTATAAAAGTTTTGATAAAAAACCCTAAGATCCTTAAAAATGCTACATTTCCAGAATTAAGAAATTTCAACAATTAATCCCAAAATTCACAAAAAACACTAAAATGATGAAAAATGGTTAAAATTTATTAATTTAATGGGATTAAATCATTGAAACACATAATAAAAAAAATGAAAATATTAACTCTATCAATTCCCCGACACTTAACACCTAGACTCCTAGACAAGTAAGCATTAATATCAAATAAAAGAAAATTACAGACACATACCCATGATATCCAAAAATTCCACACCAATACAAAAATATAAATCATGAATTCTCAGTGGACATTATTTAAAGTTCTCAATTCATATCATATATTACATTTTTGAATGATGTTTCCTCCCATGCACAAAAAACACCTACCTCACATGAATTGTCTCTCTTCTCACAAATGCCAATATTCAACATGGTTTTTCTCATCCAAAAAAATAAAAGAGACACCATAGGTTTGATAAATTCTTACTTCTCAATATGATGTGAGTCACATAAATTGTTATATCATGAGAACATTATAGGGTTGTATTGTGGATTTTGGTTTTTAGGATTTAGATGTTAAATATTCTAGGGAATAATGAGGATGGGCTGGCTCATTTTGAAGAAAAATTGCAATATTCAAATGTTCACTCAAGTATAGTATCATCGTCACCCACCTTAGTAGAAATCCAGATCCATCATAATGAAAAATCAAGTAAATCACACACCATTGCAAATTTTAGCAGTAAAAATTTCAATTTTATAAAATATAATTTTTCTTGAATGCTCGAGAGAGGAATGAATCTCTTTATCAATTGGAAGCTCTTGAAAGAAAAAATTTATCTTATCATTAATGATATAGAACGGCAAAAATTTCGACAAAATTATTTTTTTTCAGATGAAAACACATAACTTCAGAATATTATTTTCCACCCAAAGTATCACCAAATGAGGTAGCACAATATAAGGCATATTCCACACACATATGTTCAACTCAATCATGAATTTTAAACATCAAGAGATGTTTGGATAGAAAAAATTGGGTCATACATTGGCTAAACTAACATTTTATTCTTGAATTCTATGGGTTATAAGGATAAAATTTAGAAGTAATCAATGAATGAAATGGATTATTTTGATAAGTTGGCTTTAAAAGAAAAGAAATTCCACTCTCATTTTAAACAAAAGTACATCAAAACCTCAAGTTTTAAAATGAATAAATCTAATTCTGGTTAAAGCAAACAAGGCATGGATCTCTCATGAATTGGGGTGAATGTGAAGATTATAAAAAATAGAGTTCCAAAGTTGCACAAAAATAGTGATTTCAATGATAAAGATAGTGACATATGGCATGAGATTCAAAAATCAGAGAAATTTTCATGTAATTCCTAAAGATTTAAACTTGAAACAAAGTAATTTTAAGCATTAATTTAAGATTATTTTCTTGGATATAATTAATTAACACTATAACATGGGTTTAAAAAAATAGATATGATAGTTATTTCTTCTTAAAAGTATCAAAAAATGAAATCAAACACATAAAGTTTTGAAAAACAAATTTTTTTTCAAACAGAAAAAAGAAAAAATTGAAATCATAAAATAAAAAGGTTACCTCCCCCAAACATAAATTATTTATTATCCTTAATTCATTCAAATGAATTTAACATGTAATAATATTTCAAAATGAATCAGAGCAAGCAAGAACATGTAAAGGAGATGTATGATTGTTTGACTTTTAGTGATAAATAGGTTGGAAGAGTGTGATATACTATATTGGATATGATATAATAGTCCCATGGAATTTTATAAGAATGTGTTCTTTAAAAGATAATGGGTCATAATATTCAACCATCACAATCTACACATCACCGAAATGATATTAATAAGTAACGATAAATGGACTTTACCGTCTAGATCAATTTTTACCTAACATCATCTCGAGTCTTGAGTTCAATAACATCAATTTGTATCTAATATGAAAATATTTTGGATGGATCGGCTTTTCATGAGCCACTCTTGTTCTGTCTTTTTAAATCATATAATTTTATAATTATTCCAATATTATTTACTCCAACTCTTACAACTACAATATTCTTTATGTCCTGGAACTTTCATGATCCAAATTCATTATCCTCAAATCCCAATTTACCCTATGCTCCAATTCCACTGGATGATGACATATTTTCCCATAAATCAACATATATGTGATAATTAAAATATGGATTTTGTAATAAGTCTTGTAATCCCATAACATTTCATCTAACATTTGGCTCCAATGTTTCATGTTCGGTTAAAAAGTATTTTCCAAAATTTATTTTATTTCCCTATTGGATACATCAGATTGACCATTTGTCTATGGATGATAGGGAGATGATATTTTATAATTCACCCCATACTTCTTAAAAAAATCATCTTTTATCTTATTACAAAGTTAATTCCCCTAATCACTAATGATGGATCTGGGCACTCAAAACCTACAACATATGTTATCTCTAAATAAATCACAAAAAACTTTAGCATAATTAGTCCTAGTGGGTTGTGCTTCCATCCATTTGGAAACATAATCAATTATAAGAAAGATATAAAAATTTTGAAATTACATTTGGAATGGAACCTTGAAAACAATCCCATAGAATTAAACAATTTTACAAACATTTTGTGGCTTTTGGGGTATTTCTTTTATCTTTTAAATGTTTCTAGAAAATTAGCATTTTCACACCTTTTAAAAAATTCATGAGAATATTTAAAAAGTGTGGTCTAATGAAATCTAGATTATAAAACCTTCATTGTTATCCTCTATGGTCAAATTTTTCCTCCACAAGCTAAAGTGTGACAAAACTAAAAGAAAAAACCAATTTTACCCTCATGAAATCTTCTTCTTATCACTTGGTCATTTAAAATCAACCATATAAATGGATCATCAAAAATGTAATATCTAGATTCACCTTTCAATTTTTGAATTTGGTGTGAAATTATATGATATAAGACCTGAGATGTTACCTGATTATTGACCGTGCTAGCATACAAAGGAACTTCTTCTTTAATCATGTAAAACTACTCTCTAATAATGTGATCATTCAATGGTTATTTTTCAAGAATAACACCTTTAATAGTGTTGTGTAGTCTACATAAATAATTTGTCACTTAGGTTTTAGCTCCCTTATTATCCTATATTTCTATGATTAAATCCTATAGTCTTAACATCCATCTCACATGCCTAAGTTTAGCTTAATCCTTCTTTATCAAGTACCTAAAAATTGCATAATCATAAAACATAGTGAATTTTGTACCAAGAAGAATGATATATGTATTTAGAAATAAAAAAAATATTCTTAAAATGCTTTTTCTATGGTTGTTTTATTGAATTGAGTCACATATAAGGTTCTTGAGGTATAGAAAATGACTTTTGGACTACCTTCAATTCACTGAGAAAGGACTACTCCATGTGCTCGGTAATAAGCATCACAAACTATCTCAAATGGTTCTTCCAAATTTTGTGGCTACATAACTAGTGGTGTAATCAATATCCTCTTAATCACATCAAATGATTAACTACATTCACCATTAAAACAAAATAAAAATCTTTCAAATGTAATCTAGAGAGATAGAGATCAATATTACAAAAAAAATTGATAAACCTCTAGTAGATTTCAACATGTCCTAACAATGATCTAACATGTTTCACACAAGCTGGGTATGTTAATGAATTTATCACTTAAATTTATGATTTAACTACTTCAATTCCATTTTTTAAATTACATGCCTAAGGAAAATTACTCTATTATCATAAAATTTCACTTTCTAAAATTTAAAACAAAATTCATTACAATGTTGGTTTTCAAAATAGTTTTTAGATTTTTCAAACCATGGTCAATGGAATTTCAAAAAACAATGAAATAATATAAGAAATCCTCTATGAAATATTCAATGTGATCAGAAAAATAATTACCATGGAAATATGAAATATACCTAGATAATTACATGATCCAAACAGAACCCTTTTATTTATACAAGTACTGAAGGGAAAAGTAAAGGTTGTCTTCTCTTAATCCTTGGGAGAAATAGGTACCTGAAAATCCCATGAAAATATATCCAAAAATAATAATACATTATCTCTCCCAATCTCTCCAACACATGGTTAATGAAGGGGATGTGGAAATAATATTTCTGAGTGACCCGATTCAACTTCTTAAAATCAATGCACACACTCCATCTATCCTTGAATTATCATATGGATTAATTCATTATTTTAATTTCTTATAGTTTTTAGACAAGTTTTTTTTTTGGAACAACATTAATGGATCTAACCCATTTTGAATCTAAAAGGGGATAGATTATCCCATATTCTAAGATCTTCTCAATATCATTCTTCTCTAACTATATCAGAGTGAGATTCAACCTCCTTAGGGGTTGTCTGATAGGTTATGAATCTCCCATAAAAATAATTCTATAAGAGCATGGTTTTGGGTTTAATACTAGGATATCAGCTAAGCTCCACCATATTTCTTGAAAATTATCTATGAAAAGTTAAATAATATATTTTTCATGGGTTTCATATATATTATTAGAAATTATCCCAAGTAATTTCTCTCCCTCCCCAAGGTATACATATTTAAAATTAGTAGGAAGTGGTTTTAATTATTGATCAATGGATTTATCAAGGTATGAAATTAGACTCATATTCCACACTTCAAATTTATGGATCTAATTCACAAAATAAACCATATCATCTTACTCATCATTTGTAAAACCATTAATGAATCATATTTTACCACTTCTTCCCATATTAAATAAGAATCTACAACATTTTGGTCATCCAAATGTTTAGTGATATTTTAAAAGGAAAAATTCTCTCATAATGTTAATAATTCATATAACATACATGATTAATTAATGGGTTTAGTACCAATATCATGGATGATTTTTAAGAGTGAGTGATCATCCGATGGTTTCCTCATGGATTCAATAATATTAATGTGGAATGTGTTATCTCCAAACTCAATAGTCAGTGTCCCTTCATTGACATTGATGATGGTTTTGGCCATATTCAAGAAATGTCTACATAAAATTATGGATGATTGTTCTAGGATCCTATATTATTCCATATTCATCACATAGAATTCAACTGGGAATAAGATATCTTTGGATCTCATAAAAACACCCCCTGGAACTAATTCTAGAAAGGTTGTGGATCTGATTGCAAGATGGACCACAAATCATGTGGTCTTCAACTCTCGTATTTGAAAATAAGTTTATAATGATTGAGGGAATACATTAATTTAAGACCCTATATCACACAAATAATTATATAAATTTAAATAACCAATGGTTCATGGAATGGAAAATATTCCAAGATCTTGAAATTTGGTTGGAAATTATGGTGTGATAAAGAATGAGACCCTTATTCCCAAGTCTATCCTTTTATTCCCTTGAGTTATCCTCTTCTTAGTGAAAATATACTTCAAAAAGATATAATACATTGAAGTTTTTTAATTATTAATGTAGGGGCATAAATTTCCACTTTCTAAATGGTGTCTAAAATATCTTTTTTGAAGTGCTTCTTCTAGCTATGTCATTGATTCAACAATACTTGATGGAAATAGTGGAAGGTAATTCTTTATTATCCATTTTTTCAATTTTCAACGGTGATAATTATCTATTCCTCCAGGTCTTATACTTATCCTCCTCCTCCTTCCATTATTCTTATTAGTGAATTTTTAAAAATACTTTTAAATTTACATCTTTATTCTCCTTTAACATAGGTGGTCAGGTTTCAGGTTCATGAGATGCCGGTGGTAAGAGTTATTAGAGACTTATTTTTTATTTCATTATCATAATATAATTTCGGTTTGTGACTATTTATGATGGGAATTTACTAGGATTTTTGGTTAGAAAATCCATGATACTTTCAAATATTTTGGAAAAATATTTTATTGTGCCTTTTAGCCCCTCAATCTTATATATCAGATGTTGGTTTTCAATTGGAAGTTGTGAACTATTGTATGGATACTCATATGGTGTTTGAGAAGTGGTACGTTGGTGGTATTAAGTGTAGATATAATATTTTTATTGTTTAAATGGTTGTGGTTTATGGAATTCTTTATGGAATGGGGGTTGGTTTTGGAACTGATTTTAGTATGGGGGTCTTGCTTGATTATGATAACTTTAAAACCCATATTGGAATTTGTTAGGGTTTCTCCATATTTTATTTTTTTTACTTCCTCACCTAAAATTATTCCAAAAAATTTGTCATTCTCTATATTTCATCATGTTTGTAAGTAAAAGTGTCAGGTTATGAGCATAAACACATTCCTTAGTCAGTTCTTATTATTCTCCCACTTATTTCACGGCCATCTATCTCATCATAATGGTTATCTCATCAGTATTATTTTTCTATAAGGTTTTTGGATAAAATTATATGACCTTATTAAAAATTTATGTGCCAATAACACTTATACCAAACTATTGTGACTTCTGGTAAATCTTCTCAGTCAAGCCATTGGCTTCTTCTTGTTACCTGTCATTAAATGTACCTCTAGATGATGCATCAAGAAGGATTTTTGATTGTATAGTAAAACTTTGTAAAATAAGACAATAAAATTTTAATCCCTAATTCCTTGATATCTGTATCTAGTACATAGATTTTTAAGCCTTTACCTATACTCGTAGGGGGTTTCTCTATATGATTGTCTAATGGAATATATTTTATTCTTGATAGTTGTGCTTCTTGAGGTGTGGGAGAATCATTACATGAGTCATCTCACTAATTCATTCCAATCATTAACATACCCTTGTTATAGTCCATGAAACCATTCTGTGGAAACATCGTCCAATGAAAATGATAATTCCTTCCACTTTACCTGCTCCACTCCTACTCCTTCGGGTCTAGAAGTAGAGTAGACATGTGTGAACTCTTTAATATGTCTGTTTGGGTCTTCTCCTAACAAGCCATAAATAATTTGGAGTAATTAAACCATGTTAGGTTTCATATTAAAATAATTTTTAACACTGGAATGGAAGTTTTATTGTTTTTATTAAGTAACTGTGGTGTACAGAGGTCTCTAAGGGTTCAGTTCTGATTTCCAGCCATGATGAAAGGCACAAAGTGAAAACATGAAGTTTTACTCGATTTTTACAAAGAAATTTACTCAAATTAAGATTGAAAATTATGGTATAAAGGTCTATTAAACATGGTTATTTTAATTTAAGGATCTAGGGGAAAAGTATCAGTGTTTGAGGTACTAGTAGTGTAATTTTGCAGAGAAAAGAAATAAATAAGATAAAGAAAAAAATATTTTTGGCACCGCCTCCATGAAAACTGTTACAAACTTTTAAATGTTCCTATCATGTAGTTTGAAAAAAACAAAAATTTCATAATTTAAAAAGAAATATAGTTTTAAAATTATGTTTTCTCCATATATTATCACTCAACAATCGTGTTTGTCACCTGAAATAAGAGAAATAGGCGGAGGTTTTTTTGAATTTTTTTGATTTTAAAAATAAATAAAGTAATTAAAATAAATTTTAAAAACAAGTGGATGAAGATAGTGGTAGGTTCAGTGTAGGATAAAATTTTTCAATGTTATCATGGTCCTAAAATTAATTCCCCATAACATCCTATAGAATTATAAATGAATAATTCCTTCATCGAGTCGTCAATCACCCTTGGTTAAAGGAAGTAATGGAAACCAATCCTTTGTGCATGAATATTCATAGAACATTCCCAAACAACTAAGCTAAGTCCCAATCAGGATTTTATGACATTTATAATTCTAGAAAAAAATTAATTATTCAAAACATGTTCCAATGACCACTTGACACTCACCACGAAACACAATCAGCTTAAAGGAGACAAACTACATAAGGCAGAATGAGTTTAAACATCATAAACCAAAGCTATAAACAATGAATGAAACCAAAAACCAAAATAATATTTCATTAAGATAATTAAAAACCAATAAAAATAGATATCATTAAATATAAAAATTTAGTTTTATATTAAATCATAAGACTCCAACATTACAAAAGGAAAACTCCCCCTTCTCTGATAACTCGAGAGTTTTAACCCTCCATGTGAAACGTAATTGAGTTAAAGGGGGAAGAATAAGGCCTTGTGAAACTAAGAAAAGATAAAAGAGAAAATAAAAAAACATAAAGGACAAAATAATTCTGAAAACCCCTATTTAACCTTCTTCAACTGCTTCGAATGGAAGTAGACTCTCATATTTATATGGTAGAGAGGTGAAAAATTTTCCCTATAGATTCATTAAACAAAAATTTCATTTTAAATTATCATATTCAATAGCGAAATGTAGGGATGTCATATTATTAAAACATGTTAACCTATCTATTTTTCAAGCTTCTAAAAAATATCAGTTTATTTGGACAAGTTTTAAAAAATTTACAATCAAATTACTGAAGACTAATTTTTCTACACTAGCATACTTGTCAACTCCCTCTAATTTATTATATTAAATGAATTCCTTAATGACTGAATATATCCATGAAATTTATTGTGGACATGAATATTAGAGTAATTTATTTTATATATCTATAATCACTTCATTTGGATGTCTCTATACTAGAATATGCATCAATTTCTAATATGGGTTCCGTTCTGTTTCCCAGAAAAATTTCTCCACTTGATTGATTTTTCTGGGCCAGTCTGATTTTAATCTATCCTGTCCCAAAGAAAAATGTTGGATACCATGAACATGGGAATCCTAAAAAATTAATCAGTTCTATTGGATAAAAATATTAATGTTATTCTCAAAAATCTGAATGTCCAAAAAACATCAAACATTACCGAACTAGACGATTTCCACAATTATGCCCAAAATTCACCAAAAATATAAAAAAACGATGAATATAATATCAAATTGATAAAATTTAAATAATTAAATCATTTAAAAAGACATTGAAAATAAATAAAATATTGACTCTATCACCTATACCAAATAACTAGAGCATTCATGACCAATCACACATGAGAAAACAAGGCAATTAACACCCAAAACAATGAAAATAATGAAATAGTTTTGAAAAACGGGAAGTAAAATGGTATAAAAGGATTATATATAATATTATAAATATTAATATGGTTATCTTAAATTTTAATAACATTATTAAAACCATTATACAATATATTAAACTACATTCAACTAAAAGGAAGCATGATGTAAGGGATTTCATCACAATTTCCCATAAGTTGGGCATACTGTAATGTTATGAATGTAATTTATTTTATAAGATGTATATACTACACCAATTTTATATAATATCCTACTAAATTCGTACATAATGGTATTTTATGTTATAATTTTAGTCTTTTCATCTAAGGGATTTTAATTGAAAAATACCATGTGGAAGATAATTTCATAACACAATTTATTTTCATTAGGTTATATTACTTATTTATTGTATTTAACATTATAAAATTATGTGTGTAAATAATTTTAACTATCATATATTTTATTTCCACATATTTTAAATTATTTTATGTTGGACTCACATAATTTATTCATTGATTAATTATCACGTCAACATCATGATCTTTGTATGTGTTTATTTACTATATAATTTTAATCTGGATTTTTTGACTTGAATTTTCATTAAATGAAATTATTTGACCATTTTATATTTAACCCCTCAAATTTTATTAAAATCAAGTTATTAATGATTTCTTATATAATTTCACTATATTTCTCTCTTTGGTACTTAAAATGACTGACAAAATATTTTTTATAAAATGCAACATCAATTCTCTATTTAATTGATTTTTTAACCCATGTTTTTTAAAAATAATTTGAAAATGTTTTTAACATTCTCCAAATGAATTATTAATAAAATTTCTACTGATTTTCGACATTTTAAAAAATTATTTAAATAAATGTTCATGTCATTTTCCATAAAAGGACAATTTTTATTTTATAAACATATATAAAAAGAATATTTATTTTAGCATGTACAACACAGAAATTATTTACAAATTTCATAAATACTCAATTTTCTAAATAATTAGTTATAATTCTCAATGGTTATTTTAAATGAAATTTATTTCCAAAATAATTTGTTAACTTTTATTTTGAAAACATTATTTTTGATGTGAAGTGGTTATTTTCCTCAAGAATTATTTCAATGTCATTTTCATTATATTTATATTCATCAATGACATAACCCTTTATTATAGTAATGATCTACCTGGATATGTTGTATGGATAAAATCCTTGTTATTTCTTTGTATAATTTATGAATATTTTGATAGGGAAAACTATTAACATTCTTTTTCTTGATTAATTTGTTTAATCATTAACATTCCCTTGATATAATCACTTTATTTTCACCATTAGACATTAAATTTAACCTAAATACCCATATTGCTTATCATGGATATATTAATAATTCTAACCACATATCACTCTACATATTTTATTTTACTTTTAACGTTATATGATTGACTTGGGGAATTATGAATTATTGATATTCCTTACATGATATTGAAATTTTTTGATAGGGAACATTATTCATGAATTAAATTAATTATAATATATTTTAGGAATGACTTTGACATGGTGATAGGGGTGTTTCCTAGTTATAGATATCCTCATAAATACATTATTAATCTCATAATATGAATTCGTTTTCTAGCCTTAGTTAAATGGGTTTCTAGTGTATACTTACCAAAATGTTTTAAACTATCTTCTGAAAGGTCTTGTAAGTAATTGTATCATTATTCTTTAGATCATGACATCGAAAAATTCAAAATTTCCTTCATTAAGACTTCAATTATTATTTTCCATGATATTTTCACAATGAAATTATCTCTGGATTCTTTTTCATTATTTATTTATTGATTAAATGGTATGTGTTTTTAGATACTTACCATGCCATATTTATTATCCACTATAGATTCATGGATGTCATGTTATTTGAATGAAACTTGTTTTCAATTATTTACCTTCTCACATTGATTATTCATTATCTATTCATGATAGAGGTGTATTTTAAAATTGAATGTTTTCTTAGTTATTTATTATTATATATTGATTATCAATTATCTATTCAAGTTAATAAAATTATTATTTAAATGAAATGTGTGTTCCAATATTTACCTTTCCTTATTGATTATTACTTATTTATTATTATTTATTTACTCATGATGGATTTCTATATACCTAACCCTTACTATGAATTTAAGGTCTCCCTTTTTTTGTTTCCTTTCCTTGGAATCGAGATACTATACTATGAATGATATGGAGGGACATGTTAGAGTGAATAATGATATTCTTGAAAATAATCAAATTGTAATTTTTTATATTAAAATTTAATGAGGGAATAATATATGTATATATAAATCTAATACTTTCAAACTATTTAGTCCTTTGGGATACAAGATCTTATATCCAGTGACAATGTAATAAAGTATCAAATGGCTCCGCGCTATTGGGATTAGGGTTGATACAGTTGGTATCAGAACAAACATAGTAGAACCCATGGAAACTAGACTATAGAAAATATAGATTATGGAATGTATTGTTAGGAAATTATCAAATGATATTTATAAAAGGATAATTTATTAGAAATTATCAAAAGATAATTATAAATGGATAATTTACAATAAATTATCATAATATTATTATAAAATTATATTTTATGATAAATTATGAAAATATAATTATAAACGGATAGTGTTTGAGAAATTATCAAAAGATAAATGTAAAAATATAATTTATTGTAAATTATAAAAATGTTAATTATAAAAGTTTAAGTTATGAGAAATTTTCAATATATATTTATATAAGGACAATTTTAAAAAACATTCAAGTGATAATTATACAAGGGTAATTTATTATAAATTATCATATAATAATTATTCTTGAGGATAATATTATGAGTGAATGAGTTGACCTAAATTATAATTTTGAAATTATCTTGAAGATTGAAAGTATCACCACGTGTTATATTTTTTTTACTTTCAAAATAAAATAGCTAGTTTTGGTTTTAGGGACCCTTAGTGACCTAGAGTGTTGATGTGTCTGAAACTATTATAAAAAGTCTTCTACGGAGGTGTTGTATACTTTTGAGGCTTTCAATCCATTATTCAGACCACATATAGTGGTTCATCCTCTCATTAACATCAATGAATATAAGGTAGGAAGTTACCTACCTTTTTGGGATTTTTTACACATGTTTCTTTAATATTATTTATGTGTACACATATTTTATGCAAGTTATAGTTGATAATCAATTGTGGGTGTGTGTGTATCCTTGAGAACTTAAAGTGATATTAATTTCCATGAGTACTTATAGCTTGTTTTTCATGATTGATGTTGATCGAATGTATTGTTGGGATACAATTTTTTTGATGATATGAAAATATTTCTTGTCTATCCCACCATGCTATGTGTTCTTATTTGGTATTAAACCTGGTTACCATAGTTGGTGGAATATTGTGACATGTTTACCCCTTAGATGGAGATTTCCCATGACTAGAGACGATGCTAACAAGGGACTTATGCATTGGGTTGGGATACGATGGTTCCTTATTGATGTCGAGTGATGGAATCAATGCCTATAGATTTCTAAGGGGTATATTATCGATTCCTAGTTAATTTATACCAGCTATGGATTCCTAGATAATGTTGATAAGATGAATTCCTCAATGCCTAGTGTATTTCTAGTTGTACCTTGTTGTGTGTGCTCTTATAGTATTGTTCTTGGAGCCTAAGGTAGGTGGACCCTCATGAAAAGTTTATTCCTTATTGGGTTAGGGAACACTACATACAATTATGGTTACATGTGACCTATACACAACATAGGTATATGAAAATACCTCATGGATCTTGTATGATGCACTCTATGCATAGAGGACTCTACAGTGTATGTTATCAACCCCTAGTGAATAATGAGTATCTATCAATGCCTATAGAATTTGAGAACATGAATTCCTTGATGGATATTGTATGATTAGTAACACAATCACACAATTCCAAGAATCACAATTCTTTTTCCTTTTGTCTAGTCCTTGATTATTATGATACATGATTATCTATATAGTATTGAGATGAAGAAAGTACAACTAGGGGTCTATGGAAGATTAGTCAGTGCAAAACTACTCGATATTGAAATTTATGATTATACCTTTTATGAATTTAACATTATTATTATGGGATACACATGTATACACGATAACATAAGGTTAAGGATAGATTGGTGGTGTCCTACTAAGTCTTTATAATCACACACTACTCAGAAATTTCATTGTGATTATAGTTTTCATGACCTGAGATCCAGTTAAAGGAAAGGGCCCAATGGTGTATGGTTGGGCTGTAGAGAATAATGATGGGGTAGGCTGAAATATTATTAAGAGGAACCAAATATGTTTATTTATTTATTTTATAGCTTTATTTATTTGCTTCTTACTTTCTAGACATGCTTGCAATATTGGTAGTTTTTTCCATATAAGTATTTCATTTAATCAATTTCCAAATTTACTCTAATTTATTATTATTATTTATATTGATTATTATTGATCCTATGATATGATATTGAGGATATAGTCTACCAACATATGGTCATAGACACTTGATTCTACTCAGCAATCTCTTTCATATTGGGAGTTGGGCATGAGGGAATGTGACCGTCTAGCTTGAATCTAGTTGTTTGGGTTAGGATGTTAAAAATGGTATCATAGGATACAGATTTGAAAATTTTTTATTGTATTTTTATTGGGATAAGAGACGAAAGATATTAATTAGAATGGTTTGGAATCGGGTAGGGGAACTATACAAGTTCCTGACTATCACTATATAGTGGACCTTAATGTTTTCATAAAGTGGGAGCTTTATGTTTTCCTATAACTACTACTTAAAAACATTATGGGTGATTCACATGATTTTTATTTGTGATTTATTTGATTAAGGGTGAGTTTATGCATCCTGAATAGGCTTGTAGGTTCATATTCTATCTATATTTTTATCATTGTTCTTCATAGTAGTTCATTAAATAAATGCATTTCTTGTGTTATATGTCCAGGAATTTTTATTTTGTGTTATATATCTCTACTACAATACTCTGTGAGATATCATTATTTTATTAAACTAGTTGAACAAAGAATGTTGTTATGTTACAGTATATATGTGTTGATTACTTCTAAAATGTAGGGATGGAAAAGAGGGTTAGTGCTAGGAAGGGTATACCTTGGGTTAATGATAGACTCCTAAGAGAACCTTTTGTGATCCAATAGACTGGTTAGTAGAAATATTGTGTGATTACATCGATTGGTAGGGGTTTATCCTAATCACTATATTTCTTATTTGAAGTGTGTTCCACCAAAAAATTGAATATATTACCTTGATATAGTCTTATGAGACTACTTGGGAAGAATGACGGAATATTTATGCAAGGGAGTGTGTATCTACTTTACCAAAAGATTTGTAGGATAATGTAGTTGAGTATGATCTGAAACATTCTATATAGTTTTGGAAGTATAGATGCTTCACCTGAAGTCTTTATCATAGTGTCTACCCTAGGGATACGATCATAGAAAAATGGCCGACTATTCCATGATTTTCACCTCCAATATTCTTCATCCATTAAGAGCACAAAAAATCTCAGGATTCTGGAAAATGGGTTAAAATATTTTTGGTAATATTTTACCAAGTAGTGAATCTAAAAGATTGAAATGTTAATATAAGATTGAGTTCATTCCAAGTGTGTATCCCATTTCAATACCCCAATATCATTTGTAACCAATTGAGCGAAAGGATATCATGTTTTAAATAGTTGAATTAGAGAGGAAGGTATTCATAAGGCTGATTAATTCATGGGATTCACCAAGGTTATTCTTCATGAAGGTGTAAAATATTCGTCAACTATGTATTTACTAATTAAAACATAACAAGGATATAGTGAAGAATCGATATCCATTTCCCGGTATTGATGATATTTTACATCATATATAGAGTTCTTGGTGGTTCTCTAATATTGATATTCAATCAATCTATCATCAGTTGCGAGTTATAGAAGAAGAAATTCCAATTATGGTATTTCATAGCAGTTATGGAAAGTGTGAGTACTTAATAATTCCATTTAGGTTGATGAATGAACTGAAATTGTTCATAGACCTCATAAAAAAGACCTTCCATCCAAACATGGATTCATTCATTATGGTTTTCATCATATATATCCTAATTTACATGCAAAAACTAGAGAAACATGCTAGGAAACAAGAGATAGTCCGATGTATACTTCAAGAACACAAGGTTTACACCAAGCTATTAAAGTGTGACTTATAGACTCAAGAGGTGAATATCCTTAGACATGTGTTGTTTAGACCAGTTTTTCGATAGATATAGATATGGTTAAGGAAATCATTTTCAAGTCACGTTCCTAAAATGTATTTGATATTATTATTTTTCATGGTTTATTAGGATATTATTGAAGATTGTCCAAGACTTATCCATACTATTATCACTCATGAAATCACTAATAAATAATGATTTGAAGTTACAATAGTCATACCAATATGAAGAGGTGTTCCATGAGATAAGGAGAAGGTTTAGGACAACTCTAATACTGATACTCCTTGCGATTGTGATTTTTATGGAGTGTATTGTGATGCTTCAGGAATTGGTCTAGGCATAATGTTGATATAGGGAGAGTAGGTAGAAACTTATGGGTCTTTTCAGCTATGACCCCATGAGAAAAACTACCCTACACATGACTTGAATCAAGAATACATGGTTCATGTTGTGATATGAAGGAAAAACTATCTCTTAGGTGAGATTTTTTTAACACTGACTATAGGACCCTTTGATACATCATTATATAGAGGGTCCTAAACCAGAGACAAAGTTTCTTAGTTGAGTATCTGAAGATGTTTGACTTCAAGATTGAATATAAACCTAGGAAAGGTTATGTTGTTTCGTATTATCTTAGTCGTAAGACACAATCTATGTAGGATCTTGGAGTGAGTCCCTTATAGGAGCAGTGCAATTTTTTGAGATTATTGGATTATTGGAGGATGAGTGCATTATAGGACTATGATTCTAGGAATATTTCTCACCTCATAGTCACATCTTCACTTTTAGACCCAATAAAGGAAAAAAAATAAGTTGGACTCAGAGTGTTTTTCTAATGATGGAATGGATAGATTGTGAGGAATCAATGCTCAGATGGTCAATGGATGATGAAGTTGTAATCATATTACACAGAAGTGTAGTATTATCGTCTTCTATCATAGAGGAGATGATGATAGATTACTATACCTCTAGATGGGTAGTACATCCTAGTGCATCCAAGGTGATTCATGATTTTAGGAAAAAGTGATGGTGGTCAGGGATGAAGTTAGACATTTCTGATGTTGACACTCTATACCTTACCTATGAGAAGATAAAGATCGAGAACTAATGTCCAAGTGGATTCTTGTAGCCACTCCCAATACCTATGTAGAAGTGAGAGGATGTCACAATGGACATTGTGATGCAGTTACCTATGAATAGAAGGATTCGTGATGCAGTCAAGGTGATTTTTGATTGGTTAATTATGCCTTATAACTTCATACTAATCAGAGAGACTCACTAAGTGAATAATGTGGGAATAATCTATGTTTGAGATGTTATAAAACATCACAGAGTTCCCTTGATCATTTTTTAGAGGGAGATGCACATTTTACATCATTTTTTTTGATGGGCTTGTATAATTCATAGGGACTCAGCTAATATTGAGTTTTTTATACCATCCTTAGACCGACATATAGTTCAAACAGACTATACCCATATTGTTGGATATTCTATAATCTTGCATTTTAGACTTTGATAGAGCATGGGGTGATCAACTATTAATGATTTATTTTTCATACAATAACAGTTACCAAGATTTGATTCAGACTAGACCTTTTGAGGATTTTTATGGGAGACTGTTTCATTCACTACTCCATTGGAATTAGGTGGGTGAGGTAGTAGTTGATGGCCCCATCACTGTTCATGGGATCCCTGAGAGAGTATAGATGATTTGGAATAGGTTGATCACATCTCAGAGAATACATAGATCTTATACCGACTGTAGGAGGATACCCTTGGAGTTTTTTATGGGAGATTGATTTTTCAAGAGTGTAACACCATGATTAGGGAACATACATCCAGTTAATAAGGGAAATCTAGAACCTCATTTTGTTAGACCCTTTGAGATCAAAAAGCTGATATGGGCTATGGCGTATCATTTAGACCTCCCTTATCTCTATTGTGGTATGAACAATGTATTCCATGTGTCATAGCTTCTATGGTATGTACCCAACCCTAAACATGTTATTAATTGTGAGAACATTGAGATATAGACTAATGCATGATATGAGGATCATCTAGTCTATATCATAGAATGAATCAAGAAGGTGTTTCATGGAAATATGGTACCACTGTTCTTGATTTAGTGGTAACATAGATGGATCTAGGAGGGGACATGGAAGTGCAAGTATGGTGTTTTATCTCAGTATCCTAATTTCATTGAGAATTATTTCTAGCGATTCTTCTCAAGGATGAGATGTTTATATAGGTATAATTGTAATATACTGAATTTTTAAAGATAATAATAATCCTAATTGTTAAAAATTAATAAGTATTTTTATGTTAAAATGTAAATTTCTAATAAAAATCACTTAATTGATGTTTTAAAGTATTTCTTGTATAGGTAAAATTCTAGTTATATTATTAGAATATTTACAGTGTTAGGCACGTATTTAGTGTGAGATTCTGAGGTCTATCAATCCTCATAATAAAAGAATGAAAATTATTAATTATATTATATTATGTGCACATGATTTATAAGTAATAATTCAGTATCTCCCATATGGTGCATCTCAGGAAAAATATGAGACCGTTCTTAGGTCCGGGACATGGATTTTGCGCTAGGTGGGGCACAATATTTCTGTTCATTGGGATTTCAGTAACGTCACACATGTGAAAATTTTATTTAATATTTTTGATATATTATTTTTCAAAAAAAAATTATACCTCCCTAAAATTCCATCATATGAGAAATATGATATCACCATTAGGTCCAAGAGTTGGGTTTTACCGTAGGTGGGATATAAATTGTTTGGGCATCATATGTTTGGTAACATCAAACACGATAATAACTTTTTAATATTTAATTATATTATTATATGAATTTAATTAATTTAGTTTATTATTTTGATACACTTATACGTCGAAACCCCCAAAACCACCAATATTTTACATTAATTTTTAAGAATTGTTAGTTTAAAACTGTTATGACCCATTTCTGTTAGTAATGAATTAAATGAGGGAAATTAAGAAAAGCTCTATCAATTTTTGATTAAGTCATAGATTAAATTAGGTTCCTTAAATTGGGTGTTTAAATTAGTGAGGTTTTAAGGATTAAATTAGAGAAACCATTTTAGCTTTGAGGATGGATGAATTCATCCGAGCAAGCTAGAACTCCCTCACACATGATCAGGGAATACATTGATGATCCTATGTGTGTTCTCTTCTACTGATCTGGGTATGGGAGGTGCATCACATTCAAGGTGAATTCCTTTTATTTATTTATTCTTCTCTTTAAAACTATTCTATTTATTACATTCTCTCAATTCTAGAAAAATGGTTATGTTAAATAAAATATTATAAAACTAGAATTATTCAAGAATAATGTCCATGAGTTACCAAGGATAATTTCTACAAATTATCAGATGAAAATAGCACATTTTTTATAACGACTAAGAACAATATCAATAGAATTTCACTTCTCATAATTATGTCATAAAACACATAAATAAAATTAATAACCCAACAAATACCTTATTCTCATAAATAAATAGTAAAATAAGTGGTATTTGTAGAAATCAAGGATCCTATACTAATTGAATAGTAACCTGACCATTTGAATAGTAATATGACTATTAGGAACAGTAATGCGACCATTATAATAGTAAACTCATTTATTAAAGTATAAATAAAATTTTCATATTTTATAAATGAAAAAATGGTATAATTATAACATTTTATAAGTAAATTAGTTTTTAAAAAATGATAATGTAAGTGTTGGTATTTTTATAAAATGTAAATTTTTATTCACAATTTTATAATTAATTTAATGATTTGAAAGAATATTATTTTTTATAAAATATATTAATAAATAAAAAAACTTTTTATTATAATTATAAGAGAATTTTATGTCACATTAATTATTTTTAAGGGTTCATAAAATCAGCTATATTATTAAAATCGGTATTTTACAAATATTTGATGATTTCATTTAAAAATTAATGTTATCATATTTTATAAATTATTTTCATAAAATTGAATCCATTTTTTAAATATAAACATATAAAAATGTTTTTGGGTGATTTTTTTATTTCTCAATAATAGATATATTTTTGGTGAATAGTAAATTATGGTAATTTACGATTTAAGCAAAATACATGAATTTTTGGTATGAAAAATGTATGGATGAGGTAGGAACCCATTGGTTTGATCTATATTGTACAATTTAATATATTTATTCATAGTAATCGAAACTATTTATAGTCTGGATCAAAAATAATAAACATATGACTAAAATAATAAAAAACACCCCTCTCCTCCCTCTATAAATACAACCCCTCACCAGAGTTTCTCTTAACAACTTATAATACTTTTATGTTATCTAAACGATGTAAAATAACCTCCCTAAGACTATAACCCATTTCTAATAGCAGATAGTAAAAAACAAAATACCAACCCCAAGATCCTTACAGAGGTTATCAAGGAGATGATATTCAAGAGGTAAAATCCTTGTTTCTCTTATAGTTTCATTTCATTTATTAAACACTACTAACCTCCCCTATACAATGTTGTGTGATAAATCTAGTATCATATATATAATATAATTTTATTTTTTAAGGTAATATACATCATAAAATATCTTCTTATCTCTTTTAATTCTTAAAATGAAAACATCATCTGTGATACATCAGTTCATCGCCTTCGAGGATGACTGGATTTTGTTTTCCATTATTACCTTTAAGGATGGTCATAAAACCATAATTACAGAAGAATAATATTTTAATATACATATAATATCTTGTATCATGTTTTGGAACCAATATATAAAAAAAATATTGAATACAATTATACTAGTTCGTGATGATCGTAAAACCCACAAAAAGAAATTAAACATTTTCTTTAACATTTAATCTTATGAATCATCATAATATTAGAAAAAATGATATATGGGAACATTTAAAATTATGTAAGTATATTAAAACCATTACATTATACTTATGTATTTTTTATTTCATTTTACACGAAGTCCCACAATTATACTCAAGGGATCTAACCATAAACCACAAAATGAACACTCTGAGAACAAAAAAATTTGAACTATATAACTCATTAAAATTTTCATAAAAAAAACATAATGAAATAATAATAAATAAAATTAATGTATAACTAGTTATATATTTAGTAATTAATTGATCAAATTTTATTATTTCAGATATTAAGAGCAAGTGTTTAATGCATTTCCGGATAAGGTAAGGGGATTCTCGAACCCAACTATATTTCTTTGGGGTGTGTCTCCTTCACACCAAATTTCAGTATGGTTGTTCCATCAATGTTACTTAAATATAAATTTATTATTATTCAATTTTTTGGGGTTATACATGTTTCCTACATTATTTTATGAAAAATATAGTTATTTCCAAAAGAATTATTCTTTCCAAAACACACATTTTACTCCTCTTGAATTGTTTCTTCTTCAGTCAAGAATAATAATGGTTATTATGCATGAAAACGATTCTAGATTTTTTTAAAATGATTATTTTATTATTATTAACATATCTTATGTGTGAACATGATGCTATCGTTGTTCACAACTATGTATGGTATTTTACCACTAAGACATGATGCTTCATTTTTATGCATTGACGCATTCCATGCGTTTATATAATATTTCTTATACTGATTATACATATTATAATATGATTATATAAAGATTATTATGACTATGATCACCCATGTTCTATTGATTTGTGTCCTTATCCATCCTCTTATTGGGCTTTTATTCCACACCATTATTTGATGTATATCCTTAGGAAACTACATGTACTAAAAAGAACATAAGATTTTTGAAGGATAAAGAAGAAGATTTTAAATAAATGTTTACGTTTTATTATTCATAAGTGATGTATGGTTCTAATTTTTCTTATATACTAAATGTTTTAATCATGGGTCATAATTCTTTGATGTTTTTTATCTTAAAAATGATATATTAGTTATATATGAAAAAGTAGGGTCGTTAAAATTTTGAAAAATTATAATTGTGGAAAATTATCAAATGATAATTTCTAAATTTTAAACAATTATAATTGTGAATAATTAGAAAATTATAATTCTAAAATTTAAAGCAAAAATAATTGAATAAAATTAAAAACATAAAATTTCACAATGTTAATAGAAGATAAATTCCAAGAATTATCAAATTATAATAAAAACGAATTATCAAAGGATAATTTTCAAAGATTATAAAAGATTATATTATACAATTATCAATAGATAATGTAAATATATTTTCATAAGATAATTATCAGTTGATAATTTCTAAAAAATTACAAATTATAATTATTATTAATTATCAAAAGATAATTACAATACAATTTCAAGGGAAATTTATATAAAAATTATCAAAAGATAATTTTTGAGAAATTAGAAATGGATAATTAAAAATAATTATTAAATGATAATTTACCTAAATTATCATGGGTAATTTGTGATAAATTAACAACAAATAACAATAAAATGGTATTGATTGGGAACTTATATAAAAATAATTATAAAAGGACAATTTATTAAAAATTGTATAAAGATAATAATAAAAAGCTAATTTATGAGAGAAAATTAAATAATAATTATAAAGGTGTATTTTATGATAAATTATCAAAATATAATTATAAAAGGATAATTTATCAGAAATTATCAAAATATATTTCTAAAAGGATTATTAATGAGAAATTATCAAGATATAGTTATAAAAGGATAATTTATGAGAATATATTAAGAGATAATTATAAAAGGATAATTTATGAGAAATTATCAATAGATATTAATATAATAATAATTTATGAGAAATTATTAAAATAAAATAAATGTATAAATAGTGAACGTATTTCAAAAGAAAATTATAAAAGGCTAATTTATGATAAATTATCAAATGATAATTATAAAATGATAATTTATGATTTATTTTCCAATCGTAACTATAAAAGGATAATATTTGTGTATTTATCAAGATATAACAATAAAAGTATAATTTATGATAAATTATCAAGAGATAATTATAAAAGGGTAATTTATTAGAAATTATCTAAAGATAATTATTCTCTAGGAGAATATTATGATAACATGCATTGTATTAAATGAAAATTAAGAAATTATCCAGGAGATAGAAAGTATCATCACATGTAATATTTTATTTATTTTTGAAATAAAAAAAATGGATTTGTTTTAGGGATCCTTGGTGAAGCGAAAGTGTTGACATGTCTACAACTATGATAATATGGCACACGAGGAGGTTTTCATGACTTTTATGGTTTTTACTATAGCTTTTAAACAAAAAAATTATTTATATCGCCATTGATATCAGAGAATTTTAGGTAGTAAGTTGCATACCTTTTTGCGATTTGTTACACATGTTTCCTTAAAATGATTTATGCATAGACATATTTGATGACTGTACCAGATTATGATCACATGTTGATGAGTGTGGAGACCTAAGAACCTTATGTGACACTTATTTCCATGAGTACTTGAAGATTATTATTCAATTTTGATGATGATCACATGTATTATAATTTTACATTATTAATGATGATGTGCTAGGATTTATTATGTATCCTGCCATGCTATGTGTTTTTTTCTGGTGTTGTTCTTAGAGCACAATGAAGATGGACCATCATGAAATGTTTATGCCTTATATGGGTGGAGCATTTTACTTGTGATGATGATAATGAGAGACCTAAGAATAGGTTAGGGATATGATGATTCCCCATGGATACCGTGGGATGCACTCGATTCCAAGTGAATTCTAAGGGGTATGTTTTTGATGCTCTATGAATATCGATTGTCTCTTAACAAATATAGAATGTAAATAACACGACTTCCTTGATTCCTAGTGCATGACAAGTTCTATTATGTTGTATGTTCTCATGTGGTATTGTTCTTGTAGCAAAAGGCATGTGGACTATCATGACATTTTATCCCTTATAGGATAAGTTCGCATGACATGAATCAATTTTGATGAAGTATTTATACCAGGGATAGGTACAAAATAGTTACTCTTTGATGTCGTGTGATGAACTTGATGCCTAGAAGATGTCAATGGGTATGTTCTTGATGCCTAAAAAAATTCCATGTAGCTTTTAATGATTATAGAATTATGAGAACATGAAATTCTTGATTCCCAGTTTATAATGGGCTACACAGTCATACAATTACTTGAAACATGATTTCATAGACTCATGGATAATCCATGATTCTTCTAACACTTTATTATCATTCCAATTTATATTTGAAGCAGGTATAATTGGGGGTCTATAGAAGCTTGGTTAGTGCAATACCACTTGATTTTAGATTGTATTTTTATTATTGTTATAAATTTATTATTATTATTATTATGGAAGAAACATGTATAATTGTGCACATTTTGGTAAGGAAACATTGGTGGTGTCCTAATAAATCTTTATACTCACACCATACTGAAGAATTTCAGTCTGCTTTTAAATTTCCTGATTCGGGATCCAATAAAGGTGATGTTCTCTTTAGTGGATTGTTCAGCAATGGAGCATTGATATAGATTCCCCTAAAAGTGTATCAAGTAAGTGAATATCTTAAAATGGTTATTACTATTTCATATACATTGGAAAATGAGATAAATTATAGCTAAAATTTGTTTTTTATTAAATGAAAGCAGTAAAAAAATTGAATGTTCAATAGTGAATTTGATAAGTGAGAAAGTTTTTCAAGTTTACCTTGCATTGGATTCGACAACCTAATTTATTTACTTTACAAGGAGTGACCTTGTGTAAGGGAATATGAATACAAAAAATACACTCTAATCCTCCTCTGGAACATTCATATGATTTGAGTAACTACTAATATTTTCTTTTAAAATTCTACTTTATGGTATCATAGGGTATTCTTAATAGATCCATAATCTCCATTTAGGTATCATAGTAAACAATATGAAATCCATTAAGTATAATAATTTTGTGGTTTGTTTATGATATCACTACCTTAAATGTTAAGACTTTGTGTGAGGATTTATTATGGCCACACATGGTTATTTTGTTTGGATACATATTCTTCGCTGAACTGATAGTGTCCTAATATATAGTGTTTGACCCATACTCCACATTCATTAAACAACGATCCTATGATCATATATCCATTAAGAGGATGTGATTAGATTTATATAAAAGATAATGAATCAATATTAATAATCACTATAAGAATAATAAAATAGAGAATACTAATAAAAAACATATCCGAATATTTCAATTTAGAAAATGAATGAGATACACCATAATCTTCTATAACAAAATGAATACGGTAAGAGGATGCCTAACAAGAATCTACAATGAAATTATTGACCCCACCTCTCATTATGTGCATGTGCACCTCAATTCTATGATCCTTTAACAACAATTTATATATTCTCTATAATTTCCATTTTGTAACAATTGATGTGATTTAAACAAGTCTATATGATTATTTGAGTAATTACCATGTGAAATATACTTACCTTGGTCTTCCAGTACATTCCTCCAACATTCTGAAGTAAAACAAAAAATTAATATTTATTCATAGAAATAAATATTTATTATCATCTCAAGATAAATCAACAAGGGGATGTTGGGGTACCATTTATAATGTTTTTGAAATAGAATTAATGGATACACTACTCATTATTCAAGTTCTCCACATGTAGTAGGGATGGGGTCAGGGGTTTTAATGAGAATGTAAATTTCCCCCATTGTATTAAGATCCATCTTTTATTTTTTGGGTTTACTAGCATTCAGTGAATGGTGAAATATTGATACTATGTTTGATATTGGTAAAGTTTTGTTGTACCTCAAGAATATTTTGGAGAAGGGTTGAGGTAGAATTGGAACTCGAGAGTGTGATGGGAAGGATGTATGATTCATTGTATCATGAAATAGAATTGGTTAATATGAGGCTCCCTCAGGTCTTGGGGTGGAGTTGGTGACACTCGACATTATGTTGGCCTACATTAAGGAGAAGTTGGAGTTAATCTAAAATAAAACATACTCTCTAAAAGTTACTCATACATTGAACTTACCCACATTGTTTTAATAATCAAAAAATTAAACTTATTCTAATGTATCTCAACTCTTATTTTATTATCCTTTCACATTTGGTATGTGAGAAGAACTATTCTGACATAATAGTTAGGGAGATATTTTACTCTTTCATAATTCATTACATCATTGGGTTACACTCATGTAACATTCTTCCTATTCTTTTAGTCATATGAAGTTACTTACTTAACCAGAGTAATTTATAAATTGTTGGAATTCCTCAATTTTATCACGCATATCCTCTTATTACATGTTATTACTTTATCAAAGAGATCCCCACTTGCATTTAATCGTAGAGTCTCTTCACTTCTTCTATTTTATTCTAACACTGTCTAATCCAAATAAAATAACTTCAGATGATAAGTTTTTAAAAACAAAAATTCACAATTTGACCCATCAAATTACAATAACAAAAATAATATTTTCATGGAAATGTATATTTTAATTATTTTAATTTATAACGTGTTAATAAATTAATTTTTAATAAAAAATTAATTGATAACCTAATATCTAATAAATATAATTAAATTTACATAAAAAAAGAAAACTATATATAATATATTAATGAAAATAAATAATAAAATATATTTAACCATATTTTCCTACACTTAAATCCTTATTGGTTATTTGGAAAGTCCTCTCAACAAGATTTCACCAAGAATCCATATTCATTGAAGTATAAGACCAATTTCATTTATTTTTAATTTCATTTGACTAATTTAAATTTAAATATGAGAATTAATTATATTTTTAATCCTCTATCGCTTACGATTATCATCATACATCATAATTTAACCTAATCAATTATTCATCACTACACATTAACCAGATAAATCCATTTCCATATTGTTCATATAAGTTCAACGTTAACATTCCACCTCATTACTGTAAAAAACTAGGAACATTTAACCTTTTTATCCATGAGATGTATAATACTCTTATTCATCGAGTATGAACCATATAGAACTAAACTATAAATTATAGTAGGAACCCTTGTAGAAAAAATTATAACAGTTAGGAAATGGAATTAGGGTTCGGGATTCAAACTCATAGGTTTTCATTTACTTGTATGTGATGGATTTTAATTTTTTACTCAAATATCCATGTTCTATGCCATTGTAAGAAAATCCTGTTTGGATCCTAGTTTATCAGAATATTTAAATTTCATTGCTTTATTTGGTTATTATTTTGGGTGAACAATTGATGTCTTGATGAAGATTAGAAAAAATAATTCACTAAAGGTTTGGTTCATCAATATAAATTTAAAATGTCTAATTTTAATACACTTAAAGTATATCTTATTTACCCACATTTCTTAAGTTATATTACATGTGATTCAATGTCTTCAAATTCAATTAATAATAAGTGAAATGTCTTTAAAGAGTGTAAAAAAAATTAAAGATCAATATAACACAAGAATTTTTATATTTATTTAGATATAAATGATCTTATATATACTCTTCACACCCCTTTACTCATAAATAGGTATATAATACACAAATAAAAAATTAACTTTTTAAGGTGTGTGAAAACCATTTAAAATATTCCTTTTACACCTAGGGGGAACAAACCTAAAACAAAACATTTTCACACCTATAGGCACAAAGATAGGAACTTTTTTTTGAAGTGGAGGCAGAATCAAACTCACATTTACCTAGAGATTGGTATAAAAAAATTAAATTTTACTTTTACTAGACCAAATATTAACTAGTTTACATTAATGTTTTCCAAGTCAATATAACCAATATGTACCTTAAATGGGAGGTATAAATGATGAATGTGACCCAAATAAATACATTAAAATGTAGACAATTCAATACAATAAAAAAATAATTAAACAATGAACATATGTTTTAGATGATGATGGGGTATAAAAAGTAATATTTAGCTCTGAAATATATAGAATAGTGGTGGTAAATAATTCTAGAAATAGCAGTGTGTAACAGTTAATCTTTTTAGCATTGAAATATTCATGTTGAAAAATATATTTGTGTATATCATTTCCTATAGCTTCAAATATTTATAAAGACTAATTTTTCAATGGATAATTTCTTTAATCATTTCCAAATGAGTTTCCCATTATAAATTATTAAAGATAATATTTATGTGGAATGACTATCTAAATTTTCACAAATACCTATAAAAATATAATCATTAAACTAATATGAAATATTATATAAATATAATCATCAACACAATTCATGATATTAATATTTCACTTCACCATAATAATAATTTACAAGTAATACTTTGACTAATCCCAATAATCCCATGACATAGCATATTTGATATTATAAAATATTTTAATTTAAAAATCTCAATCCCTATAATTTCATTTGTATATTATCATAAATAATATTTTTTTAAGTGGAGATGAATATTAATGAAACGGAAAATATCCTTATGAAATATCTGTTTGGGTTAATCAAATGTGAGTATTGGTAGATCCAGTTTATTTGTAAATGAGAACAATCAACCATTATTTAATCTAAGGTGATAGTACTTCAAGAATAATATCTCATTATATAGCAATATTAGTATAATTATTATTATGGACATAGTGGATACTAAAAAAATCTTATTCTTACTCAACACATAGAAAATATGTAAGAGTAATATATTTTTATCAATTTTTATAAAATCTCTATACAACTGAATATGTATGAGTAAATATTTAATTATAAAGAAAATCTTAACTTCAATATTTTTTTAAAATTAAAATTCACTAGATATGTATGTATTATTTATTTATAATGTAAGATTCATGTTGTTGAAAAATTTCCCAATAGACCTCATAAATAAGAGTCAACTCCAAGAAACATTATAATGCATAAGAATCCAGACATTGTAACATTTCCAATTGTTAGAGTTATATTATCATTGAATGAAAGTAAAATTTATAAGAGTAAGAGTCAATGAATTAGAATTTTTTTTAAAACATAGAATGTGATAAAATAGGGATTAAAAATTCTAGAATATTAATAATGAAAATTAATAAATAATAAATAACAAATAACAAATAATAATGGATAAAAAAGAATGATAATAAGTAATTTCCATCTGTGTCAACATCATTATTATCTTTTGAAAGTATTGAAATATTCAAATATAAATATAATAATAAATTAATAATAATAAATAATAATAATAAGTAATTAATAAATAATAAATTATAAATAAATTATAAATAAATATAAAAAGGTATAGACAATATATAAGAGAGAGTTTAATTAACAACCAAAATAAATAATGTAGCTAGGAGATAGTGAATATTATCTAGATTTTGTTTAATTATAATTTGAAACATTCTAAACAATGACAACCCTACCCCATTTTTCATGAATCAAAATGATAATAAAAACAAATATTAGTTAATGCATAAAAAACTCTCACTATAATCCAAACATCACTCCCCCTTCAGACATGAAATAAAAAAAATTATTTCCCACTTATATTTATAAAATAAACCATAGTAAAGAGAAATATTATGTATTACCACACAGTATATAAAAAAACTATAGTAAATGCAAGATGATCGATAAAACATCCCTACCTCTAGACACATAATACACTTCAATAGAAATATCAAAATATTTCATATAGTATCTCCCCCTAAAGTCAAGTAAAAAAATAAACTTGAACTATCAAAGAAAATAAATAGACATTAACAATACTAAAATTCCCTCATTAATCTAATATTTATCTCTCACGAATTGTTTTAGAAATGAATTCATATCATTTTAAAAATGAATGACTTTCAAAAAAATTCCAAATATAAAATAAAAAAACAAAAATGATCCATGGAAACATTATTATTATTTTCTAATAATTAATAACCATTACAAAACAATTAAAAATTACTAATAGTTGATTGCATAAGCTAAATTCAATACCATAAAAACATTCTCACTAGCTATAAAATAAAAAATAAAACATTAATCTCTTTCCAACATGACATTTAATACAACAATAATGGTATTCATTCTGTAGATAAATAAATACATTCTCTCATTATATATACTAGTTTAGGCCTAATCATGTTTGATTAATAACTTTTGGAAACCCATTATGTAAAAGTTAATGGAATTATAATTTTTAGTAGATTTAGAAAAACAAAATATTTCATGAAATAAATAGATTGAATAAATCAAAAACAGCAGTTAAATGTGTACTATTCAAAAGCACATCATTTAAAATAATTAATAGAATAAATTACTTCTTTTACGTTTTAAAAAGTGGTTCAGATAAATTTTAGGTATAATATTTTCATAACCAAGACTATTATTTTTTATTCATTTTTCATTGAAATTATCTTGTTATATCTCTCATGTCCTAGATCAAGAGTTTCCACATTTTTATTTATAACTCATTAAACCAAAGAATTATTTTCTAATGATACTTTACATGCACTCATTATATTTAAAATACTGGTAAATCTATATAAAATTTTGTTGAAAATATTTTTTTCTTACAATATTTAAATATTTATATTTATTCTATAAAATTGTTGGATTAGTTATTTTAACCTTGTCTCTAAAATAAAGATTAAATTTTAGAATTATCTGAACATCATGAGTTGTTTAACATTTAGAAACATGACAATTTTTTAATAACAAAATAATTAAAAATATTCATTATTTTATAATTTAAACCATAAATGGATGTATCATTATTATTAAGTGAATCAAAGAGAATATATGTAAATTTATAAATATTTACCATTAAATTCTAATGCTCAATGATATGTTTCTTAAGGAACGCTTCCATCTAATATTGCGAATATCACTATTAATTTCCATTAAAAAAATGAGGATCCGTAAGAATTACATATATAATTTTATCCTCGAACTTATATTTAAAAATATATAATGGTTAGACTACTATTTCTAAGATGAGTTAAGTAACACAAAATATAAAAAATTTATTACGCTATAATACCAGTTATTCATCCTGGATAATGATAGAATTGAGACAAGGGGGTGAATTTTCTAAATAAAATATCCAAAGTCATTAAAAAGGAAATGAAAAAATTATGGATAAAATGAATAATCATTTTATTCTTAAATAATTGCTACAGTGAGTGTGAATAGTATAAATTGAAATTTCAAGAAAAATAAATCACAATAACTTTTATAGAAGTTCAGATCCAAATGATATTATGTATAACCTTCACTTGTAAGGCATAAGATTCAACTATAGAAACTAAGGTTTTTTATTCCAATGTTCAGTAAAAAATATAAAATAATTTAATAAATATTTTTTAAAACATTATATTAATCTATGAATAGTGATATTGTTACACAAATAAGTCTTAGAATAAAACTGAATTTACTAGATCATGGGTTTTTGAATATTTAGATCAAAATGCAAGACTCTAAAATACACAACTCTTTTTATAATTAATAAACTTCACATAGATATAAAATTTATTTATTAAAAAATATTACAAATTTAGAATTATAATATCTAAATTATATAATGGGGATTTTGTTTATAATTTCTCAAGATTGTAACTTTTTTTGGGTAAAAAGTAAAATATCTTATGAATATATAAAAATTAATATTACATAATATTGGATTATAATTTATTTAATAATAAAATAATTGATTTCTCACCAAAAAATATGTTAATTAATTAAAATAATGTATTTTAGAGTAATACAATCTATTTTCCAAACCTATAAAGAATATTAGAAAATCAAAAGTATCTGTCATTTTTATAAATCAATTATTTATGAATAAGAATTTATTCACCTAAAAAATAATATATTTTATTGGTGTACTAGTTCTTAAATAATTAAAATATAAAAACCTATCTCTATATCTCAAATACCATATTTTAATGCCACAATAAATATGATAGTTTTCTACTTTTTAATAACATAGAAACCAAGCCCGTTCTTAGAAATTAATAAACCCCTTCATTTTCTTTAAATACCCACTCATTCAACCATTAATATCCATTACAAATACATTGATCTCAAATTACCCCTCTTTCTCTCTCTAAAAATTCTCTCTATGAGTTTTTAAGGTTTTACAGTGTTCTTCTCACACCTTATGAAACGTATTTTTAAGGTAGGGGTTATTAATCTACTCTCATCCTCTAATTTTTAAATTTTTTCAATTCATTTTATTTCAATGATAAATGATATTATTATTCAATATTAATTTATACATATTATATTATCAATAATACATCACTTTTATCCCACATTATACTACGTTCATTATCAGTTATAATTTTAAAATATTCTCATATCCATAAAACATCTTAAAATAATGGTAAATTAAATAGTGTGTGGTCTCCCAGAAATGAGATCCCTATCTGGATACAAACATGTTGATCTAAGCTCTATATAAAATTAACTTATGGGTAATAAACCTGAAACGTATTGGTTGATTATTAACTCAATATTCACTTAATAATGAAAAAAGTCCATAACCAAACACTTTGTTTGAAACTCCAAAGGGATATGGTTTTGATGATTCACAAGGTATTTACCAACCATAATGAAGATAATTTCCTTTTAATATCTATACACCATGAAATTAATCTTCCCCACAACCTTTTTATCATTCCTTTGATAATAGTAGTTTCTATTACATTGTGAATATCTTACTATATTGTGTGAAATTAACCAATAATGACACATTATTATATTTCATGGTGAGATATTTTCATTCCTTATATCCATATTTCTATATGAAAAAATATTGATCACTTAGATAATACTATGTATGAGGGTCCATAGGAACTTTATGATATGTGTTTTTATCAATTCTCATAATATAATAGAAATATTTCACTTTTCATATGATGAGTGGATCTCAGAATTATATTTCTCATTAATGAATTAGTTGGTGTCATGAGTAAAATAGTTGGGTATTTGATATAGTAATTATGTGTTTGTGTATGATGTATTGGATAGAGGTCTGAGAGTTATGTTTATAATGTTAATCATTATTCATTCCATCATAATGAGATTAGTTCTTCTTATTTAATAATTTATTTCTTAATATGTAATCCATGGATATATCATTTTTCAAGAATTTATATATTGATAAAATATTATTAATTAAATTCTTATATATTATAGATTATATTATACAGTACCCCTTTCTGAGAATACAACCTAATAACATTATATTGTTTCCCTTTTCCCAGGGAAACCATGAAGATTAATAGGTGATATATATCGAATTGAAATGATCAAAAATAATTTTTTATATATATGTTAAGTTTTCAATGTAATGTAATGTTCATATATGTATCTAGTATTATAAAACTGCTAAACTACTAGATCTTGTATAGTTTGATCTATATATTATTTACACATGTAATAAAATAACCACCAGCTTAAGGGTCCTGGAGTCAGGGTTTTACCATTGGTATTAGTGAAAGTTTATTAGAAAACCAAGAAACTAGATTTTGAATAGAATAGTTTAAGAAAATAACTATATAAAAAACCTTAGGATATTTTGTAAATATTTCTAGATTGCATGATATGAATTTACAATAAATTCATGTTAATTATATACTATGATTTATAAATTATAGTGTAATTAATAAAATAATTAATTATATTCATTTATTTATAAATTGAGGCTAATTAAAAAGAAAATTAATTTTATCAATTATCATTATTAATGTACGGATTTCCTTATATATAAATTCAATGAGGTTGGTGCTAGAGTAGGGAGAATAAGAACTATATTTAGAAAATTTACTCTAATTATGATCAATAAACCATGCCTGGAACAATTTATTACTCTATAGTATGGTGTAATAAGGTTTCCCAACTCCATTAAGAAACAACCTACACCCTTTATCATAACCCTAAATTGATTAGTAGTTGAACAATTGATCAAATTTATGGTGAAGTTATTCCATACATTGAGATATAATGAAATATAGAAGGTTATCATGGTTTTATATCATCTAGAGGGATATGATGATCAATGGTGGACTTTGATTTAAAACACTAAGATGTAAAAGGATATAGATAATATGGAATAAATGAATTTTAAGGTGATATTATTTGAGAAGTACATTTTGCATGAGAAAAGAGTTGAGATTGAAAGTAATGTTTTTAATTTTAGACAAAAGTAAGGGGTAGTTTTTCCTTATTATAAGGATTACTTTACAAGGTTTAAAATAAATCTTGTGTACTATGAATATAATCAAGATATAAATATTAATAACTTATTTTATGGGATAAATCCAATAATTATAAGAGAACCTATCCCTCAAAAAAATCCTCACATAAGGAGATATGGAATATTTCCCTCAAAACTATGAAAAAACACTCTAAGTATTTCACTTTCAAAGAGAAGAAAGAGAAGTATGGGAGACTAAGAACTATGTTCAATGTAATTTGGAAAATTAAAAGTGGGGAAGGGTATAATTTTCTACATAAAATAAATATATCAATAAAAATATCTAGATATTTTTAAACAGAATAAGAGTCTTCTACAAGTTTGGAGGCACATCAAACTCATAAGTTCTTATAAAAAAACATAACAATTTAAAATGATTTTATAACCAGGATATGGGATGATATTCAAATTAATTCACCAATAATCAAGAAAATATATCCCAGAAGTAGATAAGAGTTCAAGTCCAGACTTACGCAATCACCACAATAGTAGTTGGGATCCCAAATGATGTTATAGTCGGTACATTTTTAATAAAGTCAAACATAGATAATACACTATTTGATTCTGGATCTATACATTGATTCATATATTTCCAGTTTTTGAAAAAAAAAATAAATCATACCTTGATGCTATAAGAAATGTGTTTTTAGGTAAAACTCAGTATTCAAATCATATTGAGAAGAAAGTATATTTACCTCTCTCTATTAAAATGAATAGTGGTTCCTTAACTATAAAACATGTTCTAATAAAAATGGTTTAATGTGATGTAATACATGGGATGAATGAGCTCTCAAGGTATAATATAAGAATATATTTTCATGAGAAATAGGTCATAATTTATAAGGGTGGGATAAAATACCTTTTTTGGATGAGAGGATTCATTTCGAGATTCATGTTTAGAAACACATCAAGTGGATTATCTTAATGATATTATTAAATAGGATGAATAAATTAATGGAAAGGATATAGTTATAATAGATGATATATCAATTATTAGGGAAAATATTGATGTATTTTTTATGTAACTACCTGGATATCCACATGACCATAAAGTTGAGTTCTATATTGATGTTATACTTAATTCAAAATACATATTTGAGCCTCCTCATAGAAAGGATCTATTTGAATCGGTGTAATTATAGAAATAAGCACAATATATTGGTGATAAGTGATTCAAATTACCTAATGTTTTACATTGGGGGGAACTTTTGTTATTTATTAAACATTAGTATGGGTCTATGGGGTTGTGGATAAATTAAAGGGAAATGTATGCCATTAATATTTTGAATAAGTATCCCTTACCTCTCATTAACAATCTATTTGACCATCCTCTTAGGGCTCAATACTTATCAATGATTTATCTCCATTATAATTATCATAAATTAAAAATCAAGAACAATGATATACTAAATGTGAATTTTCATATAAGGTTTGGGAATTATGAATTAACAATAATTCCATTTAGGTTAAAGAATAAAAAATCAATGTTTAAGGATTTATTGAATATAGTATTAAATTATCTTAATGATTTCTTAAGGTTTATATTGATGATATCTTGATATAATATAATTTATATGATGATTATGGAGGCTATTTATAGAAGTTCTTCCATGATCTAAGGTAGAAGAAGCTATATGGTAAATATATAAATTGTTATTTTTTTCTTTAATAAGTTACTTTTCATGTACATTATATCTCCAAGGATGAAATAGAAATTGTCCCTAGAAATAATATGTTTGTCAATGAATGAAAGAATCTAATGAATCTAACTTAGATGCATAGTTTCCTTGAATTATAATGTTAATATCAATGGTTTTTTATTTTTTCCCCAATCATCTAATCCATTATCAAATTTGACACCTAAAGTGGTCAAATAAACATGGTCACAATATTATGAAGAAATTTTTGAGGAATTAATGAAAGGATAGATCAATGCATATGTCTTGACATTTACATCTAGAAATGATTTTTTTATACAGTGGTCTTTCAAAGAACGTTATACAATGTTTTCTTATGTATAATGATATAATAGTTTATTATACATCATATAAATGAATTAACCATGAGAAAAACTATCCAAATCATGATCTTGAGATATAATTTGTAGTCTTTGAATTGAAAAAATGGTGGCCCTAAATCAAAAATAATAATTTTTATGTTTATATTGATGTTGTAAGAACACAACAAGATACATTATAGATGAGTTGAAATGTTCTAGAAATTTTATTTTGAAATACACTTCCACCCTTAGATGGAAAACAATGAGGCATATGTGTTGAGTAGGAAGGATCATGGAGTCCTATCTATAATGACGAAGTACAAGGATCAAATATTAATGTATTTATTAAAGAGGAATATAGAGGTTGTTTAGGACGGGGAAAGAACATTTATTTTCTCATTAATTTCCTAATAATATTTACTAGAGAAGATAAAGTGGTATCAATAGGATGAAATGTGTTGACAAAAGAAGTTCAATCCTTAGAAGACGAAAGATTTATGGACTTATTCTATTATAACGGTGTATTTATTTTTTAAATTGTAATATGTTTACAATCTGTATGTGATATAAATAAAATTTGTTAGATAAACCATATAGATGGAGATTATTAATACCCCTGTAGTATTAATATGTATATGGATATAATATAGAACTTATAATGGGAAATAATGATTTTGAAAATTGTATACTATGGGTCATGATGCATCCTATGAAAATAATTAAATGATGAGAGACAACTTCCAAAGGGTATCAAGAAACCTCTATCTATATCAATGTGGAAGTGGTATAACATCACAATGGAAATTTGTCACTATACTTCCTAAGACATCTATGATGAATGATGGTATATAGTTTATTTTTTACTGCCTTACTAAGTCTACACATTTCGTGGATAAAGGGATGATCTACCCCTTAAACGACTTATATAGATTAATATCAATGATGTTTTGAGACTTCATGGAGAAAATTTATAAATTCTATCTAATCATGAACCTTATCTCATAGAAAAATTTTAGAGTAGTCTTCAAAAGTATTTTACCATTGAGTCACATTTGAGAACCACTTATCATACTCATGTAGATGGATTATCTAAAAGAAACATCTTACACTTAGAGGATCTAATGAGGTCATTATCACACATCTTCATTATAATGTGGTAATATTACCTTAACATTGTGTAATTTTTGTACACCAATGGATTTTATTCGTGCATAAAAATGGAACCATATGATGCCTTTAATGGGAAAATATGTTGTACTCCCACTTCCAGGGATGAATTTTGGGAAAGGAGTCCAGTAGGTCTAGAAATCATTGAGGAGAAAAATGAGAATATAACAAGTATACATAATCATAACAAAATAGATCAAAGAAGACATGAAACCTATACTGATTAATAGAGGAAGGAATTGGAATTCCAAATATGAGTTATTATCTTATTTGAAATCTCCCCATGGAATAGAGTTATAAGGTTTGGTATGAAAGGGAATCTAAACATGTGGTACATTGAACCTTTTGATATTTCAGATAGAATTGGAGCCATCAATTATGATTTTTATTTTTCAATAGACCTATCTAATGTTAATGGAGTCTTTTATGTCTCAATGTTAAGGAATCACATACCAGACCCTACACTAGTACTCAGCGGTGAGGATATAGTGATAAATATTTTCCTGTTATATAATTAATAGCTCTCCTAGATTATTAACACTAGAGAAGAAGTGTAACATAATCATAAAACATAAATATTAAAATTTATTTGAATTAATCCTAGGCTGAAATAAGAAACAACATATATTGAAGAAACAATAAGAATGTACTACCCTTATTAATTATATATTGATATATGTCCCCAATTTTATGAACAAAATTATTTAGTGGGGAGGAGAAAATAAGACCAGAGATTCAAAAGTAGTAATGAAACATTTATTTATTTAAGTGTCCAAAAAAATGAACTAAATCATTTAATAAATAATTATTAAAATTTTAGATTAATTAATTAGTAATGATATAATTACATATAGAAGTCTTAATATAAAATCAAATTTACAAAAAGAAATGGTTTTGACATATAGGCACCAAATGTGCGAGTTAGAAAAAAAATAAATAATTTTTTAAATAATTAAATTTCATGTATATAATAAATAATTTGTATAAAAAGGACCTTAAATTTCGAATTTTCACTTTAAAATTAGGTAATGGTTAATTTTTTATAATTTTTAGATATATTTGATTTTTTGGGTAATATGTAAAATTTTATATAAATATATAGTATGTATTATTAAATATTAATGAATTAAAAAAGATATAATACGTAATATAGATAATTGATTTACTAAAAGTGGGGTTTTCATTAAAATAATGTATTTTAATGAAATAATGTAATGGTAGTATGTAACAGTTAATCATAACAACAATGTAGTGTTTCTATTAAATAGTGTATCTATGTATATCACTACTCATAGCTTTAGATCTTTCTAAAGACTTATTATTCAATGGCAAGTTAGTTAAAATAATATTTATGTGTTTTTATTTTAAATTTTAAATGATAATATTCAAATTAGATGAATATCTTAATTCCCATAATAAACTATAAAAATATAAGCATTAGAATAATAATAAACAATATAGAAGATTATGTTCATCGTAATTGTTGATACTGATATTGAACGTTTTTATAATAAAAATAAGAAAATAACCCTTTGACTACTCCAATAATCCAAGGTATATATATTATTTTTTATTTTAATATATTTAAATTTTGAATATCAAAATATCCATAATATCAATCATATTTTATGATAAATAATCATATTATACGTGGTGATGAATAATGAAACAATAACTAATCCCCTTATGTAGTATTTGATCAGGTAATCAAATGTGAGAAACAAAACTTAGAGTTTACTCACACATGAGTCGTTCATACATTAGAACCATCACCCATGTTTTAATATGACTCACAATTCCTTGTGACCAATGTCTCTTTACATAGTTTTATTCTTCTAATCTTTATTCTGATATAGTGCATAGAATAAATAACTTATTCTTACTTGGTGTATAGATAATAATTAAGAGTGAGATATTATACTAATTATTTTGAACTCTCAAAATTACATAATACATAAGATTCAATATTTACTTCCATTGTAATTTATATTGGTAAATTATTTAGTGAAATTTAGAAATTTTACTAGATGAAAAATTCATTTCTTCATAACATAAGAGTCACACATTCGAAAAATTTCCCAAAAAAATCCCATTTTTAATAGTAAATTTTAAGTAAAACTATAATTCATAAAATTTATGACTTTGTGAAATTTACAAATGTAATAACGAATGTATCTTCATGTAAAAGTAATTTTTCCATGAATAGGATTAAAATAATTAAGAAAATTTTTCCAGCATAGTATGTGAAAAAATAATAAATAATAATTCTAGAATAATTATTATTAATAAAATAAATAACAAATAATAAATATGAAATAATAACATATAGTAAAGAATAATCATAATAAAAATTACATCAAATTCATAATTTTTATTTTCTTTTCCATGTATTATAATATTCAAATATAAACATGGAAATAACAGAATATTAATAAATTTTAATAATTAATAAATGATATACCATGAGTAATAAATAAAAGATGAATAAATATAAAAAATAATATAAAATAGGTGATAGATATTTTAATTATAAAAAATTATCAAGTATTCACTCAATATTCAACCCCTATTTTGATAATTAAATAACAAAACATCTTAAACTACAACAAATTACCCATTTTTTGTAAGAATCAAAAAGAAAATACAAATAAAGGGGTGTTAATAGGCCAAAACCACTATCCATTAAAAAAAATTATCTTCTACATATGACATGAAGTAAAAATAATATTCATTCCCCTTAAATATAAACATTAAATTATAGTAAGCATAAATATTGAGAGTAATGATGGGGGCTATTATAATTTTAAATTTTGAAATTCAAATTTCAAAAGTTGATCTCAATTGTTTGATGGTTTTTCGGGTGATTTTGATGAGTTGACGATGAAGGGTGGGTCTTTTCCTGCATTTTTTTGAATTTGGTTATTGTACATTATGTTTACCTAAGTCTTTGTTTTTTAAGTTTGAAATGTTTATATAATTGAATCAGGAATTTTTTGTTTACCACTAACCATAATGTGGATTTTATAAAATAGAAAAAAGGGCTTTGGAGGATTAAATGTACTAAAAAACCCAAAAATGATTGATAAAACATCTCTGTCAGTAGAATAAAAACATGCTTCAAAAAAATATCAACTAATTTAAAATAAGAACTAATATAACCGAGGTACTCCTTGAATTAAATCAATCTTATGATTTATAAATATTCATTTAATGGATACATATTCATCATAGTTTTAAAAAAAATTATATAATGTTTCTTAATCGATAAATGAATAATTATATTTAACTAAGTATTTTTCCATGAATTAAAATATTTTATTTCAAATTTAAATTTACATTTATAAGGATTTTAAAATTTATAAATTGAATTAATCTTTTGATTCTAAATATTTAATCCTTTTTAGGGTGAATTTTTCGGATTTTTCTTAAATGGTTGATTTTTGAATGAAAAGTAAAAATTCCATTTTTAGAAATATGATACCCTTTATCATATAATAATGTAAGTTTCAATTAAAAAATCATAAAACCATTCTATCAACAAAATATGCATTTAAGGATTAAAATAAATCATTTTAAAACCATTATTTTGAATTTAGGAAGCCAAGCTGGACTATTTGAAACATAATTTATATTTTATTAAAATAAAAAAATAGATCATTGAATTTAATAGTGCTGATGGTAGATTTGGCTTGATTTTGGAATGTCTCAAATGTTATGTAAATTAATTTTTTTAATTATAATATAGTAATATTCATTAGATTTAATTATATGAATAATTTTATTTCAAATGTGTTTTATGCTCAAACAGGTGTTTTTTCTAAAAAAATATTTTTTATTAATTTTTCATATTTATTTTAGAGATAATTTATGTATAAATTTGAAATTAAATTTTATAAAATTTAATCTTTATTTAAAATCAACGTGTATAATTTTTTAAACATATTCCCTTATTCTTGTATCATATAAATTAATTACCATTGTTAAAATGTATCACCTCACTTATTGCTAAAATAGGTTAAATGGATTAAAATAAAGGGAAAGGGATTCAATATTACACAAATTAATTTCTTAAATATCATTTTTAGTTAATTTTGGACTATCTCTAATTATATTATACAATTAATAGTTTGTTTTTCATTTTCATTGAGAAATACACATATTAATTTTAATGTTTTAAGCATTTATAAGAGTGTCACTCACTTTACATATAAAAGGAAAACTACTCTTATCATTTATTCCCAAAATTTTAGAACCCTTTCTCAGAAAATATCTTCCAAAATCTCCCCCATGTCCTCTGGCTATTTTTATCCTTGAAAGACCCATCCTATAAGTCTTCAGGTGTAAACTGAAGAGGTTATCCCACGTGTAGGTGTATGTCTTAATCGAACTCCTTCAAGATTATTTCTTCTTCTAAATCCTTATAAATATATTATAAGTATTATAAAATAAGAAAATTGGTATCTTCACTATAACTAAAATAAATTATGATAATGGAACAACAATTTTATATGTCCTCCCCATCATATAAAAAATTAAATCAATACTCGTGCATATGTGTGGGCTACCACATCCACCAAGTGATGTGTTTCAATTTTCATCACCACCTCATAAGGATAGTTAAAATTATGTTTCAATTGAATATATATGATATTTAGAATATAATTATGAATTTATAAATATTATATGTTACTTACCTTATTAACCACAAATATTTTGTAATAAGATAATGTATGTCATTCTTAAATGTGGATTACCCCCTCCATAAAGTGATGTCCTTCATTTTTCATTATTTCCACACATAGACGGTCATATGGATATGAATAATTAATAAATATAACATATTTAACATAGTAATTATTTTATAAAAGTAAAATATTATCTACTTTATTTCTATATCACCAAATAAAAAAATTGAAATTCCACTATTGTGTACATGCAGACTACCTCCTCCATAAAACGATGTGTTCATTTTTCCTAACCACATTACATAGTTTTTTTGAAACTATATTTAATATTTAAATATAATAATTATGAAACAAATAAGTTTCTAAGATAATGAACGTATGACCATGGTCAAACTATAAAGGCTTTTAATAAAATTAATGACCAAATGACCCCCACACATCTGATGTAAACTTAATAGATTTAGTAACTAAATTATACATGGTAATAAATGAAATAAAGGGAATAATGATAATGTAATAAACAAAAAAATTTTCTTAATCATGTAAAAATTTAATATATATTTTTATTCTTTATATAGTGAATTCACTATGCTAGATAAGAGTTATAATAATTGATTTTTCTATAGAACCTTATTTTAAAGTATTGATTTCAAATATTTTTCCTCCATATCCATAATCTTCAAAATCATTCAAGAATGATATCTATATTATTATATTATTATTTATGAATACTTTAAAATAATTTTTTACTTTCTTTATAAATATTTTAAAAAGTAATATTCATTATAATTTTCTCATCACTCATTTTAAATATCCTTACAAAAGTGAAAAAATAATGTTTTTAAAACATTTACTACAAGACCTCCCGTTCCAATAATCATAATTTTTATTCATTATCAAGAATCAGATAAAATATTACATGTATTATTGAGGACCCTATTCTCACACTTCATAATCTGTTTGATCATTTTTAGGATTTTCCATTGAGAATGATATTTCTCAATATTATTATGTGATAATATAAATTTTTTATGTATTCAAATGAATTTTTCGAGGGTTTTAGGTTGAAAAAGATAATTATTCAAAATATTTCCATTATGATATTGTAATTTGGAATTATATATTATGGAAGTTGAAACTGATATAGTTCACAATGATTGGTGATCATGATATACATCTCCAATGCAATGAATAATGATTTAGTCTTCAAATTAGAAAACGAGGGAGATAACGAGGTAGGTTTATCCTATATTATTAAATGATAATTATTTATTCAAATACCTCTTCAACATGAGTGAAAATGAGTTATGAATATGATGCTCCAATATTATTATTTTATTCATTTTAAGTGTTTATGTGTAAATCTATTTATTTCATGTGGTAATGAAATTTTATGAACATTTAAAGGAGAAAGGATTTTTTTTCAAATATATTTTTTCCTGAGTTATGATGTTCTTTAAGACTTATTCATGGATTTCTTATTAGTTATAATTGTTTTAATGGTTTTTTTAAGAAAATAAGGATTTAATCCTATGGATAAGTCATATTTATATGCTCAATGTTTTATTGTGAAATAGGTAAACATTTTCATAGGTTTTTAGGTTTTTTACTTTGCTAAATAGATTCAAATCTACTTATATCCCTTAATGATATTTTTTTTCAGCCCATATTTTAAAATATTTTTCATAGGATTTAAGTATGTGTATAAATTATATAAAGTCAAATCAGCCCACAATGGAACACATCTTAAATGAGGATAATGTTTCTCTAATGAAAAATGGGTGTAAACTAAAATCCCTTTTCTTTGGAAGAAATGTAAACTCTATGGAAGTGGCTATATTTTTATGTAGTGGTTTTCCTAATTCTCCCAAACTAAAAACCTAAAATATCCTAAAAGTTTAATAAATTTCCTAATCTTGTAATAATTGGTTGTATTTTTTTCACGGTGCTATAATTTATGTTAATGAAAACAATTTACTAGCTTTCATGGTTATATTGATGTTAAAAATATTAAAAGATATTATAATTTATTGTTATATTTTAATGAGATAGATTTTTTTGATTTCCATATTTCTTCATCTAATCCATGTTTTTTCAAATTTTTTCATATAGGGAAAATTATGATGATTTAGAAATGAATCAAGGGGATAATAACTTTTATAATTAACAAATTTTAATGATTACAATAGAAAATTTTGTGATAGTGTTAACTGAGTTGATACGTGTAATTAATGGTTGAGCTGACGAATGGTATGGACCTAATTATTATCATAAGAAAATGATTATAGTGAATAATTTGATGAAACAACACCCTATAGTTGTTGGTTGACCATTAAACCTGGTTAATGATGAAGGATGGGTCACTTAATTGGTGAGTGTATTTAAATTGTATAGACTTACGAAAGATAAAAAATAAACCCTTATTATTTATCATTTTAAATGTTAAACCAATCAATGATGTTATATAGTTATTAATACTAAGGAAAATGATGAGATTGATTCCATGGAGTTGAATTTATATGATTTTTTTTTGATAAATATTTTCATATAGTTATATGACTTAGATTCTAAAAGAAATTTCAATATTCGATGCCAAAGGAATAAGAATCAGTACCTCTTATAAATAAAATTTTACCAGATTATCCAAGTATGCATAAAATTTCATTCTATTCAATGAGAATAAAATTGATATATTTTTATATAAGTTTGAGAAAAAATTTACAACGATATTTTTCTTGTAATGAATTTATATGTTATTAGTATGTTTTTATGTGTTGAAAATGTTTATATAGAGTTTTCCAACACATACATACTTCATGATAACTAGGGAAAAAGTGGTCCAAGTATAAACTAATTGGGATTATTTTGAAAAATAAATATAGAGATAAATCCACCATATGTTAAAAATTTATTAAAATAAATTTTATTTAATTTTTGATAGGATCAAGAAAGTGTAACTAATGTGGTATGATTTGTCATTTGGATCCTGACTGTAAGGTAAAATATTTCCATTAGACAAGTAATGGGAAAATAGATAATCATCCTACAATAATATGTTTTAATTATAATGAGTGGGGTCATTATTTCAACAAATATCTTATTTTAGTTACCCGATGTGGGAATCATCAAGATCAAAAGCATAGACGTGTGTAACATTATTTTCATACTACTATGAAAGATGATGTGTCACGAACCAGGCCGAGTCACCATCTAACCCGGTGCCCAACCCGGTCTGCGACATGGCCCAAAGGGCATTCCCAATCCCCTCGGGATGGCACAAGTGCCTGGGTATCAAACATTACATGGGAACAATTTAATCGGAATAAAATATAGAAGTACAATTAACAAGATAAACAAACTAGAACTAGAAACAGGAAACCAAACAAGCCTTTACACTATAACCAGGTTTAGATTTTACAATTCAACTAAAACCAAAAGGGAACTACAGCCAAGGAAGAAAACTAGAAATACTCTCTCAAGACTCCAAACGACATGAGAATTCATACCTCCAAGCTACCCACACCAACCTGCAAGAGGAGACCGACAATAATCTGAACCACCATCACTGAGCACGATGTCACAACCTGAAATACACAAGAAAAAAAGTCTACATACACCAAAATGTGTATGTAGGGTGTGAGACAAAATCCCAGTAGGACGTCACCCAATAAAATGGTTCCACGTATAAAAATTAAATGACAAATACATGTGTAGGCTAAACAAATGAGAGGTCCCCAAATATTAAACAACTTTAAAGAAACTATTTCTATAAGGAAAACTCTTTTAAAGAAAACAACCTAAATAAAAGAGAACACCCTTTCATAAAAGAAAAACTCAAACCTTCACAAAAACCCAAAAGCTTCACCATATGCCGACGATGGGTGTAGAGTAGTCCAGGAGAACCAAAAGTGGGAGAGGCCCTAAAGGGACTAAAGCTGTGTGGGGCCCTAGAACCTCATGTCTCGGTGTACCAAAGAATCCATATCACATGTTCTCATGCACAAGCCACTAGTAGGGAAACACATCCATAACCCAGTGGTCTCCAGTCATCTTCCAAAGTTTATTTAGTGTTGTAAGTGTCAATCCAGCTAAGTGAATCTGGGATAAGGTCACTCCCGAATCACTAGCACGCTAGTCTAGTCTTCCCACCTAGTACCCAGGCTTCCCCTTTTGTGATCAAGATGTTCCAACTTCACATTTCATGTCAAACTCAAACAAATAAAAAAAATAGGGTGTAACATAAACCCAACGCCACACTTCCACACACACCGAAAACCATTTGACAAAGTACGCATGACAAAAGACTTTACTCAACTCAATTAAAACAATTTCTACATTTCTAATAATTGTTTATTTAAAACACATTATATTTTTAATCATTAATAATTTTATTAAATCATATCAAATTATTGGTAAAAAAATTGTTTTTAAAGAAACATAACACGACTTAACACACAAAAACAACTCAACCCTCTTTCATGACCAGACACACCCAACGCCACATCAAGAACACAAATTGCACCACTTTCATCAATTAATAACCCAACCACATTGTTAAAAACAAATTTTTCTAATTAAACAAAACTCTAGAAACTTTATTAAGAAAACCAGAAGATTAATCATGACTCTAAACACCAACGACGCACTCAAATTCCCTTTTTGAACAAATTCATATGAACGCTACACCAGATCATAAATTGCACACTTTGGGTATTTTCACAAAAGCAAATGAAAACTTTTTAAAAACTCTAGAACACAAATATTGCACATTGGACATATAAAAAGGCTAACTGCACATGCTGTAAAACACTAACAATTGACTAAAAGTAATATTTAAGCCAACGAACGCACCCACCCATATAAACACACTACCATAAAAATATTAACACTATAAAACATTATGAAATCCAAATTCTCACCCAAATTAATTAATTAAAGAACATTGAAAATTAACTAAGCTAGAAAATTAATTCATTATGTAATCTTTAAACATGGAACCACCTACCTAGGGTGTAGCAGACTTCACAAACATGGTGACCAATGACCGCCACACACCAACCGCACCTCCAACAACCAAGAGCGAATCCAAAACAAGTCAAACTCATCCAACACTACCAAATTAAACCCCTAAATCAGACATCATACTCGCAGAAAAGAACAAAAAGAACAAAACATTAAGGGGTAATGTAAGATTACTTCACCGGAGGGGGGTTTCGTACACACGGAAGGAGAGAAAGATGTTGGCGGGGGAGATGGAACAACACCGACCAGTGAGGGGGGGGGGGTCACGCTATGGTGTGAGCCGTCCTGGTCGAGGGTCGGGGAGGTGGTGCGATGCCGGACAGGGTAGAATAGGTAGGCTGATCGGAGCTACAGGGTGTGCCGACCGACATGGGAGGAGACACTCCAGATAGGTCCTATGGCTGGCCGGGGGAGGGGGGGCTTGGACAAGGGAGCAGCGCGCCAGGATGGGTGTGGCGTGAAGTGGTGTCGTCGATCGGAGGGTCGGAGGGATGGTGTAGGGTAGATGAGGTGTGTCCGTGGAAGAGGAAAAATGGCGGAGTCCGAGGGGAGTTGTGCGGTGGCTGGCTGGGAGATGAAGGAGGGGGTCCATAGCCATAGGGTGTGGCAGACCGAGGAGAGGCCAAGGGGGGTTCATTCGACGGGAAGGGGAAGATGGTAAGGGAGGCCTATGGCGAGGGTTTGAGCGATTCCAAGTGCGGGGGGACAGGGTGCGAGGGAGATGGGCAGAAGCCTGAAAATGCGGAAATGGTGGGGGGTCATGATGGGATACCTGGGGAAAGAGGGGAGGAGGCATAACCCGAAATGGAACAAAATAAATAAATAAAAAGTAGAATAAAATAATAATAAAAACAAAAGAAAAAGAAAAGGAAAAGATAATTACAACAATAATTATATAACTAATGAACTAAAGAAAAACTATTAATAATAAATCAAATAACATAATCATTATCAACAATATTTATAATAATAATACCTAATAATAATAATAATAATAATAATAATAATAATAACTATTATCATTATCATTAAAAGAATTCATTAAACTTTGTTTGATTATTTTTATTTTTAAAGGGTCGGGCAACTGCGCGGTTACCCCGCACAAACCTTAGAAATTTTAATAGAATGATGATGATGATAATAATAAACATAATAAAATTATCATCTTTAACAACTTTTAATTTCAATCTTTTATTGATCATTTCACTTAATTAATTCATAAATTAATTAATTAATCGTGCACCGGGCAGGCCATGCGGTTAACCGGGAGAGGTCGCACGGCTTCGACCACGGTGCAGTGGACGTACTCAAGACCATTACAAGTGTTTTTGAATAAAAACCTCAAATATTAAGTCGGGATTAACCCTAAACCACCAGATGTAGAGAAAATTAATGAAATAATTTATTTAATGATGACGGGTGTGACAATTCTCCCCAACATAAATCCTTCCTTCCCCGGAAATCCACAACTAAGGCAGAGACCTAAAGTAGGGAATGACACCCCCTTAAGGTTCAATGAAGATCCCCACAAACAACAAGTGAAAAGAGGCAAACACATCATGCTCAAAGAAAGTGACTCAAATGAAAACCTCAGGAAACGTGTAAAAAGATTTTCTGATATGTGTCACTCACACCAGAGAGATAGAAAGCCTCCAGTTGAATGATCGAGGAAGGGAACTCTCGCAACCACGGAAACCAACTTCACAAGACGAAAGTTCTCAAGCACTGTTAAACGAAAACCACAACATTTGGCTAGAATGAACAATCAAGGACTAACCACATCCACAGAATACTCTTATCACTTATCACCAAGACATATTTAAAAACAGAAGAAAAATATCAACATGGGGAGGCCCGAGGGGCTCCCCACTATTAGGAACTCACTGGAACTCAAAAAGAGATGGAAAATCGACTCGGGGAGGTTTGAGCAGTCTCCCCTCCATTAATGTAAAGTCCAGCACTGATTCATTCTAGATACATTCATGTGAGACCCAATGTGGGTCTCAAAACCATTAAGAACCTACCAATGCCCAAGGCGAGACTAGGAAACCAACATTGGGAGGTCCCGGCAGACTCCCCACTATTCCGGAAAGGCCAACACAGATTTATTCCAGAGACCTTTGTGTGAGACCCATCGTGGGTCTCGCCACCATTAGAACGAACAGAGGATATAGAACTTAGGAAAATTCTCAATGGTGAACAAACACCCCACCACAAGGGGCGGGGAGGGAGGGGCCCGGCCACCGAGGCATCAAAACCACGTCCTAAGACCCTACCAACACATCCACATCCCTGGATGAGCATTATAAAATTTTGGGACTAGTTTCCCCAACAGAGTCTCAAGGACCACTAAAAGTGATTATATCTGATGCGCCACTACCCTCATGACTTCAAGGCAACAAGGCAGACATGCCTCCACATAGTCACTGAAACCTTACGCAACCAGATGGTTCGTTCAAAATGGAACAACCATAGAAAAAAAATTAAGCTTCATTCACTTTCATCACCGATGACAGAAATAATGTCGGGGTCCCATACACTCCTAGGGTTCCTGACCATGCACCAGCTTCACTTTGAGGCCTATGGCTAGAGCCCTGATGTTTGAGTCGTCTTCTGCCTCACCGTTAGGCATTAAAGACTCTCAAACAGAGCATCTCCTTTTAGTGTCACACACAACCACACTACAACCGAGACAACACCAACAAACACAACACATTACGACATCCAAATAATCATACATAGAACATTCTCCAAAACAAGAGCTGAAATAGTTCATGTGCATCACCCTTTTTCACATTGGATGAGAACACGACACCAAAAATGGTCACCTGAACATGACCATTGCTGTTGATAGGAACATTATATGGAGAGGGACTTCAAACTAAGTCTTAAAAAACGTGATTCCGGCAATCGACCGTAGCATCCCCATGTGACTAGGTCTGCCACACTAGTACCCTAACGTAGACCCTTTCTTAAACGAAACCAACAAAAGACCAAAAATCATTTAGAATAGTGGCCCACACCGACCATTCTAGGTTTCCTCTACCTTTTCCCCATTGGAATATCATTCACCATTTCCAAATAGAATTTTAAAATTAATGAGGTCAAGCTTCACCCTTGACAATAAAAGAGAACTCACACTGCAAGACATCACTGAACTTGACCCTCACAGCTGATGTATATACTAAAAATCCCTTCAAGACATTGGTCAACACTGAAAATTCTGAACCACCTTCACCCTTACCCACTGGGTTTCCTTTCGCAATTTCTAGGGGAAAACTTCAAACACGACAGTGTAAAACATCATACCTGACGAGTCAAACACTCAAAAGAACAAGACTCCCTTAAACTCCCATCACGTCTCTCATATAGCTGCGAGAGGATCCACTTAGTTGTAAAGAGGAGAGGTGGGTTCAATTCTAGAATTCAAGAAGAGATTCCTCTAATCAACTGGAGGGCCAGCCAACGACGAGTTTCCTGTAGCCACACTTCAATCACATGTCAAGGCTTTATGGGGGGAATACACTGGTTAATAAAGAAAATCATGGACCCAGTCAAACTGGTCCAATGTCCAAGACATACCACAAGTGAACAATACATATGTAGTGGGTACCACTACAAGGAATTCCCGAAGCACTTCTCAAAAGGGATCATTAACCACACACATTCACACCAACTGAAAAAATACAAATAAGAATTCAAAATCATGACACAAGTCAGTTTAAAAAGGATCCTATGCTCGAAACGCCTAACACCCAACATTTCCAAAACACAAGGACAGACCACGCAACCACCGGTAACTAAAACACCAAATTTTTCATTTAACAAAACACTTTCAAAATAAGCAATGCTGGTGGGTTTCACAAACAACAATGGTGTCCCATGGGCCAAACACATGCATGTTCTCATGCCGCACCGTCACCCACCTCATGCCCATCCAGGAACTCATCTGCTCGTGCCATTAACCCTTTCTCTTTCCCATATAAACTCATACATGTGGTTTCCCACGAGAACACCGTGGATGAAAACCAAAACCAAACCTTTCCATTTCTCAAAACCAAAACATCCAACGCACAATTTTGAAACCTCATACCTCATTTTCTTTTTAAAATTCTTTACTTTAAAACATTTTCCAAAACATTTTCCAAGACCAAATAATTTTTACCTAAAAACCAAATTTCCACAATTCCAAAACAAAGTACTAAGGGGCAGTGCAATAGAAAACTAGGGTCAGCGGGAGACTGGAACAAATAGTTGGCGGCCATACGACAATCACGCTACCACCATAAACTGTATTCTAGGACAGCGTCCTTGGCTCCACATGGATTTCCAGACCCTGCATGCTCACAAGGACCACTTAACCAACTCTCTTTTCATTTTCCCTAAACAAGATTAATTGCAAAGACTAAAGGTTTAGAAAAACCTCAACTTACTCTGGTAACTCGAGTCCCTCCATGAGGTGTGCTGGCCAAGAACCTTACTCGTAGTCAGGATGTCGAGTCCCGACAACCTTAACTCTAGTCTACCATGACTCAATCCCAAAATAACATGACCCAAAAAGAAAAACACAACTCTCATAACATTTTGTCATGAACTAGGCCGGGTCACCATCTCAGCTGGTGCCCAACCCGGTCCGCGACATGGCCCGAAGGGCATTCCTGATCCCCACAGGCTGGCACAAGTGCCAGGGTATCAAACATTACATGGGAATGGTTTACCAGGAATAAAATATAGAAGTAAAATTAACATGATAAACAAACTAGAACTGGAAACAGGAAACCAAACATGCCTTTACACTGTACCTAGGTTTAGAGTTTACAATTCAACTAAAACCAAAAGGGAACTACAACCATGACAGAAAACTAAAAACTCTCTCTCAAGACTCCAAACGACATGAGAAGTCATACCTCCAAGCTACCCACACCAACCTGCAAGAGGAGACTGACAACAATCCAAACCAACACCACTGAGCATGATGTCACAACCTAGAATACACAAGAAACAAAGTCTACATAAACCCAAAGGTGTATGTAGGGTGTGAGCCAAAAGCCGAGTAGGACGTCACCCAATAAAAAGGTTCCACGTCTCAACATTAAATGACAAATATATTTGCAGGGTAAACAAATGAAAGGACACAAAAGCTTAAACAACTTTAAAGAAACAATTTCTATAATGAAAACTCTTTTAAAGAAAACAACATAAATAAAAGAAAACACCCCTACATAAAAGAAAAACTCAAACCATCACAAAAACCCAAAAGTTTCACCGTATGTCGATGGTGGGTGTATAGTAGTCCAGGATCACCAAAGGTGGGAGAGGACCTAAAGGGACTAAAGTTGTGTGGGGACCTAGAACCTCACGTCTTGGTGTACCAAATAATCTATATCATACGTTCACATGCACGAGCCACCAGTAGGGAAACACATCCATAACCTAGTGGTCTCCAGTCATCATCCAAAGTTTAGTTAGTGTTGTAAGCATCAATCCATCTAACTAAATCTGGGTCGGGGCCACTCTCGAATCACTAGCACGCTAGTCTAGTCCACCCACCTAGTACCCAGGCTTCCCCTTTTTTGCTCAAGATGTTCCAACTTCACATTTCGTGTCAAAATCAAAAAAATAAAACAAATAGGGTGTAACATAAACCCAGTGCCACACTTACACACACATCAAAATCCATTTGACAAAGTACGCATGGAAAAAGACTTTACCAAACTCAATTAAAACAATTTCTCCATTGCTAATAATTATTTATTTAAAACACATTAAATTTTTAATCATTAATAATTTTATTAAATCATATTAAATTATTGGTACACAAATTATTTAAAAAGAAACATAACATGGCTTAACACACAAAAACAACTCAACCCCCTTTCATGACCAAACACACTCAACGCCACATCAAGAACACAAATTGCACCACTTTCACCAATTAATAACCCAACCGAACTTCTAAAAACACATTTTTTTGATTAAAAAAACTAGAAATTTTATCAAGAAAACCAGAAGATAAAACATGACTCTAAACACCAAAGATGCACGCAAATTCCCCTTTTTAACAAAAACATATGAATGCTACACCAGATCATAAACTGAGCACTTTGCACAGTTTCAGAAAATCAAAAGAAATGTAGAGACCCTAAGCTTGACGTACATTGACATTACATTACTTTTGCGGAATACTTAGTACATAACAAAAACAGACACACAAGGACCGTAATAGTTTAGTGTTTTTGGACACTCGGAATATAATCTTCTAATCGTGGTGAAAGATCTCCAACATCTCCCATAAATATCATCCTCTTTTTTCTTACCTAAAACCTTTCTTTATACCCTGGGGAAAAGAAAACATAAAAGAGTGAGCTAAAATGGTCAGTAAGGGTAAACAAAAGAAATATCAATCACATCATATTCATAAGAACATTACAATTTAGAAATCGTAACCTGAAAAAGAGATCATAATTTCATAACATGGGATAAATCATGGTAGTGAAATGTAATCAAAATAATCATAACATAAAACATGATGCTTTGTGTCATACACACATAATCATAGAGAATAATTTCTTATTAGTCAAGACTCATTTCCAAGACTATCTTAGTGGAAAAAGTCCATTTCTGAACCGAGTTCACTCCTCGTTTCAGTCCTGTTTCACTGAACCGGTTTAACCTGCCGTTCCAGGCATGTCTATCCCATGAGATATAAAATCTTTACCCAATTCATTGGAGGGAGATATAGGTCCCACCCATCTCATAATGATACCATTCTTATGTGTGCCACAAAATCATAAACCATACATCATAGCATAACCCATGTAATAAAAATTGGATTCTTAAACATCGTGACATCATAAAAAAATTCATATAAGATAAAGTAATTCATAAAATTAATTTCATCACAACATAATCAAATAAATGTAATAATAGGGATAGAAACATAACCCTTTATTATCTTCGATGGAAAATAATTTTGATAAAACACTTGAACTCCATTCTTGAGGAAAATATCCTTTCTACTCCAAAAACATTTTTCCTTTCTCAACATGTCATACAATTTTAAACTAAAATAAGTTGATTAAAAATAAACTTGAAAAATTGTAAGGGAATCTTCTTGGAAATAATTTTTAAAAAAACCATTCATGTCGTATAAGTTAATGAAAACATTCTTCACGTACTTTTCTCGGAAAAGTCAAAAAGTACCTCTTACGAAAAATGACAAAAGATTCCTTTAATATCTTTTACTAAAAACTCACCGAAGGGTAAAATTTTTTATAAACTATTTTAGAAGGATATAAATATTAGATATTGAGGAAAAATGGATGTGGATGATAAAATACACCCCAGTAAATACCAAAGTATAAACAATATCGGATAAAAATGAGATTGTGATATTTCCCTTACCTTAGGTCTGATTTGCTTCGTAAGTGTCCGAACCTCCTTTATAATGATTTAAATAATGTCATTGACATATTCCAGAATCATACTCATTGTTATGATATCATATATGGTTCACTTACGACTTTATATTACCCATTCTTTTGTAAATTCCATGTTAAAGAGCGTTTTGCGTAAAATCGTTTCATTTGTCGTCCGTGTTTTGACTTGTAATTATTCATATGATTACTTAGATCATGATTACATAATTCCAGAATATAAAACATGATTTATATATAATATATATTTAGAATATACATATATATAATAGATCAGTAAATGGAAAGAAATACACCGTTCATGGAGACGGTTGGTCGTACGTACGCATGAACGCTGTTTTCGTTTCCTTATTGAATTAAGTGGAATTAAGTAGATGACATAAATATATATATACATAAATATAGTAGTATTATTATGTCATATATTTCATGATTACTTATTATATATACTTTATAATCATTCATGAATTGTAAACGTGGAGAATGAATCTCATCGCGTCGTGGAGACGGTAGTCCGTACGTACGCACGAGCGATGATATCGTTCTCATGATCATTGAATTGTACTGGAGTGTATGTATACTATTTCAGAATCAATATCACTTTAAAATAATCATATATAGTTATTATGTACACCATTATACCCATCCAAGAAAGGTGGTGGTGGAAAATAGATTACACCACGGCGTGGAGACGGTATTTCATACGTACGCACGCGCGGTGATTTCATTTTCCGTAGGATGGATAAATGGTGAAATAGGGTTATTTAATACTTATAATAACATATCAGTATATGATTGATACTGATGTTATTACTTAATAATGAAACAACCTAATAAGAATATGTGGAAGAAGAAATAAAGTTGAAATAATCGGTAACAGACATTATCTCTTATTTGAAGCGCCACTTTGAGATCACCTTTTAGGGAACTAAAATTGGTCTTTGAGGAAGACCAGACCCTCTAGGATGTTTCTAGGGAAGTTTATAAGGTAATTTGGTAGGTTTTGGCCGAGCTTGAAGGCTCAAAGTGGTGTGAGGAAGAGAGGGAGTAGGTGCCCTTTTATAAGGGAGGAGAGGGGTACCTTTGGAAAAACTAAAAATATTAGTTTATTATAAAGTCAGGTTCGGTTTTAAATACCTCCAAATTTATTTATTTTGAAGCTAAAATGGGGAGGTGTTGAAAGCCTCTCATACAATAGAATTTATAAAAGTTTTAGTTCCTATTTTAACCTTATAATTTAGATTTGACATTAAGCTAAATAATTTTATTTTTACCGTGTCTTCTTGTGTTCTTATACTATAAGGTTAATAAACTTACTATAACAAGCCAAACAAACCCCAAGTTGTATATTATTAATATAAATAATCTTATCAAATTCAGTTGGCTGAACCTTAGATTTTTAAGATTAAAATAACAATTAATAATATAATATTTGTTTTAAAAATTATTTTATGTCAATTTTGACACTATTTAGTAATTGATTTTTGTGAAAATCATAACAGAGTGATTAGTTCGAAAAAAGTTAATTAAATAAATACTAACATGTCCTATTAACCTATAAAATTAGTTTAATTCATAAAAAGCCTCAAATTACATTTATTTGGGTATTTATAACATCAATTATGTCAATATTTCATTAATAAGATAATTATTTCATCATCGTTGTGTCATAAATAAATTAAATTATCTAATGTCTAAAAATTACAAATAAAATACAATTATGTAGGAAATTTTTTTATATTTCTAATGAATATTTATAGTCGAATTTATCTTATGTATAACCCCATTTTAAAAATGATTTACTTATTAAACTTTGATTTTAACTATTTTAACCCTTCTTTAAATAAATTAATAATAAATGTCCTAATCTAATCCAAGTGGGCCTAAATTGTCATATTTTATTCCTAAGGTTGTTTCCGGTAGAATTACACTTTTCCAATAGAATTAGGACATGTGTTAGGGTAATAATAATATCATTTTTACCCTTAATTACCTTATTTACTTTTAACCGTGGTAAAAAAAAGTAAAAAGTTACTATTCACCAAATAATTATTTTCATCTCATTGAATCACATTTTACTTACTGACATCAACCGTGTCTCTCGGATTTTCGAAATTCCACTCACAGAAGCGGTAAAATTATGTTTTATGAAAAATTCAGTTTTTTAACTACCACTTACTGGTTTCACTATTCATCAAAAATTGAAAGTTTTCAGAAAAATACCAAAATTTCACCCTAGGCTAATTTTGATATTCCGAATCTAAAAAATGAAGTCCATTTTGAAAAATAAAATTTATAAAATTTCAAAAAGTGGTTATTACTATTCATAACAGCTAGTTTTAATAATATTTTAATAGCATATTGTTGTTTAGTAAAACTCATTATTGCGTACTACACACGCGATCGAGGAAGGTCGTGATTTCATGTAATGCAAGGCAAGTCCAGGATGCATGTTGTGCAAACTCCTTTTGGGGTAACGTACAAAACAAGACATTAATGAAATTAAAAAATATATTTTTCATAAAATCTTGGGGTGTTACATTCTACCCCCCTTAAAATGAATTTCGCCCTCGAAATTCGTCGGGGTTATAAATGGTTTATTCCTCCAAAGTTTCTTTAATAGAAACCCACATCGTAAAAAGGAATACCAAAACCAATCTTTAAAAACAAAAGTATGAAACGTGACAGTTACCCAAATGAACTAATCATTGGGTTTCCACATAGATGAAAATATGGATATGGAAGAGAAATATAACCATCATGTTATGATGGAAAGTGGTAGAGAACATGGCTATAGAAAAGCCAGCAATCACAAATCCATAGATTTGTGATGATCTAAGGTACCATCTGATTCATCAGATATAAGGGCACTAGGACAACATTTTTGGTTTTTCAAGATCATTTCCCTAAAGTTGATGAATTAAAATAAATATTTACCTGATTTTGGTACAATCTCACTGTTGTTCGTTAATTGAAAAAATTCCACTTCATCCCTTAATGAAATGAAGTTGGATTTGTTATTCGTGATGTGTTAGCAGATCATGTGGTAGAATGATGGGTCATTCCATCTGTCTCAAACAAAAGGTTATAAAAGTTACCAAAAATACATAAGTCCATCTATAGTGAGATTAATCATATATGGTTCCTAAAATGGACTTATACTTCATATATCATACTTCTTAATATAATGAAACTAGTTTATACTAAACAGGGACTTCCTGTAGGCCAGTGGTAGGCGATAAAGGCCAGTCGCACTTCGGTTGTAGGTTCGATTCCCACAGCCTTGTCCGATGAGATGGGCTGTCGCACGTGCTACAGGTTTTCCTTTTTCTAAAACTATATTACAATAACATCCCATCAATAATATTGAAAAAAAACTTTTATCCTTAATACTAACTTATGTCCAACATAATCCATTCCAATCTTTAGTCTTATCTAAAATAATTTGGTCCAAGCTCATAGTATAAAGAAAATTATTACTTGTAATGTCACATAACAATCACGTGAATGCCATCATTTATCCCCAATATATCATAAGATATATCTTGTTGGTCAAATTACAATCATGTGAATACCTTAATCATGTATTCTCTTGAAGAATGAATACCTATTAATTGAACCATAGTGAAAACATGAATGCAGTTAAAAGTTAACACTTTCCACATACTAAAATCCTCAAAATTCTTTATAATCAAACCATGATATCACTTATTCCTTATTTCAATCATGAGCTCATGAATACTGTTAAACATTTCATTTTCTCGTTTCCCTTCATTATGCACATATCATCTTATTTCCAAAAATATCTCAATCACTTTCCATTTTTATCGATACCATAAAATTATTGAATACCACAATAGACCAATACATAAATATTCCAATATTCCATGATACTATATACAACATTATTTTGGAATCCCATTATATAAACACATAATCATTCCACCACATCGTTGTCGTATTCAACATCGCCAATAGTGATCGCATGTGACTTCCCTTTGTCCTTTGCCTCAAGCGGTTGCTCATGTTGATCACCACTAACCCTTGGATTAGGGAATTTATTAGCATAATGCCCCATTTCCTTTCACATGAAGCATTGATGTGTTGGTGGTGTGTTCTCTACAGTCTTTTCTTTATTCACATCATTAGAAACTCTTTTTCTATTACTTCGACACTCAACTGCTTGATGACCTTCTTTTCCACACTTAAAACATTTTCTAGTCCTTTTAAGACAATCTTTACCATACTTCCTTACACACTTTGAGCATAAGGAAACATTCATCTTCTTTTCACCATTATTCTGATATTTCTCCTTGAACTCCATCTTTCGTTTCTTGTCAAAACTATGAGATGGATAAGTAACACCAACTTCCATTTCTACCTTGATTGCACAACGCATAATTTCTTCATAGCTACTGAAGTATCTTATAGCTAATGCCCTTCGAAGACATGGTTTTAAGCCACTGAAGAATCGATCAACTTTACTTTCAGGCTAGATGATAAATCTAGATGCATACCTTGCAAGCCTTGTAAAATTTTCTTCATATATACCAACAGATTCATCATCCTTTTTCTTTAGTTCAAGAAACTCCTTCTCCATCTTTGTTCGAAGAATACGAGGGAAGTACTTATTGAAAAATAAGTTCTTGAACTCGTCCCATTCCATGGATTCAATTTCATCTCTTGGAATCGTATTCATGATAAGATTCCACCATTGATCAGCATCTCCTTCCAAACAATATACTGCTAAGATGAATTTATCATGTTCAGAACATTGAAGAACTGAAAATATCTTTTCAGTTGTAACGATCCATTTTCAGTAACAAGTGGATAAGAAGACCCACTAAAAGAAGGTGGATGTTTACTCGTGAAGGACTCAATAGAATATTGTTCACTTATCTACTCATTTGAAAGTCCAGAATGATTAATAGCTTGTGTTAGTATAGCAATAAGATTTTGCACTCCATCTCCCATAACATTTGTTTGTTCAGGAGGACAATCATTTCATTGTCCATTACATTGATCAACACGGTTCCTTTGGGTTCCAGCCATCGTCTAAAACCCAAAAATAATAGTGTGAGAGGGAAAAGTCACGCTAGGGAAAACAACATAATAAAGGGGGAGTACCTTCAATATCTAACATCTTAGGTTACCGTAATTCTAGCACTATAACCTACACTTATACATAACCTTAGGTACATCCCTATACATACCTTAGAAATATCTATAAGGATCTCACTAAAGTTCTCGCATCCTAGTTTCCAAAGGTTGACTAAACCTTTCCTCTGATACCAACTGTAGAGACCCTAAGCTTGACACACATTGACATTACATTACTTTTGCAGAATACATAGTACATAACAAAAACAGACACACAAGGACTGTAATAGTTTAGTGTCTTTGGAGACTCGGAATATAATCATCTGATAGTGGTGAAAGATCTTCAACATCTCCCATAAAGATCTTCCTTTTTTTCTTACCTAAAACCTTTCTTTATACCCTGGGGAAAAGATAACATAAAAGGGTGAGCTCAAATGCTCAGTAAGGGTAAACAACAGAAATATCAATCACATCATATTCATAAGAACATAACAATTTGGAAATCAGACCCTGAAAAAGAGATCATAATTTCATAACATGGGATAAATCATGGTAGTGAAATGTAATCACAATAATCATAACTTAAAACATGAATCTTTGTGGAATACACACATAATCATAGAGAATCATTTCTTATTAGTCAAGACTCATTTTCAAGACTATCTTAGTGGACAAAGTCCATTTTTGAACCGAGTTCACTCCTCGTTTCAGTCCTATTTCACTAAACCGGTTTAACCTTCCATTCCAGCCACGTCTATCTCATGAGATATAAAATCTTTACCCAATGAATTAGAGGGAGATATAGGTCCCACCCATCTCATAATGATACCAATCTTATGTGTTCCACAAAATCATAAACCATACATCATCGCATAACCCATGTAATAAAAATGGGATTCTTAAACATCGTGACTTCATAAAACAATTCATATAAGATAAAGGAATTCATAAAAATAATCTCATCACAACATAATCAAATCAATGTAATAATAGGGATAGAAACAGAACCCTTTATTATCTTATATGGAAAATAATTTTGATAAAACACTTGAACTCCATTCTTGAGGAAAATATCCTTTCTAATTCAAAAACATTATTCCTTTCTTAACATGTCATACACTTTTAAACTAAAAGAAGTTGATTTAAAATAAACATGAAAAATTGTATGGGAAGCTTCTTGGAAATAATTTTTTAAAAATCCATTCATGCCGTATAAGTTAAAGAAAACATTCTTCTCGTACTTTTTTCGGAAAAACCAAAAAATACCTCGTACGAAAAACGAAAAAATATTGCTTTCATATCTTTTACTAAAAACTCACCAAAGGGTAAAATTTGATATAAAATATTTTATAAGGATATAAATATTACATATTGATGAAACATGGATGTGGATGATACAATACACCCTAGTAAATACCAAAGTATAAACAATCTCGGATAAAAATGAGATTGTGATATTTTCCTTACCTTAGGTCTGATTTGCTTCGTAAGTGTCCGAACCTCCAGTATAATGATTTAAATAATGTCATTGACTTATTCTAGAATCATACGCATTGTTATGATATCATATAAGGTTCACTTACAACTTTATATTACCCTTTCTTTTGTAAATTCCATGTTAAAGAGCGTTTTGGGTAAAATCGTTTCATTTGTGGTCCGTGTTTTGACTTGTAATTATTCATATGATTACTTAGATCATGATTAATTAATTAAAAAATATAAAAAATGATTTATATATAATATATATTTAGAATATACATATATATAATAGAACAATAAATGGAAAGAAATACACCATTCATGGAGACGGTAGGCCGTACGTATGCATGAACACTGTTTTCGTTTCCTTAATGAATTGAGTGGAATTAAGTAGATGAAATAAATATATATATACATAAATCCAGTTGTATTATTATATCATATATTTCATGATTACTTATTATATATACTTTATAATCATTCATGAATGGTAAACATGGAGAATGAATCTCATCGCGTCGTGGAGACGGTAGTCCGTACGTACGCACGAGCGATGATATCATTCTCATGATCATTGAATTGTATTGGAGTGTATGTATACTATTTAAAAATCAATATCACTTTACAATAATCATATATAGTTATTATTTACACCATTATATCCATCCAAGGTGGTGGTGGAAAATAGAATACACCACGGCGTGGAGACGGTATTCCGTACGTACGCACGCGCAGTGATTTTGTTTTCCATAGGATGGATAGATGGTGAAATAGGGTTGTTTAATACTTATAATAACATATCAGTATATGAGTGATACAGATGTTATTACTTCATAATGAAACAACCTAAGAAGAATAAGTGGAAGAAGAAATAAAGTTGAAAGAATCGGTAATGGACATTACCTCTTCTTTGTAGTGCCTCTTTGAGATCTCCTTTTAGGGCACTAAAATTGGTCTTTGAGGAAGACCAGAACCTCTAGGATGTTTATAAAGAAGTGTAGAATGGAATTTGGCAGGGGTCGTCCGAGCATGAAGTCTCACAGTGGTGTGAGGAAGAGAGGGAGTAGGTTCCCTTTTATAAGGGAGGAGAGGGGTACCTTTGGAAAAACCAAAAATATTATTTTATTATAAAGTCAAGTTCGGTTTTAAATAGCTCCAAATTGATTTATTTCGAAGATAAGATGGGTATGGTTAGAAATATTCTAATACAATAGAATTTAGACAAGTATTGGTTCCTATTTTAACCTTATCATTTAGATTTTACATTAAGTTAAATAATTTTACTTTTACCATGTCTTCTTGTGTTCTTATACTATAATGTTATTAAACTTACTATAACAAGTCAAACGTACCCCAAGTTGTATATTATTAATATATATAATCGTATCTAAGTCATTTGGCTGAACCTTATATTTTTAGGAAAACAATAACAATTAATAATATAATATTTGTTTTAAAAACTATTTTATGTCAATTTTGACACTATTTAGTAATTAATTTTTGTGAAAATCATAACAGAGTGATTAGTTCGAAAAAAGTTAATTAAATAAATAATAACATGTCATATTAACCTAGAAAATTAGTGTAATTCAGAAAAAGTCTCAAATTACATTTATTTGGGTATTTATAACATCAATTATGTCAATATTTCATTAATAAGATAATTATTGCATCATCGTTGTGTCATAAATAAATTAAATTATTTAATGCTTATAAATTACAAATAAAATACCATTATATAGGAAATATTTTTAGATTTCTAATGAATATTTATATTCGAATTTATCTTATGTATAACCCCATTTTAAAAAATATTTACTTATTAAACATTGATTTTAACTATTTTAACCCTTCTTTAAATAAAATAAAAATAAATGTCCTAATCTAATCCAAGTGGGCCTAAATGGTCATAATTTATTCCTAATGTTGTTTTAGGTCGAATTAAACTTGTAAAATATAATTAGGACATGTGTTAGGGTAATAATAATATCATTTTTACCTTTAATTACCCTATTTACTTTTAACCGTGGTAAAAAAAGTAAACAGTTACTATTCACAAAAAAAATTATTTTCATCCCATTGAACCAAATTTTACTTACTGACATCAACCGTGTCTCTCGGATTTTCAAAATTCCACTCACAGAATCAGTAAAATTCAGTTTTATGAAAAATTCAGTTTTTTAACTACCACTTAGTGGTTTCACTATTCATCAAAAATTGAAATTTTTCAAAAAAAATACCAAAATTTCACCCTAGGCTAATTTCGATATTCCGAATCCAAAAATGAAGACCATTTTGAAAAATAAAATTTATAAAATTTCAAAAAGTGGTTATTACTATTCATAACAGCTAGTTTTAATAATATTTTAATAGCATATTATTGTTTAGTAAAACTCGTTATTGCGTACTACACACGCTATCGAGGAAGGTCATCATTGCGTGTAATGAAATGCAAGTCAAGGATCCGTGTTGTGAAAACTCCTTTTGGTGTAGCGTACAACACAAGACATTAATGAAATTAAAAAAAATATTTTTCATAAAATCTCGGTGTGTTATAAGAAAACTTTATAAAAACTCTAGAACACAAACATTACACTTTGCAAATATTAAAAGGATAACTACACATGCTGTAAAACACTACCAATTAAATAAAAGTAATATTTCAACCAATGAACGCACCCACCCATATAAACATACTACCAGACAAATATTAACACATGAAAAACTTCATGAAAACCAAATTCGCACCCATAATAATTAATTAAAGAACATTATAAATTAACTAAGCGGGAAAATTAATCCATTAAGTAATGTTTAAATGCGGAACCACCTACCTCGGGTGTAGAAGAATTCACAAAAATGGTGCACAACGACCGCTGCATGCCAACCGCACCTCCAATAACCTAGAGCGAATCCAAAAAAAGGCAAACTCGTCAATCACTACCAAATTAAACCCCAAAATCAGACCTCATACTCGTCGAAAAGAACAAAAGGACAAAAAAATTAAGGGGTAAAGCAAGAGTAATTCACCGGAGGTGGGTTTCGTGCATGCGGAAGGAGAGAAAGATGCTGGCGGGGGAGGTGGAGCAACGCCGACCAGTGAGGGGGGGGGGGGTCGCGCTATGGTGTGAGCCGTCCTGGATGGGGGGTCGAGGAGGTGGTGTGATGCCATACATGGGAGAATAGGGAGGCTGATCGAGAGATGTGGGTTGTGCCGAGAGACATGGGAGGAGGCACGCTGGACAGGTCCTAAGGCAGGCCGGGGGGGCTCTCGGACAATGGAGCAGCGTGCCAGGCTGGGTGCGGCGTGAACTGTTGTCGCCGGTCGGAGGGTCGGAGGGAAGGTGCAGGGGAGATGAGGTGTGTCTGGGGGAGAGGCCAAACAGTGAAGTCTGAGGGGAGCTGTGCGGCGGCTGGCCGGGAGATGAAGGAGGGGGTCGACGGCCATAGGGTGCGGCAGACCGGGGAGAGGCCAAGGGGGGTTCGTGCGACGGGAAGGTGAAGCTGGCAAGGGAGACCTTCGGAGAGGGTTTGAGTGATTCCGAGCGGGGGGGACAGGGTGCGAGGGAGATGGGCGGAAGCCTGCTAAGGTGAAAAGTGTGGGGGGTCGTGATGGGATACATGGGGAAAGAGAGGAGGAGGCACAAACCTAAAGGGAACAAAATAAATAAAGAAAAAGTATAATAAAATAATAATAAAAACAAACAAGATAAAAAGAAAAGAAAAAGATAATAATAATAATAATATAACTAATGAACTAAAGCAATAGTATTAATAATAAATAAAATAACTTAATCATCATCAATAATATTTATAATAATAAGACTCAATAATAATAATAATAATAATAATAATTGTAATTGTTATAATAATAATAAGAACTATCTTCATTATCATTAAAATAAGTCTTTAATCTTCGTTTGATTATTTTTATTTTTAAAGAGTTGGGAAACTACGCGGTTACCCCATGCAACCCTTAAAAATTAAAATAGAATGATTATGATGATAATAATAAACACAATTAAATTATCATCTTTAATACCTTTTAATTTCATTATTTTATTGATTAGTTCACTTAATTAATTCATTAATTAATTAACTAATCGCGCACCGGGCATGCCATATTGTTAACCGGGAGAGGTCGCATGACATCAACTGCAGTGCGCTGGACGTAATCAAGACCATTACAAGCGTTTTTAAATAAAAACCTCAAATTCTAAATTGGGATTAACCCAGGACCACCCGCCGCAGAGAAAATTAATGAAATAATTTATTTAATGATGATGGGTGTGAAAATTCTCCCCACCATAAAACATTCCATCCCCAGAAAGCCACAAATAAGGCTGAGACCTAATGTAGGGAACGAAACCCCCTTAAGTGTCAAAGAAGATCCCCACGAACAACAAGCGAGAAGAGGACAACACATCGTGCTCAGAGAAATTCAATCAAATTTTAACCTCATGAAACGCGTAAAAAGACTTTCTGATATGTGTCGCCTGCCCCAAATAGCTAGAATTCCTCCAGTTGACTGATTGAGGAAGGGAACTCTCACAACCATGGATACCAACTACATAAGCCGAAACATCTCAAGCACTATTAAACACAAACCACACCATTTTTCTAGAATGAACAAACAAGGTCAAACCATGTCCATAGAATAGTCTTATCACTTATCACCAAGCCATATTTAAAAACAGAAGAAAACATCAACATGGGGATGCCCGAGGGTCTCCCCACCATTAGAAACTCACTACCACTCACAATGAGACTAGAAAACCAAAACGGGGAGGTTTGAGCGGACTCCCCACTATTAAAGAAAAGTCCAGCACTGATTCATTTTAGAGACATTCATGCAAGACCCAATGTGGGTCTCCCCAACATTAAGAACCCACTAACTCCCAAGGCGAGACTAAAATACCAACATGGGGAGGTCCAGGCGGACTCCCCCCCATTCAGGAAATACCAACACCGATTTATTCTAGAAACATTTGTGTGAGACCCATCGTGGGTCTCATCACCATTAGAACGAACATATGATACATAAATTTGAAAAATTCTCAATAGTGACCAAACACCCCACCACAAGGGGCAAGGAGGGAGGGGCCCGACCCCTGGGGTGTCAAAACCATGACCTAAAACCTCACCAACACATCCACATCCCGGGATGAGCATTATATAATTTTTGGACTGATTTTCCCAATAGACTCTCAAAGACCACTAAAAGTGATTACATATGATTGGATGATACCCCCAAGCCTTCAAGGCTATGAGGCGGACATGCCTCCACATAGTCACGAAAAACCTTACGCAACCAAACAGTTTGTTAGAAATGGAACAACCAAAGAAAACAATTTATGTTGCTTTCACTTTAAACACCAATGACAGAAATAAAGTCGAGGTCCCATACATTCCTGGGGTCCCTGACCACGCGCTAGCATCACTTAGAGGCCTATGGTTGGAGCCCTGATGTTTAAAGCATCTCTTGCCTTGTAGTCGGGCATGAAAGACTTCTGAACAGAGCTTCTCCTTTTGGTGCCACAAGAAACCACACTACAACTGAGAAAACACCAGAAAACACAACACATTAAGACATCCAACTGATCATACGCGGAACATTCACCAACACAAGAGCTGAAATGGTGCATGCACATCACCCTTTATCACACTGGATGAGAAAATGACACCACAAATCGTCACCTGAACATCACTATTGTTGTTGAGAGGAACATTATACAGAGAGGGATTACAAACTGAGTCTTAAACAACACGTGATCCCTGCAATCGACAGTAGCATCCCCATGTGACTTGGTCTGCCACACTAATGTCCTAACGTAGACCCATTCTTAAATAAAACCAACAAAGGACCGAAATTCATTTAGAATAGTGGCCCGCACTGACCATTATAGGTTGCCTCCACTTTTTCCCCAATGGAATCTCATTCACCATTTCCAAATAGAATTTTCAAATTAATGAGGTCAAACTTCACCCTTGACAATAAAAGTGAACTCACACCGTAAGATTTCACGGAACATGACCCTTATAGCTGATGTAAATACGACAAATCCTTTCAAGACACTGGTCAACACTGAAAATTCTGAACCACCTTCACCCTTATCCGGTGGATTTCCTTTCGCTGTTTCCCGGGGAAACCTCCAAACACGATAGTGTCAAACCTCATACCTGACGATTAAGACACTCAAAATACCAAAACTCCCTTCAACTCCCATCGCATATGTCATCCCGCTGAGAGAGGATCCAATTAGTTGTAAAGAGGAGAGCTAGGTTCAATTCTAGATTTCAAGAAGAGATTCCTCTAATAAACTGGAGGGTCGGACAACGACATGTTTCCTATAGCCACACTTCAATCACATGTCAACGCTTTATGGGTGGGCATACACTTTTTAATAAAGAAACCCATGGACCCAGTCAAACTAGTCCAATGTCCAAGACATACCACAATTGAACACTACACATGCAGTGGGTACCACTGCAAGGAATTCACGAAGCACTTCTCCAAAGGGACCATTAACCACATGCTTTCATACCAACTGACCAAATTACAAATAAGAATTCAAAATCAAGACACAAGTCAGTTTAAAAAGGATCCTCAGCTCGAAACTCCTTACACACAACATTTCCAAAACACAAGGACATGCCACACAACCACCAGTTAGTAAAACACCAAATTTTTCATTTAACAAAACTTTTTGAAATTAAGAAAAGCTGGTGGGTTGCACAAACACCAATGGTGTCCCATGGGCCAAACACATGCATGTTCTCGTGTCGCACTGACACCCACCTCATGTCTATCCAGACACTCATCCCCTCATGCCATTAACCCTTTCTATTTCCCATATACACTCATGCATGTGTTTTCCCAGAACTCCAAGGATCAAAACCATAACTTTATATTTTTTAAATCCAAAACATCCAACCAACACTTTTGAAACCTCATAAAACATTTTCTTTTTAAAGTGCTTTACTTCAAAAAGATTTCCAAAACATTTTCCAGGACCAAATCATTTTTACTTAAAAACCAAATTTCCACAATTCCATAACAAAGTACCAAGGGGTGGTACAAGAGAAAACTAGTGTCAGCGGGAGACTGAAACATATGGTTGGCATCCATACGCCAATCACGCCACCGCCACAGAGGGTATTCTAGGACTGCATCCCTGGCTCCACATGGCTTGCCAGACCCTACGAGCTCCCTAGGACCACTGACCCTACTCTCTTTTCATTTTCCCTAAACAAGAATAATCACAAATATTGAAGGTTTATACTAACCTCAACATACACTGGAAACTCGAGTCCCGCCACGAGGTGTGCTGGCCAAGCACCTTACTTATAGTCAGGACGTCGAGTCCCAACAACCTTAACTCCATTCTACCATGACTCGATCCAAAAATAAATCGACCAAAAATGAAAACCGGACCTTCGATATCATTTTGTCACGAACCAGGCTGGGTCGCCATCTGACCCGGTGCCCAACCTGGTCCGCGACATGGCCCGAAGGGCGTTCCCGATACCCACGGCCTGGCACAAGTGCCCGAGTATGAGACATTACATGGGAACGATTTACCCGGAATAAATGATAGAAGTACAATTAACAAGATAAACAAACTAGAACTAGAAACAGGCAACCAAACACGCCTTTACACTATAACCAGGTTTAGAGTTTACAATTCAACTAAAACCAAAAGGGAACTACAACCAAGACAGAAAACTAAAAACTCTATCTCAAGACTCCAAACGACATGAGAAGTCATACATCCAAGCTACCCACACCAACCTGCAAGAGGAGACCAATAACATTCCGAACCACCATCACTGAGCATGATGTCACAACCTGTAATACACAAGAAACAAAGTCTATATACACCCAAAGGTGTATGTAGGGTGTGATCCAAAAGACCATTAGGATATCACCTAAAAAAAGGTTTCACGTATGAACATTAAATGACAAATACATTTGCAGGCTAAACAAATGAAAGGACACAAAAGCTTAAACAACTTTAATGAAACAGTTTCTATAAGGAAAACTCTTTTAAAGAAAAAAACATTACTCAAAGAAAACACCCTTGCATAAAAGAAAAACTCAAACCTTCACAAAAACCCAAAAGATACTATGTATGCCAAAGGTCGGTGTATAGTTGTCCAGGAGCACCAAAAGTGGGAGAGGCCCTAAAGGGACTAAAGCTATGTGGGGCCCTAGAACCTCACGTCTCGGTGTACCAAAGAATCTATATCATACGTTCTCGTGCTCGAGCCACTAGTAGGGAGACACATCCATAACCTAGTGGTCTTCAGTCATCATCTAAAGTTTAGTTAGTGTTGTAAGCGTCAATCCAGCTAAGTTAATCTGGGCCAGGGCCACTCCCGAATCACTAGCACACTAGTCCAGTCCGCCCACCTAGTATCCAGGATTCCCCCTTTGTGCTCAAGATGTTCCAACTTCACATTTATTATCAAACTCAAAAAAATAGGGTGTAAAATAAACCCAACTCCACACTTCCACACACACCGAAAACCATTTGACAAAGTACACACGAAAAAAGTCCTTACCCAACTCAATTAAAACAATTTATTCATTACTAATAATTTTTTATTTAAAACACATTAAATTTTTAATCATTAATAATTTTAATAAATCATATTAAATTCTTGGTACAAAAATTCTTTAAAAAGAAACAAAACATGGATTAACACACAAAAACAACTCATCCCTCTTTGATGACCAGACCCACCCAACACCACATCAAGAACCCAAATTGCACCACTTTCATCAATTAACAACCCAACCGCACTGTTAAAAACACATTTTTCTGATAAAACAAAACACTGGAAATTTTATTAATCAAACCAGAAGATAGATCATGACTCTAAACAACAAAGACGAACTCAAATTACCTTTCTGAACAAACGCATATGAACGCTACACCAGATCATAAACTGTGCACTTTGCACATTTTCACAAAAGCCAACGCAAAATTTATAAAAACTCTAGAACAAAAACATAGAACTTTTCACATATAAAAAGGTTAACTAAAAATGCTGTAAACCACTAACAATTGACTAAATGTAATATTTCAGCCAATGAACGCACCCACCCATATAAACATACTACCAGACAAATATTAACACATGAAAAACTTCATGAAAACCAAATTCTCACCCAAAATAATTATTTAGAGAACATTGCAAATTAACTAAGCTAGAAAATTAATTCATTACGTAATGTTTAAACGTGAAACCGTTTACCTCGGGTGTAGCAGGCATCACAAACATGGTGCACAACGACAACTGCATGCCAACCGCACCTCCAACAACCTATCGCGAAATCAAAACAAGGAAAAATCACCCAACACTACCAAATTAAACCCCAAAATCGTACCTCATACTCACCGAAAAGAAAAAAAGTTACAAAACATTAAGGGGTAAAGCAAGAGGACTTCACCGGAGGGGGGTTTCGTACACACGGATGGAGATCAAGATGTTGGCGGGGGAGCTGGAACAGCGCTGACCGGTGAGGGGGGGCATGTTATGGTGTGAGTCGTCCTGTCCTGGGGTTGGGGAGTGAGTGCGACACCATATAGGGGAGAATAGGGAGGAAAATCGGGAGATGCAGGGTGTGCCGGACTACAAGGGAGTATGCACGCCGGATAGGTCCAAAGGCTGGTCGGGGGGTGGTGGTGCTTGGCCAAGGGAGCAGTGCACCAAGATGGGTGCGGGGTGAACTAGTGTCGCCAGTTGGAGGGTCAGAGGGAATGTGAAAGGGAGATGAGGTGTGTCCGGGGGAGAGGCCAAACAGACGAGTCCGAGGGGAGCTGTGTGGCGGCTAGCCGGGAGATGAAGGAGGGGGTCGACGACCATAGGGTGTGGCAGACCGAGGAGAGGCCAAGGTGGGTTCATGCAATGGGAACGGGAAGCTGGCAAGGGAGGCCTTCGGCGAGGGTTTGAGCGATTCCGAGTGGGGGGGGGGATACGGTGCAAGGGAGATGGGTGGTGGCATGTTAAGGAAAAAAGGGTGGGGGTCACGACGGGATACCTGGGGAAAGAGGGGAGGAGGCGCAACCCTAAAGGGAAAAAAATAAATAAATAAAAAGTAGAATAAAATAATAATAATATAACTAATGAACTAACGCAAAAGTATTAATAATAAATAAAATAACTTAATCATCATCAATAATATTTATAATTATAAGACTCAATAATAATAATAATAATAATAATAATTGTAATAATAATAATAATAATAACTATTATCATTATCATTAAAATAATTCTTGAAACTTCGTTTGATTATTTTTATTTTTAAAGAGTCGGGAAACTACACGGTTACCCTGCGCGACCCTTAAAAATTTTAATAGTATGATGATGATGATGATAATAAACACAATAAAATAATCACCTTTAAAACCTTTTAATTTAAATCTTTTATTGATCATTTCAATTATTTAATTAATTAAGTAATTAATTAATCGTGCACTGGGCAGGCCATGTGGTTAACCGGGCGAGTTCGCGTGGCTTCGACCGCGGTGCGCTGGATGTACTAAAGACCATTACAAGCATTTTTAAATAAAAACATAAAATTTTTAGTCAGGATTTACCCTAAACCACCCGACGCAGAGAAAAGTAATGAAATAATTTATTTAAAGATGACGGGTGTGACATGATGTACCCTCAAATGATGTGGTGATAGGTACATTACTTTTATATATAGATGATTCCAGTGCCTTGTTAAATTCAAAATCCACACGCTATTTTATTTTTGTATAATTTTAAATTATAATATAAATGCAATCTCCTGAAATCAAATCATAAATTTTGGTAAAAACATATAAGGTGGGTATGAAGATGATGTAACCTCAAATGAAGTGATAACAATTAAATTTCTTGTATATATAGATGATCCCAATTCCTCATTTAATTTTTGATCGACAAAATATTTTATTTTTGGATAATTTTTAATTATAATGGAAACACAATCTCATAAAATGAAATCATAAATTTTGGTAACAACATACAAGGGTGGTATTAAATAAACAATAATTTAGAAGAATATTCTTATTACCATATTTCGAATGTTTTTTTTTATAAAAACCATTCTTCCATTACCATTTTAGAGTTTTATGACATTGTGGGTATTGATTGAGTACGGTTTTTATTATGATAAGATAGATTATAGAGATAAATAAATTATTTTTTATGCATTTTCGGTTGCTTATAAGAATAAATTAATACCTATAATAACAAATCAAGAAGCCTAGAAATTTATTATGTTTTGGAGTGAAATGATTCTTGAAAATATATTTGAAAAAACGTAAATTGTTCAAATTAGTGATTTTCCAATAGTAAATAAATATATGGATGTATTTATAGATCATTTAAATGTCTTATTTCTATTTGAGAGGTTTAATTTATTGTCAACATAGTTCCTTAATGCTAAGAAAATTTTAAAACCCCCTTATCGAAAAAATCCCATAGACCTTTTGGGATTGAAAAATAAATTGAAAGTGGTTATTTCTAAGGGTTTTATTCATCCATGAACTTTACCTTGGGGTGATCCTATTTTGTTTGATAAAAATAAGGATGGTCCCACAAGGTATTTAACTGATTATAGAGAACACAATAAGTTCACCATTAAGAAAAAGTATCAGTTGCCTCATATAGATGACTGGTTTTCTTTGCTCTAGGGACATTAGTATATTTCATTGATTGAACTCAGGTTCATGTATAACTAGTTAAATGTAGAGGATGACATTATAAGGATATAATTTCATAATAGGTATAACCTTTTTGGGTTTAAGGTTTTTCATTTTTGGGTTGAAAAATCCCCTCTCAGTATTTATGGATATTATGAATATAGTTTTCCATGAGTATTTGGATAATTTATTTATTATTTTCATCGATAAAATTATAAATTATTCTAAAATTTAGAAGGAAAATGGGAAACATATAAGGATTGTTTTTTATAATTTATAAAATACATTATATAGTAAAATTATAAAAAATTGAATTTTAGTTACATCAAATTTTTAGCTTTGGAAATATCGCTTCTAAAGGTGGAATAACTATCGATCCTATTATAACTAAAATGGTGGAATAGTTTCAAATACCTAAAGTTTTTTTCTTTTATACAATGTTATCTAGGATTAATAGTTTACTATAGATGGTTTGTTTAAAATTATTCTCTGTTATCCAACCCACTAAGTAAACTCGAAACAGAGTTAAATTAATTTAAAAAATGGAATGGGATGAATGTTTTTAGGAATTTAAAAGAATATTGGATAATACTCTAGTGTAATACCCTCCATTTGAAATTTCAGTTTTTTATTTATAGTGATTATTATATAAAGGTACTTGTTTGTTTCTAGATGTAAGATAGCTTGGTAATTGCATATTCTAATTGACAATTGACACTACATGAGAAGAATAACCTTATGATTAATAATTAGATTTTAGATATGGTTTTTACTTTAATAATTTGGAGGATGACTTACATGTGATGAAATATGAAATATATATTGAGAATAAAATTTCCAAGTATATATTCACTCAAAAATATTTGAATATGAAGTATATAAGATAGTTTTAACATATAATGGATTGTGATTTATTGATTCAATATCTTCTATGTAAAGATAATAAAGAATTTAATTCCTTGAGTAAAAATGATAATTCACCAATAACCATTTGATGATTCGAATATGATACTTTGTTTAATTATATAATGAAATTATACCAAGAAATTTTTCATGTAGTAACTCTATCCCTTTTGGTTTGTCAGTTAGTGTAGTCGTATTTGTTAGAAAAAAATAACCATTCTTGAAAAGAAGGCTGTGATTTTTAACAAATTTTATAATTTTTTAAGAATGGAAATTTTCTTGAATTTAACAATGAAAAATAAGTGTTATGATATTTGGAAATAGGTTTTGTGTTCCATGTGATTCAAAATTGATGATGGAATTGTTACATAAACCTCATAGATTTATATTTTATATTCATTAAAACTATAATCAAATATATAGAGTCCTTCACAACAATTAATTGTGTGGTGGAATGAATAAATATATTTTTTATTTTACTATTAAAAATTTAACTTGTGAATTTGTAAAATTAGACAAACAACTACATAAGTGGATGATTCATCATTTTACAGTGCATGAATTGAAAAGAGATAATATATCTATAGATTTTATGAAGGGATTACCAAAGTGACAATGAAGTGATAATGTGATTCAGTTAATTATTAGTTGAATGAATAAATATGTGTATTTTGTTTTGATTTTAGATATTTTTTCTTTATCTCGTCTTTATAAAATTCAACTTAAATAAATATTTATATTACCTGGAGTCCCCCTCAGTATTTTCTCTAACCGTGTTCCCAAATTTACCTTAAATATTTGGAAAGGCATAAAAAGTCATTAGGAACTGAACTAAATTTTATATAAACCTTTCATATGTATTTTATTAGAAATCAAGAATGAGTGATTTAAACAATTGAGGTTATTCTTCAATATTTCTCATTGAATCACCAGGGAATATGGGATCAACATGTTTCATTAGTTGAATTTTATAATAATAATAGTTTTCATTATAGTATACTGATGAAACCTTTTGTATAATTATATGGAAAATGGTGTTAGACTCCAATATGACTGGATGTAGTTGGTAAAAAGAAGTTATTGTGACAAAAATAGTAGAATAAATGGTTGATAAGGTAAAGATGAATCAAAAAACATAATCATCACTTAGAGTTGGTATAATATTTTTGTAGATAACTTGAGTAATAATATTTCATTTGAGGTAAGAGACCATGTTTTTCCTAAAATTTATTCATGGAAATATATCATGCTTTTTCTTAATGAGAAAAAGTTAATTCCAAGTTTCATTAGACCATGTGATATTTTTCAAATTGTTGGATCAATTTCTTTCTAAGTATCTTTAAATATAATCTTACATATGGCACATGGCGTGTTTCCTATTTTATTGTTAAAGAAATATATACCAGATGCCTCCTATATTTTGATCCTTAATGTTGTATAGTTAGAAGAGAATATTTCTATTAGAGAAAACAATCTTTAGTTTTTTGACCAAATAAAATAGGTATTCGTAATATTTTTATGTAAGAATCACATGACTGATGAAGAAATATAGGAATCAGAAATACCTATTAGGGAAGCATAACCTCACTTATTTATGAAATTAGTAGAAATAAGATAGCACAATTTCTTATGGAGAATGATCTGAAAACATAGGTAATCATAGAAGTAAATCATTCTTTTGATTTATAAGTATTGATTTTATGGATTCATCTTCATTATAGTTTTATTAATAATTTTATATATTTTTTTAAATTTAAAAGTAAGAGTTTTATTTAACTAAATTATTTCTCCTTATATTACATGGTTTTATTTAAAATTAAAATTTATTGAATTTAAATTTTTAATTTTATAAAAAAGGGATTTTTTTAATTTTTTATTTCAAATTTTTCATAGCGTCAATTTTTTTCATTTTTATGAAATTATTTCTTTTTGAATGCATAGTGAAAATAGTGTTTTTATAAAATTTTCCACTTATAGGACATCAACATGTAAGAATGAATTAACATTAAAAAAAATTATCCACCAAAGCTATGCTTGAGGATTAAAAGAAATAATTTGAAGACATTATTTTGAATTTGAGACCCCATAATTGAGTTTTTTAGAACATGATTGATATTTTCTCCTCATTAAAGGCTATTTTATGATCTTTTCATTTAAGAATATGGTTGAAAGATTACATTCAGTTTTTGGAATTTTCTAAATTTCATATAACTTTTATTTATTTAATTATAATCCAATTAAATTCATGATGACTTATTATATTCCTAATTTTAGTAAAAATTCATTTTTATTCTTAAAAATGTGTTTTTTAAGAAATGTATTCATTCATTTTTCATACTTATATTAAAACTATTTTTTTGAATCCGTAACAAATGAATTATGATAAATTAGAAATCAAATTTTTAATCGTCATTTTCTAATTTTCTGATAATTACAATTTTGTTTTTTCCATATAATTTAATTAACTAGGTAAAATATTTCACCACAGTTAAAAAATAGGATAAAAGTTTTAAAATAAATATATAAGGCTTCCAAAAAACACACAAATATGATTAAACATCATTGGATGAATTTATTTTGACTTCAGTAGCCTTATATTCTAAAATTCATGGGTTTTAGTGTCATTTTACATGAAAAATATATATTATATTTAATTTTTATTTGTATTTTCAAGAGCAGCACTACCTTCAATATAAAAGGAAACGTCTTATCCTTACTTATTCTAACACTTTGATTATCCATGATAGAAAAAAATATACCCAAATCCCTCCCCAACCCTTCTACCAATGTCCTAGAGGCATTGGTCTCTTCAAAAGGCCCATCCCAGAATGCTCTATATTTAATCTAAAGACATTATCCAAAGAGAAGATATAAGTCCTCCCCAAACTATTTCATGTTTATTTATTCATTTACCACCGTATAAATCCATTATATCAATTATAAAATAATGAAATTAGTATATTCAATATAATTATAGGAAATTAAGTTTAAGGAACAACTATTTTATACCTCCATTCCATCAAATGGAAAAGAAAAATTTTCTTGTTCATAGGTATGAACTACCACCTCCTAGAGTCGATGTGTTTAATTTTTCATCACTGCCTCATATAGATGGTTAAAATTATGGATAAAATTAATATATATTATATTTAATACATAATTATTAATTTTCTATAATTATATATTACTTTACTTATTTCCCTTCCATCCGTTGTAAAATGATAATGTCATTCATGCGTATGTTCGTGCAGCCGCCTCTACAAAGTGATGCGACATATTTTTCATTACCATATCACATTGTTGGTTATAAGGATTGATATAATTAATTAATATGAAGTTTATAACATAGTTATTATTATTAAAAAAATATTATATAATGTATTTATTTTCCACCTAGTTGAACCGTGAAAACACATCTCTTATGTACATGGGAACTACCACCTCAATGAAACGATGTTATTGATTTTTCATGACACCTTACATAGTTTATTATTAAAGTGTATTCAATGTATAAATATAATTATAATAACATGGATAACATTTTAAAACCATGACCCCTTGGAAATAATAACACTTATAAAGGTTATTTTGAAAATTAAATACCAAACAACCTCTAAAGCTATGACATAAACTTATCTGATTTAGTAACTTAATAAAACATGGTAATAAATGAAATAATATAATTAATGATAATGGAATAAATATTTAAAAGTTATTAATAAATTTAAAAACTAATATAATTTTAATATTCAATAGTTTTAGAATTTATGAATCCTGATGGGGCTTAAGGTAATATATTTTTCTTTAAACCTTATTTTAAATTATTACTTTCAAATATTTTTCCTCCATGTCCATGTAATTCAAAAATTTTAAATTATATAATTTTTATATGTATAATATTTTTGAATTCCATTTTAAAATTCCTTTTAATTATTTAAATATTTTTAAAATGTAATTTTATTTATATTTTCCACATGACACATGTTTACATTATTTGTAGAAATGAAAAAAGAATTTTTTAGGGTTTACTACATTAATTCCCATTCCCTTCGCCATAACTATTATTCATTATCAATATTAATGTATATGTTTTCATGTGTTTTCAAATAATATCATATTCTAGATATTTTAATAATTTTTTTCATTTTTCAATGTTTTGAAAAGAAAAATATATTTATTTTAATTCACATGTCAAAATGGAAATTGATTTTTTTGGTTCAAATGTGTATATAAAGGGTTTTAGGATAAAAAAGTTCAAGATAATAAATTTCTATTTCATTTTTTTTAAAGGTTGGGGCCAAAGCCTCAATTTATTATTAAAGAAAAGACCTCTTTTTAGAGGGTAGAGGGAGACCCAATACATAGCCCGAAGGCCCAAGGCCAAGTGTCCTGAATACAAGGCTCGAAAGCCCATTTTTATGGCCCAAAGGACCCCTCGGTGAACAGTACTACTACAATACCCGCGCTGATACAGTACATGATACAATACCCACCGCTGCTACAGTATCCTGCAACAGTTCCTCCGCTGCTACAGTGCTGCTGCCGCTACAGTTCCACCGCTGCTACAGTGCACCGCTACAGTTCCCCACTACAGTTCCCTGCTACAGTACCCGGAAATTCATCCTTACCCGGATTTGAACTCGGGTCTTTTGGATGCCATGCAGGAGCCTGTACCACTTGGGTACTGGCTCGTTGGCTGTAAATTTTTATTTCATGATATATTAATTATTAATTATAAATTATGACAAAATATCCCTATATATATCATGATAGTGGGTGATCCCAATATATCTCTCCAATGTATTTGGAAAAGATTTAGTGTTCAGAGGTGGAAATAAGGGGGATTATAAACTAGGTTACTCCTACATTATTAACTGAGAATTATCTACCCTGACACAGGTTAAGCCATTTTGAACAGGGGTTCTAAATATGATTCTCTAATATTCCCATTTTATATTTTCTTTGTATTTTTTATAGAAATATATTTTATTTCATCCGGTAAGGAATGTTTATGAACTTTTATAGGCGAATGGTTTAGTTTTTAATGAAATTTTTTCATGAGTTACTAGGATCCTCATCGTGTATTCATCGTTTTCTATGATTATTGAATTATTTCAATGATTTTATTTATGAAAATATTGATTTTATCATGTGGAAAAGTTTTATTTATTTTCTCAATGTTTTATTTTAAAAAAGATAACCTTTCTCATGGGTTATCGTGTTTTTCACTGGACAATTTGGATTTATTTATTTTTATATCCCTTACTAGTTGTTTTATTAACATCTACTATTTTCAAATGTTTTTGACGAGATATAAGGATGGGTATAAATTATAGAATATCTGATATTTTTGCTATGGTGACTTACCATAATTAAAGCTAAATTTTCTTGAATGAAAGTGGGTTTTAAAATTAAATCCCTTTTTAAAAAAACAGCGTACACTATAAGGAATTATTATCTTTTTTATATAATGGTTTTAATAATTATTTAAAACTCTAAACCGAAAGGATACTAGAATTATATAAAAGTGAAACTGTCATGATAAATCATGTAATTATAGTTTCTAATTGATTATAGGTGTCATAACTCTTGCATTAATCAAGCATAATAAAATATATATATAAATTGATAACGAAAATAAACTTGCATTGCATGAATATCATCTTATAAGTGAACATCGTAAAAACTCATCCTAAATAAAAATAAACATAAACTAACAGTATCATTCTATATATGTTTCTGATATTAAATTAATTAATAAAAATTTTAAAATAACTAAAAACTAAGAACATTTGAGAATATATGCTAGTAAATGATATAAAAACATTAAAATATTCCACTATCCAAAAAATAGAAGGTAATTTTTTTTCTGGTTCTAACATACCATATAATAAAAATATAATTTTATGAATTCTATCTTTAAAGAGATATATTACTTCAAAATATAAACAATGTTTTGGTATAATCAGGTTTGAATAAGATCATTTTTGAACCCATGTATGGAAGAATAATACATTCTAAATTTCAAATAAAATTTAGATATAAAATCTTTCCCATGAATACTATTTTGAAAAAATTACAAATAACATTTTTATTCATAATGAAAAAATGTAAAATATTTTTAACAATTAATCTAGTGAGTAACAATTAATATCCATAAGGATATAAAAAAATATCAACTAAAGTTTGTTGACAGTTAAAGGAAAGATGTTAATAGAAGGAATATAAAAATAGTGAATATGATAGTTGAGAAAATAATAGAGATCACCTAGCCTTGGATTTATCATACTATGTTCATACATTACTTGCAGTGTGCATTAGTAGGGGAACATAAATCTATTAAATCCACTCAATTCCTTTTGTCCATGTTAGTGAGTTTGGGAGATATTACTATTTCTTATTAAAAGTATTCCTCAATTGATCTTAGGTCCATCCTAAAAAATCTATATCCCCCTTGAGTTTTCTTAGAAAACACTATAGAATAAATTAATTTCAATGATTCCATATTGTTTTCATGCTACCACTACATCAAGGGTTAGTACTTGTTGTAAGGGGTCTTCAATGTTACATAAGGGTAATTTTTAGGCTACCTGGTATTCACACATATGATAGGGTCCTAATATTCAGTGTGTGAACCCTATTATACATTTATTTTGTAAGGATCATGTGATCATCAACCCATTAACAAGATGATAGAATCATTAGGGAAAAAAGAATAAATAATAGTCATACACTCTCTCAAAAGATTAAAATAATGATGATTAATGAAAAACATAACCCATTATTTCAATTTGGAAAAGGCCAAATATACTCTACAATCCTAGAAAATTTTTAATGAGGGATTGGAAATATTTATAATCCCCTTCATTATTCATCTCAACTATGTGTGTGCTTCAATAGGTTTATTTTATCAAGAACATGTTCTCTATAACTATATATTAATCCTTGAGAATTAATCTTTTCCTCTATATCCTTATATTAAATTCCTATTAATTTATCCTATTTTGAAACCTATTTATGTGTTTTCAAGGATTAATTTTGTATTTCCCTTTTCCTCTTTTTAATAGAAGGTTTTATCAACCCTTTTACAATGTGGGTTTTCTAAAAAGAGAGTTTTAAAATTTCAAACCCTTGATTATTGAGATAAATTTGAAATTTAAATGATTAAATTTATATAAGGGTTATAGAATTTAAAACCATGATAATTTATGAAATATATTTCTTTCAAATAAATTAATTTTTTTGAAAGATTTTCTTACAGGAAACACCAAGTTCAAACAAACCATGATACACTATTAAAATATTATTATATAATATGATTGTTATCACCTAGTCATTGGATTGGTGGGTATGAATATGAATTCCTAAATTTTTAAAATTATATAGTGTACACATGTATAAACAAAATTCATTTGTTGTCAAATTATTAGAAATAAAAATATAATAATCTAATGAAAGTAAACAAAGAATTATTTTTATGTAAAACTATTTTGATGCATGAAAAGTGTTTTTATATTAATAAAATAAATTAATAACTATTGTAGAATGAGTTTAATTAAATTTATATATTATAGAGACAATAAAAGATTTTATCATCCATCTAATATTTTTCTTGGAATTTGAAATGAATAAATCCAGTTGTATTATTAAAAACTTTAATTTTATAAAAAGATACTTCATCGTTAACTTAATTAAATATTAGTTTTAACCTTTATTGACAATATATTTGAAAATATTAAAATTTTTTATTAGATAAATATTTTAGAATTATCTTATATTTATTTTTTTTATCATTTTATTAAAATATTTTGTTTGAATAGTGGAAAAGACCAATTTTTATTGAAAACCACCTATTTGTTTAAAGTATTTATGAAGTTACAATATGTTTTTAAATTATTTAAAAGTAAAATTATTTTAGTTATATTTTTATTAATCCATTTTATTTAATTTTAATCAATTTCATTTTTAACTACAATAGGATAACATTTGTTTCTTGTGAAATATTTTCTTTGAAAATTTGCTTTTTTGCAATATCTCCGGGTGTAATTTTTAATTAAGTAATTCCACTTATGTGAAACTAATTTTGTAAAATGAATTTAATTTTTGGAATCAGAATAATTAATTTTATTTAATAAGGTCTTGTGGATTTTTATTTATAATGAATGTAAAAACTAGTAAAAATTAATTACCTCGGTTAAGGTTAAAACGTGTTTTTTTCATATTACATGTTCTTGTGTTAAATATAATTTTCCATAGACATAAGATTTATATATATATAAATTTATTTAATATTTTTAGTCAGTTGTTCAAAATTTTATTTACTGTTTTTTAATCAGTTGATCCAAATAACATGTCTTAAAAAAATTGTTTTTTTTTTGTCTCAGAGGTGTAGGTTTTCCATATATTTCAACCAATCCATTATTTTTTCAATTTTGTAGGAACATTTATTGTCTAAATATTTTGAAGGTCTTATTTTTTATTTATTTTTGATAACCCCCCTTTCAAGGGATGAGGGGGAACCCTTAAAAGGCTTTTAGGCTTTAGAGGTTACATGACCCATAGGTCTTAAGAAATATACATACTATATATGAAACTGCTCATCCCCAGCTTCTTCATCGTGATATTAGTTCTCAACCTTCGGATGGATTGTTCGACTAGGCTTCCCATGTAAGAACATTCTAGTCCCTATGGTAATTTAATGCCCCCTCTTTATGTAAAATCTTCTTATCTTTTTCTCTAGTGAATGTGCCTGCTCTGAATCCTCATCTGGAGGCTGCTCCTTGTAGAGTCTGTCTGATCATATTAAACAAAATTTCATGTTTCCTGAAGGCATTAAGGTTTCCTGAAGGCCTTGAGGTAGCCCGAAGGCCTTGAGGTTTCCCGATATCACTAATGGCCTAAAGGCCTTAAAGGACCTAAGGCCCAAAAAAGTGGACTAAAAACCCAAATAGATGGATAGTTCTAACTGTTATAGTACCAAATAGTGTTTTCTATAGTACTGCTACAATACCTAGAAATTATGTCTCCACCTGGTTTTGAACTTTGGTCTCTTGGATTCACTTTTTGATTCCTCATCAATTGGGCTGAGGCTCTTGTGCATAGAGGCACATTTCGTGAGAGTGACTTCCCTTTATTGAATAGTAGAGGGTATTTACAAAAATGTCACTCCTCCTCAATTATAAAAGGGCACCAAATCCTCTCACATTTCACTATTAATAATCCAATTAGATTGACCAAAAAATACATAAATATCCCTCTAAAAAACATATTCATGTTCTTTATATTCTTTTCATCCCAAAACACCATCTCTAGGGTTCTTAATAAGATATCCAAAGAAGGATTTTCTAAGCGAAGGTAATTGTCTTCACTAAGCTCTTTCTTTTTTACCCCATATCATACCATATTCATTCATGCCTTAAAAATTACTATAGAAAAACCTATTTATATAGAATATAATAATATTTTATTATGTTTATTTTATAACCAATATCCATATATACTTCCATAAAATGGGAAACAAAAACATCGGTCATGTGTATGGCGTACTACCACCTTCCGAAGAGATGTAATTTGTATTCCATCACCACGTGTCAAGGATAAATATAATGATGGATTAAAATAACTATATTAAATTTATGAAATAATTATTTATATGGAATTATAATATAACATATATCTTCTTACCTTCCAACATTTTGGAAAATGATGACATCGCTCATGCGTACATTTAGACTATCACATCCACAAAGTGATTTGATATGATTTTTATTTTATTTTGACATGAATGATAATGAGGTAATATTTAATGAATATATATGATATATATATATTATAAATATTATTCTATAAAGGTTAACTAATATTAACCTTAATTTTGATTCATCCTTTGAAAAAATGTTAACAACTTCAATGCGTACGTATGGACTACCATCTCCATGCATAGTGTAATTCCTTTCATATATCTTACTTTAATAGATTAATAGAAATAAATATATAATGAATATATATGATATTTATATATTGGTTAAAATTATTTAAATTTGGTAACCATGATCAATTTTAAAGTATATAAAATACCAAACCACAACATACATGAAAAAAAATAGTTTTTACCCGAAACGTGATTTAAAAAATAAAATTGTATATAAAAATGTAATAAAAGGTTTAAGTAAATAATTAATGGTATGATATATATTATTGAATTAATATAATATATTTTTAATAATCCAATATTTATTATATAGGATGTTTTAACATGTGTGAATAAATTCAAGACTTGAGGTAATAATTTTTTATCTATATTTATTTATATGACACATATGACATATTCAAAACTCAATTATTTGTTATGGTGTATATACTACCCCTTGGTAATTTTATATGATTAATATAATTATTTTAACTATATTTAATGTTTGATTTATGTTATTATTTAATGGTTTTTATGATTCAGAAGTTACTAAAGTAGTACGGGATTTGCTTCTCACTTTTATTTTTGTGGGACACAAGTTATATTCCCCACTTGTTTACTTTCTTAGATGTAAATAATTCCCATGAATGTATTTTATTATTATTTTTAATAAATTATGGGATATAAATGTATATATATTTTTCTTTCCTTTACAGGGATAATGATTAAAAAGATACTGAAGTGGTTATGGTTTTATGTTACAATCTCATTATTTATTGTGATTATTTTAAAAAAAAATCGATGATGAAATATTATGATATATCTCTCAAGAAACTAATTAAATTTATTATACTCTAGTTTTCTCATAAAAATACAAGTTTCCTTTCATTTTTCTCTCTTTATGTACTCAAAAATCCAAAATAATGTTTTTAAGAAATACATACTTTATTTTCTCTTTGGTTAATAATCCTTTTTCTTTCATGTTCAGGTTTTATATAAATGTTTTAAAGAAACTTTTAAAAAATAACCATATATTTTTTAAATTCATTATTCCCATTTTTTAACATTTATTTTCTTTAAATGAATATTTTTTTAGTTTTCATAATGAGGTTCTTTTGACCTTATCAGAAAAAATGTGAAAGGAATATTAGTTTTATCATCGATGAAAAGAATGATATTTTCCACCATCAAGACCACTAAATGTTTTAATGTTTACCTTGTATATTTCATGAAATAATAATATTTTGTACATAGCCTCTAAATACACAAACATATACAATTCTTGGAAAATTATTTGTGAATTTTATTGAATATTCATATAAAAATATGTAATATAAAAGTATGAAAAGTGAGGATCACTATACTGAGAGTTGATTTTAATGAATATATGAAATTATTAAGTGAAGTGTGAATGGACAAAATTCTATTGAATATTAGGCTTAGATGTGAAAATTTGTTTCCATATTCCGAAATTTTAGGTACTAAAGAATAAAGAACTATGAATAATTCCAATTGTTCCTTATATTTATATAATCCATTTTTATCATTGTAATCTTGGCCTATGTGTCAACATTATCCTTTATGTACAAAATTTAGAAATCATTAAGATGAATATAGAAAGAGGTTATAAACCATGGATGAATAATGATATTTTCCAAAATATTATAATAATAAACCAATAGAGTAATGATTATTTATAACATCAATACATATTTGATATGTTCTCTCTGAATATAGCTGAGTGTGGGTGAACCGTGTAAAAAAATATGTGTATATGATTATTTATTTTTGTAAATTTGTTTGTGCTTTGAATTTTTAATACAATTTTTGTTCATAAGTTATGAATAAATTTTAATTCACCCTAATTCCCCCCTTCTTTGGTTTTATAGTGGGACTAAAAGATTCAAAATTGTTATTGGAGACACTAATTATTTCATGGTGAATGTATCAATTAATGGTTATTGTAATAGATAATGATATGAATACAGAGGTAGTTCCTTTATTCAATGGTTGAAATTTTTTAGGTGTAGAACAATAGAATTATATTTAATTTTCTATATTTTAGCAAGGTTATTAATATATATTTTTTTATAGAATTCATGTTAGTAGTTACATTGGAATTTCAAAGATGGAAGAAGATAAAAAGTTATTAAATCACGATGATAATAAGGATTAAAATGTATTTTGGAGGGAATTTTATAATATGATATGTATGAAATTGATGAATTATCCAAGAAATAATGAAATTTGGAAAAAATATTGTGAATAATTATGAAGGTGAAAACAAAGTAAAAGATGAAATGTTGTATCTTCTTCAAAAAAATATTTTTTAATTTAAATATGATTTCCAATAAAATTGTTTACTATATCTTTAACAATATTATCAAAGTACTTTGATAAATTCATGGACTTGGTAACGAGTTGAACAAGGTTGATATAATTAATATTATCATATAATTATTAACATTTATTTAAAATAAAAAATCATTGACCCCCGAAGAAGTAAATATTGGGAAATAAACTACTGTTGATATATACAGAAAATAGGTTTCATATTAAATGTGACAGAGTCTAAATGTTTCCTTAGAATAATGATGTAAATAAATCGTATTAAAATTATGATAAAAGTAAAAATTTCATGAGACTAATGTCAAATAAGATGTTAGTAATGATTTATTTTATATTGTCACATGGAATTTTAGGAGAGTTAATTGAATATTTTAGGGTAAGATACAACATTATTTTTTCATTGTGGAAAGGTTGGGTAAATAATTTTTACATGTACAAAAATATTTGATCAAGATGATGGTGATTTTTAATTTACAAAAAATGATGAAATACGTATCATCCAATAGGGAAATCTAATTCAAGAAATGTAAATGGAAAAAATTACCGAAAGGTGTTGGCTAGAAAATAGGAATAAGATGTTGAGGAAGATCTTTTGGAAGGAATTGAAACTAGGTGTATCTCTGACGTAAAATATTATATGTTTTCTTTAGGGGATAAATTTAAAGAAATAGTGGAATATGATGATTAACTAGAAGGATGTTTTGATATAAAACTGGAATTTGAAGGGGATTTTTAGGAGATTAATCTACAAACAAATAAGAACATTAAGACACAAGGGAGATGGTCTCGAAGTACAACCTGATCATCTATAGAATTATTCTGAATAATATGAAAATGGTAAAGTGAAAACAAAATAAGTAGTGAACTAAAGGTAAAAAGATTTAGGAATAGTATAAGATCAATGATGATCTTAATAAGTCAATCATAGAGAAAGTTAGGTAGATTGAAACACTATAAGAGGTAGTGGTAACTTTGAGAAAGAATATTGAGTCTGAAATAAAAATATATGGCTAAATAAAGAAGATTCATTTTGGGTTGTTTTTGAATGACGAATTAAAGGAAACATATGAGTGACCCAGAAAAAGTATATAAGTGCTTAATGATCAAAGACCAAATTACATGGGTAAAATTGGACATGATCACCATATGAGGACACTAACATAAAAGAAAAAAATGTGAAGAGAAAATGAAAGGAGATGAAAGAATAATTTTCTTAATCATCATGAAATTATGAATAATAAATGAGTTATTTAAAAATATGGAATATGTGTAGAGATGGAATCCCTATGATGTTTAGATGGATAATGTTCCATTTTTTTGCAACATAGTCTACACCTTGTTTTGATGTGGTGAAGTTGAAATGTAACAAAATGACTTGGGTTGACCAAACATGTTTCCTTCTCTAACTCTCTACAAGGCCTAAAGTGTTCCTACCTATATTCTTGAGGCAGGATATTGTAGCAGTACTGTTCATTGAGGGGTCATTTGGGAGAAAAAATTAGATTTTAAGCCATGTATTCAGGCCACTTGGCCTCGGGCCTTCAGGCTATGTTATGGGTCTCCCTCTACCCAAGCATAAAAGTTGGCTTTGCTTTTATAATAAATTGAGGCTTCAGACCGAACATTTAAAAAAAAATAAATAAACATTATAGTGTATAGAATAAATATTTTGAAAAAATTGAATGTTATAATAAATGAAAGCCTTGGGCCTTCAGGCTATGTAATGGGTCTCCCTCTACCCAGGCATTAAAGTGGTCTTTTCTTTATTAATAAATTGCGGCTTTGGACCCAAAATTTTAAAAGAAAAAATAAAATTAAATAAACATTAATGTGTATAGAATAAATAATTTAAAAAAATTGTATGTTATTATAAATAAAATATGACATAAATTCATACAGACTCAAATAAATCTATACAACATCTAACTATCCATTAGGATGGTCACATATAAGAGATAAATAAAATAAAAAATAAATTCATCAATCTCTACTACTAACTCATAGCTAAACCACCTACCTAGTACACAGAATTGTCAAGTTCCTCCAGCTCAATCTTGAGACTCCACACAACTGAATTTGGTTGATCAATAAACATTGGGCCTCTTCTTGTTGAACTAGAAAACATATTCCACAAAATGAATTAAGATATAATGTTTTCATGATAACCATGGTACACGTATAGGGGTGTTAGAAATAAATCTCAATCGGCCACCCCTAATTGCGGTCTTAACATATACTATCATAAAAAGTTCATGCACATTTGATATGTTCATAATAACTAAAAAATAGTAATAGATATCATAAAATAGACAATTTTATAAAATAATGGAGGATAAAAACAAATAAAATATCTAACCACATGTTCTAGCCTCACACCAAAGGTAATTACACCACCACCCCAGTACATACTAAATGACTTATAGCACATGGCTCACCATACTGTACAACACAAGGAAAATCCTCTAGATCTTTATGAGATCTCCAATATGTATTAAATGAATCATTCATGAATTCTAGACCGTAAATAATAACCATAACCATCTAAAATAACAACACATAACTCTACCAGGCTCTAGGAATCCAATGGAATTGTACAAAATTGGAAACAAGAACTCTAATTACACTAAGATAGAATTTCTAGACATGGATGTCTTACATAATTCACTAGATCTATAAAATAAAGTTTATGAGGGGAATATACATCAATTTGGGTAACATTAGGGACCACATATACCAAACCCTTAAATTTTTAAAAATACATTGTCCTAATTGAGGTATGCACTCCTCTTGATCATCCATTAGATCTATAGACCAATCTAACAATAAGATGTCATCAATATGATATAGTACCAAATAAGACTCAAGTCCAATTATTGGTCCAATAATTTCTAAAATGACTCTTCGCACTTCAATCTGGAGTATAACTACCTCATACCATCCTAAAAGAATTCATAAAGCACAGGTCGATCAACTCTCAAACCCATCATCCAAATTACTGAATAATCTACACCGACCATCTTATGATCATTACATATTGGGGATCCGTCAGTCCCCTAGAACACTAGAATATCCAAAATGTAATATCACCACTAGTATCCATGTCATAATGGGAAACCTGACACCACTTGATGGGTTAACCAAAACATGGGGCTTCCTCATTCCCATGTATCACATCTATCAAAAACCACGGGCCATGCTCAATACCTAAAAGATCAAAGAAGAATCAACACTCAACCTGACCACAATCATCAACGTTTAAAAAAGTTAATCCAAAATGATAGTAAATGAATCCTTACAAGGGTATATGTTAGAATATCCAAACCACATGACAATCTCAGTATGAGAAACATCTCAAAGTAACCCTTAATGACCGAACATTGATCATCGATCAACAACAAACATAGAAGGAGGAAATCCAAGAGCACAGCCATACTGGAAATGGATTTCTCAACCATCTTCATAACCTCATTAAGAGAAGGAGACCCTAAAAGGGGATCCTATAGTATGAGATAAATATTAGGGTAAAACCCATCATAATAAAACATTACCTAGACTTTATATAATATAACTCATCTTTGGGTATTACTAAGACCATAAGGGAATCGAAAATGATCCACTTGTACCCATATCAACATCTCCTCTATGGATTCCATCTATACCTGATACCCTAGGGTTCCAAACCATCCTGGATTTTGTAACCAAAACAATATTCAAACATTAGATCTAAAACATTAAGTAAGTGTCCAAGAACCTTGACCACTCAATTTTAAAGAAACTAGGCTAAAAATACTCATCTAATAACTCATTATATCTTATATTCAGGAACCATAAAAACTTCCCAAAAAATATATTAGAATAAAATACCCAATATAGGATAATCACCAGTATCACAGGATTCACTAATTCCTCACATCTCACAATCCATCTCGTAGGATGACTCTAGATCAAGGCCTCAAAAAAACCATCCCAGAAAAACAATCCACAAACATACACCGTCCATATGACTTACAAACGCTAAAGAAATTCCAATATCATTATATACAAAGAAAGACACTAAAAATAGATTGTACATTTGTCCAATTCTAACTCTAGGGAGAGCAAATAGGCAAAACACATAAAAGGGGAAGTACATGGCATGAACACAGGGTACAGAACCAGTATCTCCAACCATAAACCTTTGTTGTGTGCCTCTAGAAAACCCGTACTTTACTCCCCAAATTACAAGTTGTAAACTAAGCTAGCATAGCATGCACTTCACATGGGGTAGCATTTTTTGCACTATACTCAGGGTCAGGCTGAGTACCTCACATGGCCTCTAGCCACAAACATATGAGAACTAGTTGTGTTCCTTCAATGATCATGTTCCCTCAATAAGGGGTTAATGTCTATTCTCTATGCCACACAACATGTCATACCATATGTCAACTATCAAACACACACACACACACACACACACCATGTAACACTTTCATCCTTACCACAACCAAAAGTAGTAACACATGGTGTGTGTTCCTGAACTACACATTATGTATGTAGTTATCGCAAGTAGAAATCCCTTGAAATATTCCCAAAATCATTTTTTCTCCCAAAAAACATAAATGAACACCCACTGCTTTCCTATAAACCAAAAAAAATATAATTCATAAAAACTGTTGATCAATTGGTTTTTAAAGATAAAACATAAAAATAGATGTCCTCTAATTGTAAAACATTGGTACTTCACTTGAATACTTGATTCATTGTAATTGTATATTGATCATGCATCAACATGATCTAAGGAAGAACCTCCACCCACATCCCTATCTCTCTATTTATCCCGCTATTCTTTATTGGTCGGAAATGAAAAATAAGGAGAAGGGGAATGATGTACACAACCTCGCATGGGATGAAATAAAAAATAAAAAGAAAAATAGAAAAAATTAAAAGAAAAGGGGGTGCAGGCATAGGACTGATGCATGTGATAGGATCATGCCACGCCCATCATTTGGAACTCAACTAAGAAGATAGAACAAAAATGAAAAAATGTATTCAAATTTTATAACTAAAAAACATGCATGAATAAATAAATAAATAATAAATTTAATTGATTTTATTACCTAAAAACTCTTGTTCTAGGATAAAAACCATAGTTTGGAACCAATCGAGTTGTCGAAAAAAATCTATTAGATCATCTCACATAATAATTTACCATTTTTCTTCTCGAAATGGCCCATGGAAAAAAATTCTAATTCCTGTTACTTTTCACATCCATTAATGAAATGTGTCATTATAATGACCCTCACCATAACATGTATTGACCCCAAGAAGCCATGATGGTCAATCGGCCATTTGGATCCCAATACAGGAATTGGAAAAATCAACACCATCATGATCATCCATTGACCAACATCATATAACCCATACTCTTCTAACACAAGATACATTAAAAGATTACCAATAATATGCTACCCACTAAAGGAGTATCCTTATCATTACCCTACATCAAATGAAAAACCCCAAGACCCACACACTATATATTATTGAACAAAATGACTAAAAGTGGACAAGCTTATTACATCTAATCAATAACCATAAAATAATAACAAACACCTATCCATGGATGACCATGAATATCATCTTCTATACTTAACAATCTAGTTCAAATTATCATTACAACCTTAAGTTACTTATAGTCAGCCCTCACTAAAAACAATTCTTTAAACCACTCCCCAAACGTCGAACTAAATGGATCAATAATGGATTCACCAATTGGGTCTCCTCAAGATTTGAAAAACTCCCAACAGACCCACACACAATCCAAATGATACTACTTATAACCCACACACACATGGCCTCAACCAGTAAGGGTTTATCCCTAAAATCCATTCTAACCACCACTCTCCTCCCTAAGGTAGGGTGATTCTCCAAGATCCCCTTGATGGACCTCATGCACCCAAATTCATAATAGAACTATTTCTCACATGATCCAAGTACTAATAGACATAAGATAATATACCAAAACCACTAACTATTCACCCCACATAGGTTACTTCCAAAAACAAGGATCACCATCTACACACCTCTTTAGAATCATGGTATCACCCACATTTCATGATCAAAAACACAACCAACCTCCACTCAGGTGTCAATCCAAACCCTAATGTGTCAAAACATGTTCTCACTTTGCTACCCAAAGATTAAAAAAATGAACCAATCCTGGAATCCAAATAAACCTCCCATATAAAGAAAACCATATGTTCATGATTACTCCCAGTGATCCACCTCTAATGCACCAGGAATCCCCATGCCTAACTTCTATATAAAATTAGAACACAACTACCTTTGGGTTCTAGAAGAACCTAATGGGACCCACCAAAAGAATGATCACCACGCCCACCCAATCCAGAAGTGATAGTAGGCACAAAAACCCCACTGCTACCCTCATAATTCAATATGTGGAAGGAACCAACCCATCGTCACATTGGGTATTTAAATTACCTTAACTGTATATTTAAATATAAAATTCAAGAAAGATATAGCCTTAGATAAACTAAAGATCAATCCAAACATCTATCGGGAATCCTTTACCTCATCAATCCATTATCACAGAACTCAGATCTTGCACTTACCCACAAGGTTCTATATGTGTCCCTTAATGAAGGGACTTTATCTCCACACCTGAAGAATATCGTGACATCAGATCCACATGGCCTATAATTATAATAAAATATATAATTAGGGTTCAAATAAGTAAGAATTCCAAAACTAAGATATATATAATGACACTATATAGGCTATTATAGAAACTTAAAACAACTTAACACTCATTGATCATGAAACCATACACAGTTAATCATATTTCATTTGAATCCTATGTACCAATAATGATGCATGAACTCATGCCTATTATCATCATAAAAATAAATAAAAATCATAGTAAACCAAAAATCCACCGACCCAAACGCATCACACTAGGTGAAATCACATAACTATAAAAATGAAAAACAATAAAAATAATCCTATGCCCAGTAAAATTAGAAATCTAATCAAAAAAGGTTTTCTTGACATACAAGCCTAATATTCGTCCTATGCTCTAACACATCCCTAGACCACTTATCTACAAAATCTCAATATTTCATCATTCCTAACAGGAGACTTTGGTAGCCCCATGAAAAAGTCTATTGTAATATCACCCCATTTACACTCAAGTATGGGACGATTTTAATGAATCCTTTAGGATGTTGCCTTCGAGCCATCACCAGTTGAAAAACCATACATCTTGACAGATAATAAAAAATATACCTTTTCTTGTTGTCCCACCAAAAATGTTCCTTCATATATATATAAATCATAGTGCTACAATATTGTATAGAGAAATTAGAGGTATGATCATCATCCAACAATTCACCTTTTAGATCAGTTATGTAAGGAACGCAAAGTCTCTTCCAAAATTTCAAAATCCCATATTCATATACGAAGTCGATCAATATACCATCATTAACTGCTTTAATTTTCTTTTGAAACTCTTCATCACCAGTCTAAGAACTCTATATCCTTTATAGAAATGATTGTTTGGAAACCATTTGAAAAATTATTGATGTTGCACCTTCCGTGATTATTCCCATATACATCCTTACTAGATCCATTAACCTAAGATCCCTTTCAATTCTCATCTTGTTCAAAACTCCACGATCCTTTATTCTCAAAGAATTTTCCACCTTATTTTCCTTCCCCAGGTGGTTGTGTATAGTGAAATAATAATCATTGAGTAGTTTTAGGCTTCTCCTTTGCCTTAGGTTGAGTTCTTTTTGTGAGATAATATACTTAAAACTCATGTGATCAGTTTAAATCTCACATTTTTCACCATATAGATAGTTTCTCCATATCTTCAAAGAAATGATTATAGCTGCTACATCAAGATCATGAGTGGTATAGATTTTTTCATGATTTTTTTTTTCAATCATGATGAATAGGAAATATCTCTATCATTATGCATAAGAAAATAATCAAGTCCTTTCTTTGAAGCATCACTACAAATAACAAACCCATCATTCCCTGATGGTAGAGTAAATATAGGAGAATTGACTAATCTTTTTATAAATTCTTCAAAACATTATTCACACTATTTTTTCCAAAAAAAAAGTAGCCCCTTTACATGTGAGATTGGTTAATGGGTTAGCCAATCGGGAAAAATTCTAGAAAAAACCCTGATAATAACCTTCTAAACCAATAAAACTGTATACATGTGTTATACTTGTCAGAATTGGCCATTATTGGATTTTTCTTTTCTTAGAAGGATCAAAAGAGATTCCATACTTATAGAAAATATGGCCAAGAAACGAAATCTCTTGAAGCTAGATTTCACACATTCTAAACTTCACATACAATACATTTCGTCTGAGAGTTTTCAGAATAGTACGCACGTGATTTTCATGATCTTCATAGATTTTTAAGTATAACAAGATATAATCAATAAATACCACTTAAAAGTCAACAAGATATTCTCTAAAAACACTATTCATTAGATCCACAAAGATAGAGAGTGCATTAGTCAGTCCAAAAGGCATTTCTGTAAACTCACAATGCATGTACTTGGTTCGAAATGTTGTCTCCAGAATGTATTCCTTCTTCACACAAAACTGATGATATCTAGATCAAAGGTCAATATTTGAAAAATATTGAGCTCCATGAAGTTGATCGAATAAATCATCAATGTGAGGTAGGGGATACTTCTTCTTTGTTATCATAGAATTGATCTCCTTGTAGTCAATGCACAACCACATAGATCCATCTTTCTTATTTACAAAAACAATAGGGGTTCCCCATGGAGAAACACTTGGGAGAATAAATCCATTATTACTCAATTACTCTGATTATTTATTTAGTTCCAGTAATTCTATAGTGGAAATTCTATATGGGGTCTTTGATATGGTTCTTGAACTAGGAATTAAATCAATGGAAAACTCAATTTCTTGTTTAGGAGGATGTCCAGGTAAATCATCTGGAAACACATCAGCATATTCTTTCACAATATATACAACCTTTATTTGACCATTTATTTCCTCAACCAAAGTTATTTCACTCTATTCATCCACAATAATTTAATTTAGTAGAGATATTGGGGGTGGATCTAGATAATAATTAGATGGTGACGTTTCAACTCTATAGATAAGGTACTCTTTATGATCATCGAAAATGTTAACCACATTCTTATAATAAATTTTCACATCATGGTCCAAAATCCAATCCATACCGAGGATTATATAAAATTCAATCATGGGTATGATGATGAGATCAGCAGATAAAGCATGTTAATATGCCCTATTGGGAAATGATTTAAAAAAATTTATTACAATTATACTTTCCTTAGCAGTTTTTACTGACAAATCCCTCATAAAATAAAATTGAAAATATCTAATTTTCTTAGAAAACAAGGAAGAAATGAAATAATGTGATAATATAGAATCAAATAATTCATTGGATAAATTTTATGAAACCATTAAATTACCTTCCATTTGTCATTCAGAACTTCAACCTCAGTAGTAGTGATCACATAAGCTTGGCCTTTCTCCCATGACCTTTTCTTAGGTAATTTTCCTTGGTTCTTAAGACATTCATTTAAATAATTCCCCATTTCTCTAAAATTTAGTCATTCAACACTGATCACCACTTTCTTTCCCTTACAATCACGATCTTGTTTCACTTTTTCCGCACACTTGTAACAGACTTCTATTTTCTTTAGGAAAGTACCAGGGTGTTTCTTTTTATATTTAATGTAGGATGAAAATTAAAATTTTCCCTTATTCCCCTTATTTTCATTTCCAGAGTGTTCAGAAGATATCTTCTTATTTTTCTTTTCATTAACGTCATAAGACATAGATAATTTCTTTTCTATCTTGGTATCACATGAGACTATATCTTCGTACTACATAGAGGGTTGTGATACTAATGCTTAACAAAGAAATGGTTTTAACCCATGAAATAATCGATCAATATTACTCCTTGGGTTATGTATATAATCTGATGTATGCCTTTCTATCCTTGTAATGTTATCCTCATACTTTGCGAAATTCTCATCCTCCTTTTTCCTCAGGCTTAGATATTGTCTTTTCAAATATGACTGATGGTCATAAGGAAAGTATTTTTCTAATAAAATCTCTTTAAACTCCCTCCATTCTATATTTGATACTTCGTCATCTTATTTTTTGTTTTTAATTAATGAAAACCATTGATTTCCATATCCCATGAGGCAATAAATGGCCCTGAAAACTTTTTCCCTTTTGCTACTCCCCAAAGAAAGAAATGTTTTTTAAGGAACTTATCCATTGCTTAGATAAAAATGGATTTGTAGTCCCATTGAATGGTGGTGGTTATTGCCTCATGAATTGGTCTATCATTGATCCTCTATGTTATGGATCTGGGTGCTCCATATCGGTAAGTTAATTATTCAAAACCGATGTGAGTTGTCCCAGTATGGTTATAAGTTGTTCAACACCAGTTCCGTCCACAGCCCCACTATACTTATCTTGAGTAGGAGGGAAATCCCTACATGGATTATGTGCATTTATACAGTTTCCATTCCTTCCACTATACATCATTTCTAAATAAAGGCATACACTAGATTAGATTATGAGTCACAATACATAATTCCAGACTTGTAAAACACTTAACATAAATTAAACAGTTTATGGATATAATCCATAATCATAATAAAATTCATTTAGGAAGTATTTACTAATAAATCCTTCATAATGGCCTGTAAATAAAATTTCAATTATTCTAGGAATATCCCACACGATTATCATAACCAAGAGTGAAACAAGGCCTATTGTCATGTACTAGGATACCCTAGGTCAATCCTAAAACTCATGGTCAGAGTTTTCACTCCTAGGTACATTTGTTCCAGATAAACCTATACCTACTCATATCCAGGACGAGATGTATTTCTTGGAAATCTCACAAAATATCTACATTACCAAAATTATAGAAATTTCTTCTATACTAATCTTAAAATTTTATCTTAGGGTAATGTTATCTAATCATAATTTTTCTAAATATAGTTTCCAAAGTTTTTACTAAATATCCTCGGATACCAAATCTAACACCCTGACCCTAGATACCTAGAGTCAGTGCATTATTACATAACAATGGTATGGTCACAAGGGATCATATCCCGAAATACCATTAAATTTATTTTCCTTGGAATTACTAGATTAATAAATAAGTTTTACATTACATTATGAAATGAAAAAAACAACATTGTGTCTCCTTTGAACACATTCATATCCCTTAGACTATCCCTGTAGGTCAATCATAATATTCTTCTTCACATCCTAGGAAAAATAAAACATAAGAAAGGGGTGAGATCAGATTATCAGTAAATATAAAAATATTGAGGAAACATTCATAAATAATAATAAACATTTAAGGAAATGCATAAGACTAAAAAACAATCCTTTTAAACATAAACGTCATCAAAATATAGAAAAGATAAATCAAAAAATTCAATTTACTTATTTACATGGATATTATTATACTAGTCGGATAATCACATGTAATATCAATAGCTAATTTCATAATGATGTAACACATAATCTCAGACATCATAACCCCATAGTTAAGGCCTCGTTCCAAGACTACAAATAAGTTTTTTCCATGGCCTTGTTCCTAGACACTAGTTTTTCTCATGAGACCTACTGATGCATAGAGGATCTATAGTGGGCTCCTCCCATCACTTACTAATTCCAATGAATTCCTTATATGAAAATGTTGAAAAATAACATAAAAACCCATATTAAAACTAGAAAATAAACTATCAATACTTTAACCATAAACCATGAATGGTATAAAAATAGCACATCCGAAGTCAAAAATAACATAACTCATTCAATAAAATATAGAAATTTTAATTATAATAAATCAAAATCAATCAAGAATAATATTCAGTAAAGGATGTTGACATAGTTGAAAATGATCAGTAAAACTCATTGAGAGAAATATCCTTTTTTTGAATTCATTTAAAAGTCAAACATTTACAAATGAAGTAATTTAAAATAGATTTTTGAATCAAAGTGTCCCATACCACTTTGAAACGTTGGAACAAAATTATCCTTTTACAAAAATCATGTCCAGATAAATAAATCCTTAAAATAATTTTCAAATGATGGACTTTAATTAAAAATATTTTAAAAAATACATCATTAAAACATTTAAAATGGTGATCTGAATAAAGAATACTGACCAAAAAACCTTAAAAATATCATTTTGAAAACATTTTTATGAAACATGGACATGGATGATAAAAATGTCCTAGTGAATACTTACATATAAACAATCTATGATAATAATGAGATTGAGGAATTCACTATTACATTGTAATTTTCCTTGGTAGAGGGAACATTAAACTCATGTAAAATAGTTAAATCTTTGTTATTAAATTATACAAGAACCACCCACATAAATATGATATCATATATGATCTTCTAATATTTATTTATTAATAATATTTCAGTAGTATCATTGTTTTGGGTGTTAACTGATTTGTTTTATTTTATATGTTTTGTTACATAAGTCATGTTTGTTATGGATAAGATATATTTGATTCATATACAGAATGATATTAAGTTCTTAGAAATTATTTTTAATCATAAAATGAAAATTATTCCTGAATGGTTACGATGGAGAAATTAATCTTATCGGGTTCATTGAGACGGTAATATGTATGTATTCAAGAGCAACAATATCATTATTTTGACGGTAAAAGCATTTGTAATTGGATTTGGTATCATATATACAGAATCATTAACATGTTATACTTTTTATTAACATCAAATATACTGATTAGTATACCCATCTTAAAAATGAAGCATTGAATAATAAACTACACCACGACATGGAGACGGTAAGTCATACGTATGCACGTATGGTGACTTTGTCATTCATAGGATGGATAGAATAATGAATATGGTTGTACCATATTTATAATAACATCACAATATTTTGAAGGTACTAGATCTATTATTTTGGATTGGAAACAACAATAAAAGAGGGTGTGTAAGAAGAAAAGAACTTTGAAAGAGGTGATGAAATTATTATCTCTTCTTTGGGTGTTTCCTTTTTATTTGATCAAAAGGGATCCTTAGTTTGGATTCTGATCAAATTAAGGACTCTTAGTTTAAGTGAGGGTAGTTGGGAAGATATTTGAGTAGGGTTTGTCCAATAAAAATGGCTTTGGAGGTGTGAAATTAAGATAAGGGGAAGTATATTTTTATATGGGAAGTGAGGGTCACTTTAAGAAAAGCTTGAAATATTATTTTATTATAAAATAATTTTCTGTTTATAAATGCTCCAAATGGATTTATTTAAAGGTTAAGGTGGTTGTGGGTCAAAAACCACTCTACCAATAGGTTTTAGATAGTCTTAGGTCACATATTAACCTAATCTTTTATATTTACCTCTTAGTTCAATATTTTAACTTTAACCATGTATTCTTGTATTATTATAATAAATGGTTAATAAAAATACTATAAAAGGACAAGAGAACCACAAGTGGTTCATTAATGACATATATATCATTATGTAAGTCCTTTGGATGACTCTTATATTTTTAGTAATATTATATCATTTCATAAAATATTATTTGTTTTAAAATCTCATTTATGTCAATTTTGACACTATTTAATATTTAGTTTTTTAAAAAGTCAAAAAAACTTGATTACTTTGAAAAAAATAAATTAAATCAATCCTATCATGACATATTAACCTAGAAAATTCAATGAATTAATCAAATGTCTCAATATACATTTATATTAATATTTATAATATCAATTATTTTAATCATTCATTAATAAGGTAAGTACTACATCATCATTGTGTCATAAATAAATTTAATTATTTAATTTCTAAAAATTATAAATAAATACCATTATGTAGGAAATATTTTTGGATTTATAAATAATATTTATTGTCAAATTTAACTTAGGTATAACCATATATTATAAATGTTTTAGTTATTAAAATTTGAATTTAACACTTTTCACTCTTCTTTAAATAAAATAATAATAAATGTACTAACCTAATCCATGTAGATAATAGAGGGGAATATTTTATTCCTAATGTTTATTTGGGACGAAAAACACTTATCCAATAGAATTAGGGAAAGTGTTAGGGTAATTATAATATCATTTTTACCTTTAATTACCCTATTTACTTTTAACCGTGGTAAATAAAATCCAAAAGTTACAATTCAACAAAAATTATTTTCATCATATTAAATAACATTTTACTTAATTAGGTCAATTTGGACTATTTTATATTGTAAATTCAATCCAAATAAGTGGTAAAATTATGTTTTATTCTAATATGAAAATGTTCCTAGAAGGTTGATAAAAGACGTTAAAATGTTCAATAAAATTTTATACATCTAATTTTATTATAAAATGACCTCAATGAATTAAATTGAAATTATAAAGGTATTATGTATCTATTTATACCTAAAATAAATTTAAATAAAATATGTAATTATTTAAATAAAAAGATGGTTTTAAACAATAACTTAATGTTTTCACTCTTCATCAAAAACTGAAATATTTCAGAAAAATTCAAAAAATTCTCCCTAAGATAATTTTGATATTCTGAATCCAAAAATGAAGTCCATATTGAAAAATAAAATTTATAAAATTTCAAAAAGTGGGTATTTCTATTCATAACAGCTAGTTTGATTGGTTGTGGTGTTCTAGAACTCAAAGTTGCGTACAAAGAAAACTATTTCATTATTAATAGAGAAACATACTGTGGAAGATTGGTGTGTTACATGGGACTTAGCCTCGTCCAAACATAAAATATTTTACACTAAAAATTGGGATCCCAAGACCACAACTCTGCTTCATGAAGAATCTTAATGACTCCCCTGTTATGATGATCCGGTACTGGCTAATATTCTGTCCATGACCTCTACTCTTACCATCACCTCGATATATATTGTCAACCTAAACGGAGTGACCAGACGTTGGATCACTAGACGTAAAGCCTCCTCAAAATTCATAGCTCTAGATTCCTCATCTAGAAAAAATCTCACAGTATATCGCCGAAGGTTCCTAAAACGAATCTCTAAATCTTTCAAACTAGAGATTCCCTACCAAAGGGTAAGAAGCTCCTAGTGACTGTCCGCCTTCATGGTTGGAGAAAGAAACACAATTCTGAACTGTTCTTAGAACTTCTCCCATGAGGCAGTTGAGTCCTCACAATCCCCAAGATATAAGAACCACCACTACCTCGCTTCCCCCGAGAGCATCATCACAACTAATGACACCCAATTCTCCTTCCGAGAACGGATCGAACTAAAATCTATTTGAACCTCATCCAACCATTCATCAGTGAATACATTTAAAACAAAGCCCTGATACTTCTATAAACATTGGCACTAAAATCCTGATGTGTCCTCCTCCATGTGTCATCGTCATCATCCTCTAATCTACGTTGATCTGCTGGCACAACCTTCTGGACATCATCTACGTGATCCTGATGAGGATGTCGACCTGGAGCTATACCTACAAAAGGACAAGATGTTTGAGCTCCTAAACCTGAAATATGGACGACTATAACATTAATTAATGGATTTATTTTATTAATCTTAGTTTAACATATCCCATGGTCTACCCATTAAAATATAGTCACAAAGAATAATGATACATGATCCTTTCTGAGGTCTCTCCCCAACAACTTGTGTCGCCTCAGTTATAATCCATTGTAAACATAATGATACATAAATCAGATCACATGGGTCCCTAATACCTATGTATCAGATAGTATTTAGTTTTAATATCACTTTCTGAACTTGACTGGCACCTTTTCCCTACTAACCCATTCATCCTCAACTTTCCCTAAGTCCAAAATCCATCATAGCCCTCAACCGATGCTCCAATAAAACTATGTCACACCCCAGTGTACACATCCTAGGATGGAAATGTAAGAAGAGTGATAATGAACCTTGATTTCCACCTCTATTATGTCTCGACTTGGTCACTGGCACTAAGAATAACATAAATAAGTAGCATTACCCACGAAGAGAACACATTCAGAAGAGAGATATAAGATAAACACCAACCAACTCCAGCTAATACCACAAAGTAAAATAAATCTCAAGTGAAAATATGAATTGACACTAAATAACTAAAACAACTAAAAGGGAAGTCTTCAAGTACAAAATGAAAGTAAAATAGCAGTGACCATGAAGCCTAAACGGCTCTTGCAGAACCCCGAACTCTTAAAAAGAAGCCTGATCTCCAACCTGCTCTGAGTGACCTGAAAAACTGTTTATATAATGTATGGTGAGTAAAACATTATACTCATTAGGATCCTCCCAAGATCCTCTTGGGGAAATTTAAAGAATGCATGATAAATCGTAGAGAACAAAAAGAAAAAAACTCATCACCTAAATATGTATATTATATTTACATCCTTGTCATCGATACTTTCCTCAAGTATTGTACACAAGAGTGTATAATATAGTAAATAATGGCATGGGTACCTCACTGCCACTTCCCCACTAGTTTTCTAAATTTCCCCAACATCACACATTATGGTCATCTCTCTTCATAAAGACTAGCTAGAAGTCACCTGGTCGTATCACCACAACATGTACCTTGTGCAACTCCTCCCACAACCACACAACCAAAAGTAACCAAGTAGTTTATGGTTTCCACCAAAGTTTTCATAGCTCTTAACATACCTCAGGCATTATACCTCAATCCATTACAGCTCATACACCGATTAAGGGTCCTCAATACATCACAGCCTACACAAGTTGCACCAATTGTAATCCATAGAAAACTATATCTTTAATATATGTGTGTGAAATAACCACAATCCATTACAACCTTATACACACATATATGGTGAAAAATAACCACCATTTATACCCGTATAGGTTCCTATCAAGAGAAGATTGTGGGGCCAAATGGGGTATCTATCCATTCATCCTCCCATTGGGATGTGAGGAAAAACACCCTCAAGGTCTCAGAGTCCTTGTGGTGTCAGATGCCCAAACCAACAGGGTGGAGTATCATATAGAAAAAAAGTATGGACAATAATATCACACACAACCACACTATGGTAAATACCTAGTATTAGATTCAACAACAGATAACGCCTCCTGAACTCCCAGCTTCCACTGCTAAGACTTGATATCCTATATGTACCCAACCATTTAAAGAGATGCATTAAATTACTTTATCTCTATTAATCAGTTTCACTTTATGTTAATTTATTCTATAAATATTAATTATCCATTATGATTTCACACATTTCATTACATTATCATCACAATAAAGTTCCCTATCCTCCAGGCATAACCCAACCAAGTCTATGGCTCATCAGAAAAAATAACTTTAACACTACATCCCAACAAGCTCCAACCGCATGTGTAAAACTTAATTTAATTATTTATTCATAAAAATTACAATTTTTTATTCCCATGAATTCTATAAAACCATTCTAATCTACCAAAGTAAAGGGGTGTATCATGGTGAGTAAATGATCTACATGTCGAGTCATTTCCACATATAGTAGGTGTGTGGTCCCATCCATCCTCGAGAATTTAAAGATAGAAAGAACGTGGTATACCTCACACATCATCACCTCCTTTGAAAGGATGGTTTAAAAGAAATATTCTTAAAGAAGATTGGAAATTACATCAAATAAATAAATAATATATTCAACATCAACCAATTTCATATAAATGGGTAAGACCAACTTCAAACCATTCCATCATCTCTGGTGTCCTATTTGGAACCAACATGCATAAAACTATGCATCTCTCCACTCTACGCATCAACTGATGCCAAAACCACCGGGTCTCACTGCCCCCACATACCAAAATAGCCCTCCAGGCCTAGCTATCCCTGTATCACATCACATCTGGGCCTCCCTACCCCCATAACCCCATGTCTTATATCCAAATAACATCACAATAAGTAGGAAAAAACTTAGTAACAATATCTTGGCCCAAAATCAAGGAATTTCGTCTTCACACACAATGAGCTCTCACAGCTCCAAATCATAGGTACTCGAACTTTATAAGAAACCAGGAAACTCATTCACTAAAAGGAATTAAATTTATCGCACAACCGGTTGTTATTCTATCTTTAATTAACTAATTCATTATTTATAGGTTCCAACTACGATAAAATTATACAATAGGATATCACATGATATCATCATGTTAATTCAAAATTTAATTTATCATGCCTTTAACACTTTTATTAACAAGAATAAACATACTTCAGGTTCATTAAACAATTCCATTATAAATGCATATATAGATATATATATATATATATTAATTTGATTATAATCAAATTACTAAAACAAAAACCAGATTCATTAGACATGACTCTTAATATTTTAGCCAATTAATTTTCAATAAATTCCATCTTTCCATTCTTTAAAAATTCCCATCAAGAAAAATATTCTAACCAGAAAAGGCATATACATAACACAATCTATAAAATATAGAGGAAAATCATTACCATTTTATAAAACAACAACATCGTTATACGATCAATACAGATTAATTTAATTTGGTTCATATAATTTTTATGTAAATTTAATTGTGATAAAAAGGGATAAATCATGATAGCTCAATGATTGCACATAAGTAAATAAACAGGCATAGAATCCCCTTCTGTAAAAGGTCATTGAAATTATTCACCCGAGAATGGATTAATGAAATGGATCATGATCACCTCTCCCCCAACCACTACATCCACCCGAGGATGTTGTGACAAAACTGCACCAACCAACCACCAAGAAGACTCCATTAGAAACATGGAGATCATGTTCCATAACATGGAAATGGAAAATATAAGTAAAAATAAAGAAGAAACCATAAAAAAGAAGAAATATAATATATTATATCGAAGATAGATTGTTACCGAATGAATAACGTGGCTAATGATCATTCGTTGATTAATGAATCCCCAAAACGATGAAAAGTGGGTCGTTTGGTCGATTGGAGTCGAGGGAGATCCACAATAGCCATAGGTTTTGACAAAAATGAGTGGTTTTAAAACACTTAAAACATAAAACATCGGGGCATTACTTGAAGAGTAATCCCCTTTCACATTGTGTAATTTCTCTAGGGCATGTTCTGCCGAATATTGTGTCGCCTCTCAAATGTATTTTATTTTTACAACCCCAAAGTATTTCACACCATGAATCCCTCTCTCTAGTCACGTAAAATTATGTATGTTGTTAATAATTCTAGGAAAACTCGTGAAACTATATTTCATGTCGTGTAATGCTATTACATAGTGTGTAATCCCCTCCATACATCTTTTACTTCACTAAAATAATACAAACATGTCTTGAACCACCTCTGAGCACTTCAATATTTTAAAACATTAAAAAGGTTGATCCATGTAGATCTAGTACCTTAAATTCATTTTAATTTAAATCACATAATAATGGTACTAATATACCTATGTAGCTGAGAACTAATCGTGTTACCAAAAGCACCTAGCATGGTATATAATAGGTAAGAAAATAACACACAAGGCACATCAATGATTTCAAATAGCCTACCGATGTAATCATCATCGGAGTAAATATTCATGGAATTTAAATTAGTACATTTCTATGATGATGAATTTAATGCTTTCCCCTTGTTGTACTATTCCGAGGGAAAAAATTATAAATCTCATAAATCACTATGAAGCTGAAATTGATTCAATCACTCTAGGTAAAATCAAAATTAATGGTCACAACGAACAGTATGAACAACGATCCTATCAATAGCCCCTTGGACACTTCCCAGTAAATGGGATGATAAATTCGAGACATGACTATTTACCAAGCACCAATATGTTCCTAGTCTATTTTCTACTAGCCCAAAATAGTATGATAAAGAAAAAATCCTTTTATTCCACCATGTAACATCCCAACTCGACTGACCACTAAAATGGTTTCCAGAACAGTCACCACAAGGCCACAAGTGTGAATCCGCATACTCTATAGGCTACCAAAGAGTATTGAAGGTCTAATAGTGGTATGGTAGAGATACAATACTCTCATGGCCATATTCACACAATGATATATCAGGTGTAAAATGAGAAATAATTACATAAGAAATAATAATAAATATAAAACATTAGATGTAAAATATAATAAAAGAATTAACATGGTAATTCAAATATTCAAATAACCATGCATGAATATACATGTGACTAAATCAAATAATGTGGGAAACATATATCATACAGTACAATATAATACAAAAAAATAGAACAAAATCCTTGAGGGTGGTTTCTATGAGAATCATGAGTACTAGATCAGTTCTGTACTCCTAAATCGTAGATATAATCACAACAACATTATCCAAAATATTAAAAACTTAAAAACAAGGGAATGTACTTGTGCACCCCTATGTAATTGTGGCCCAAATAGGGTGTGAGATATACTCAGTAGGCCACCATTAACGACATCTGAATCATAATGCATTTAATTCATTTTAAATAAGTATAGTTCATGTTTAAAAAATGTAAATAATAAATGAAAAATAACTAAAATACCAATTTAGGCCTGAGTCCCTCCAGGAAACCCATCATAAAATTACTTGCTTCCACCTAAGATAGAGTATCTGAACCAAAAGTAATGTATGAAGAGTGGATATAAACAAAAAAATGGGTCATCATAATTTAATTTTCTAGAGGTGACCGAACCAAAACATGTGATTTGTCCTGGAGGATATGTCCTTTGGTTTTAATCAGTTAGCATATTACATTTAACAAAAGAGGAATCTCGAACATTCATTTATATAAAACCATATTCCTGCCCAATGTGAGAATTATAAAAGAATATAAGTATTGCATAAGGAGTGTATCAATTTTCCAAAGATGAAGGAGATCGTTCAGTGTAATATATACATGGAAAACCCAAGTATCATTCCAAATGTAAGTAACATATTCCCCCTATGATTCTATTAGGAGTATCTCATGAAGGGGGTATGTGTATCGCTCGTGGCATGATGTAACTATCTATCCACTGAGTCTAACAATGAGTGCTCCCCTGGGAACTAGAATCACTCATTTAGAGGTTTGAAACATGATCATTGAGCCCATCCATGATAAATCAGTTATCTCCCCTAGTATATAATGACTTATCAACCCTTGAGACCATCTTCATAATTTTTTAAAAAGAAACTTGATTATCGCTCGAGGCGTAAAAAAATAATTCATTCCATTTAAATTTAAAACACAAAAGAGGCTAAGTTTATTACCATGCCTTATCATAAACAAGGTGAAATGTTGGGGGGTACATATATAAGAAATTTAGGACAAAAGTTTGGAATATAAAGGAAGAGGTCCAATCCCATTGATCAATTAAATTAAAAAACAATCCTCAAGTTCTATCTTGTCATCAATGCAAAAAATAAACCAATAAACATAGAATGGTTGGAATAGAAAACAACACACCTCAACAGAGGGGTTTTATTATTAAACTTTACATTATTATCAAAATACCCATTTCATTAAGTTTAAACAATTTTATTTCATCAAAAAACATAAGGAAATCCAGTACAAGAGTGGTTTTGAAGGAAAAAATCATCACAATTTAATATATAACTTAATATCACACCAAAAGGGGTGGATCTAACAAAGGAATAGGTGATAATTAACATGGAAAATAACATTGAAACTTTCTAAGATAGGTTTAGGATGAGTTCACAATCTCCAACCATATAGTTAGGTGTTTGAAGGCATCATTAGGTGGTATACTATATTTAAATTAAGACAAATAATAATTTATAATTAAAATTGGGTGAGTCCGATGCATGGGGAATTATTTTTTTATTAAAATGATTAAACATGATGAAAATCTGTATACCATCAACCTCATGCTTTGGATGATATAATAATCCAATATCAATGCATGATTTGGTCGGGTTCAATAGAAATTGAAGAAATGGATGAAAACCCAAAAAATATGGTAGATTATCTCACACAATGATATCTTCTTTGAGAGATATATAAATTTAAAAAGCATTAATTGGAACATAGATCTTACTAGGAGGAATCTATAGGGACTGATGAGGCTCGATTCCAACAACAAACAGAATAGATATCCGAATTCCAAGGTTATGGAGGAGGAGGAACACACAGTGCAAGGGAGAACCTCTCATGGCCAAAGAAGATGAAAATAATAAGGAAAATAAGGTTTAAAGGTTTATTTAGAGTGAAAGGGTAACTCCACCATCAAATTTGGTTTCACTTTTTGGCCACATGGTTGGCCAACGCTAATGGTGAGGCTACCATGACTTAGGAAACCTAACCTGCATGGTTTTCCCACAAAATTTAATCAAACCATACACCAACCATGAGAAAAATAGTGCATGAACACTGAATATGTGTCACTAAGCATGTTTCCTAGGTGCACGGTTTGGGAAAACAATGAATAACACATGAGGGAAGCATATTCTCACTAACAAAAGGCATACATTTTACACTGGTGGGGTGCATAGTCTTAAAAAACCATGCACCATTATCGGTCAACCCAAACATGTGTTTATGGGGCCCAATGCTCGAGAAACTCAAAAAACCACCAAAGACACCTCTTAGGTTCTTATACCATTTTAAAAACATCACATTTGAGTGTTAGAACTTGTGGAATTACATTATGAGGCTCGGTTAAAATAAAGTTCTGCCCACAAAACATTAAAATTAAAAAACATTAGGAATTAATATTCTCTAAAAACATGGGATACTAAAATATTTTCTTCTAGGAACATTCAGATAAAAACAATTCATTCATATATGTAGATTCTAATCGATATAAAAACAAATACAAAAATATATGGATTTTCATATGTGGTTTTGTAATCCTTCCACCAAAAATTAGACTTCACATTTTTTATTTTATTCCATCCCCCTACTTCTAAATTATTCTTTACACAAATCATTTTCACATTTTCATCATATTTAAATCATAGAAGAGAAATTCACATTACATAATTATATTTGTAATTTTTCTTATAAAAAACTAATTTATGTGTTGAACAAAAAGGCAACTCCCTAAGAATTCTTGCTTGTTGATCATCACCTTCTCCACTAATACAACAACAAAAATTGGTCTCAACATTTTCATTTTAATTTTATTTGGGTCCTTAACATATGATGTATCACTTGAATTAAATTTTTTCCCTAAAATTTTATTATATTTCAATAGTGATATTTTGGTTTTAGTTTTTTATATTACATTTTTTTATACATTTTTTGTTTGATTTATATTTTAAAATAATATTTTTATTTATCATGAATGTACAATTTATAGATAGTTCATGTCATATTTTTTTAATAATACAATTAATAATTTTATACATTTAAAGAGTTAAATTGCTCTCATAATGTATGTATGATGAACTGAATATGTTCGATTATCCTATGATGATTAGGAAAGAAATTGTGCCTTATGAAGAATCAAATTGGTTTATTTGATGGTTAAATTAGGTCAATTTGATACACCTAATAAGATGAAAATTTTACAATTGATCAACAAAAATTTAAACAAAGAGAATCATCATATGATTGTTTTAGATAATGTAATTATTATATAGAGTAGAGGTATATTTTATTGTGTTGGTAGAAATGAATATGATTAATGACTTCACCCCTAAAAAATCAATATTCATTAGTTATATGAGGGATGAAATCATATTGAACATGAAAATCTACATAGTTACTCAGAATATTGATATATTAGTGACAAAGGGGCTATTTGGGAAGACATTATAATAGAATATTGTTAAAATTTCTATTATTTTACGTTTTAATAATGGTATTAAATCTTTAACATTAATATTTTGAATAATACAATCATATTAGAAGACTATAGAATTATTTTAAAAATATATATATAAAAGAATATAATGATTTAAAAAAACATTAACCACTAAATACTGAACATATGTTTATGGTATAATAAATCATCACCCTATAGTGATATATGACATTCTTATATCACAAGATACTTATAATGTTTTCATCCCTGATGTATAAAGTATAGATTTTGGGTATATTGAATGTGACTGTTCATTTCTTTAAACTAGAAAATTTGAATTATCAAAGTTTATATATGTTATTTAAATAACATAATAGTTTGGGAAATTTTCAATGTGTAGAAAAGACACTATATCTATTTTGTAAATTAAATATTGGCTATGCTGCTTTAGTGAAATAATTAGTATGTACTTTGAAATTATAATTGAACTATTGTTATATATAACATAAAGAATGATTGATATAATTTTGTTGAGAAGCATTTTGATCCATCAGATAAAACCACTATTTTGATCCCATGCAATGTGGATTTGAAGGGGGTATTATTGATAATATGGGTCAACTTGAATATAGGAACATAAAAAAAGTATGAGACACAAGTATAAAATTTATCTATAGCCAAAATAAAAAATTGTGGCAACAGTGGTCAAAACTATGGATATATGATATAGCCATGGTTTCAATGGGTAGTGGCCTCTATTAGCATGGCTATAGCCAAAATCTATAGCTGTGATTCTAATGGGCTATTACTACGATTTCCACCATGAAAACAACACCTATAGACATCGTTTTTTGAACTGTGGAAATAACCCTCTTGGTTTTCCACAAAGGCTATGACGCTATAGAAACATTTTAAACTATTGATACAGGGTTAATTAACATAGTGTAAAACCTTTGATTTCACCCCTATAAGACATGGATATATTTTTAAATGAATTGTTTTCAATGGAATTTTATCCCCATACCTCTATTATGGGTGACCAAGCACCATACCACTACCAACTTATGCTATATATATATATACTTGTTTACATCATTGAAAATCAAGTAAATGGGAATGATACCCATGTAAATAAGCATTCCTTTAAAATTAAAATGCAAATGTTTTTACCACACTTATGTGGGAAACCTATAGCCATAGTTTTATGAAACAAAATTGTTATAACCTTCAGGAAAAGAACCTATAGCCATGGTTTATGAAACCCGTGGCTATAGGTGAATACTATCACCATAGTTTTATGAAAACCTTAAATATAGACATTGTAAAAATAACCTATATCCACATTTCTATGAAAAATATGGTTGTAAATTTTGAAAAAACTACTTATAGACACGGTTCCATGAAAACCATGGCTATAGGTATAGGTTTTACACACATTTTCTTGGAACTATGTATATATACATTGAAAAACTACCTATAGCCATGATTATATAAAAAATGGATATATCCATGACAGAAATTCCTATAGCCACTATTCTGGAAAACCATGTCCATAGGTCTGTGGCTATAGCCCAGTTTTTAAGTAGTGATAGGAATGTGTAAGTGTAAAAGGAGTGTAATTTTTTATCATTTTATTTTTATTTATATATTTTTATTTGTAATTTATTATTATTTAATCTATAATAGGTTAAAAGGAAATACTTTTGGTAGTTGTTAATCACATAGATCACTATTGACTAGTTATAGTCATGGGGTTTTTAGTCTCTCTAGGAGACTACTTTAAGAAATGATTATCAAAGATATATTCCAATAAGGAATACTAATCCTTGAATAATTAGGTTCAAACCTTAGAGGAAATAAATAAACAAAAAAAATTAATTGGCGTTCAAACTAAATGAACATATTATGAAACAAAATAATATTTTATTATAATAATTATTATCGGTGAACTAAAAATCATAATTTTATCCACAAACATAAATATTTAGTTTAGTTTCCCTTATAAAATGCCTCACATACCAAAAGTAATCATTTTTTCTCAAAGAAAATATAATTTCTATAGAGTAAAATGGAATTGATTATTTATTTATTTTTAATTATTTCAAGTTGAAATTGATTGGAACTTATATCTATATATCCATACCCACATAATGAATTTTTGTAAGAGGTATGAAGAACAATATTCATGATGAAACCCTCTATAATACACAATTCCTACAAATCATGTGAGATTTAGGATTCAGATAGGTCATTAGAAGAGAGTTGAGATAATTATTTCCATTGATGATGTTGATATTCAAATGGTTGGACAAGACATTAGACTTTAATATCATGGTACATCAATCCTATAAATACATGTGATAAGAAAGAAGTATGTTATTCTAAAATTATATTCCATTATATGTCTTTTATTATTAATGAAAATTTTATACAATATATAATGATTGAAGGGAAAACAAACAATTCAGTAAATTAAATCTAGTGGATTAACTATTATATCTTAAAATTGGGTTGTAGGCCCTAATTTTGGTCAACTATCAATGATAAAATAGTTAATAACTTAAAAGGATCATGAAAATACATATTTCAAAAATGAATTTTTTAAATTTTATTTAGTGTGGGAATACACAATATAAATAATGTGTAATTTATTATAATTCCTAATGTAAATGAAATTAGGAAACATGGTTGAGTAAGATAGTCTATTATATATTCATATATCTAGTAAATTTCCAAAATTATTACGTCTATTTTTAATGTACTATTTATATATTAATTATTATGATTTATTTTTAATTATATATATTTATATTATAATTGAAATGTTACATAACAAGTTGTTTATATTTATGGGTATTCAAAACCTTAACATTATTATCTCGAAAAAAGAACCATGGAACCAAATCAAATTATATGTAAAGAACAAAATTTTTCCAAAGTGTTTGATGTAAAGGAAACAAATTATACTCTATTCTTAATACCTATAATGAAAGAATAAAACTATATATTGTGGTAAATGTTACAAAATATATTCATTATATATTGAAATAAATGATTGATGAATATTTTTAAGGGGAACCAGACATTAATTTTACTGAATTTTGTTGATACATTGATATATATTTTTAGATACGATTCATGGATACCAAAATAATTAGTAGTACATTATGTTTTTTAATTAGTAAACATTTTATTTCCAACATTTAATAGTCATACCATTATATTATATTTAACATTTATTAACCTTAATGTTTTATTTTGGAGGGTAGTGTTAGTGTATAAATTAGTAAAGTAATGAAAGAAAAATTGATACAAATAATAAACCAATGGATTACTATATATGAAAATATATTTAGGTATATATACTAAACTTTTTTTATTAAATAATATTGATAGGTTTGGGAGGGGATAACTCTTATACAATCATATTGGAAAATATCAAAAAAATATAATTATTACATATGATAATTCCATATATTTGGATTCAATAATTTAATGAAGAAAAACATACTTGTTTCCTATTAATATGAGTTTATCCCTCCTCTTTCACATGATCTTGATTGTGGTAACTGAGAAGCAGTCAATTGGAACCCTTCTTCTATGTTATTTAAAGGATGAATTAATCTCCAAATTATTGGGAAAGATCATATAATATCCATGGTTTTATAGAACCTTGCTAAGAACTTTTATGAGAATAATAGAAAGAGATCTTTAACCTAGAGGAGTTTTAGTAATCGAATCAGAATGTCAAAAACCTCAAAAACTGGGATATTATTTATATGGAACATTTTGGAATACCCCATGGGGTCTATAAGATTTATAAAAATTCTCTTATAAATGAGAAACTTTTAAAAAAATTATAATTATCCATTATTCTGATTTATTTTTAATGTTTAAACAGTGGTTATATCCATTCATACTCCAATAAATTATATTTGTATAATAAAAAACTGATCATGATAGCTTGGGGTGGGAGAAGAATACCAAGCCATGAACTATCATATAACATGTAAGATACCGTAAGTAGAACTAAATAATGACATAGTATAAACCACTTTTTGTGGTATTTCTTTTGAAATATATTTCCCTTAATGTCTCACTTGCATTAAATCCTCCTGTAATTACCACATTTTCAACTTATGTCACATCATATGTAAAAACCAGTGAAAACATATGCAAAAATCCTTTTGGATAAATTCCAAACATATTTTTGGAAAAGATATAAACTATTTACACCACATGTTACATCATATTTAAGTAATTTTTAATGTATATCAAAATTTTATTTTAAAATATCCACAAACACATTTTGGGTAGCTCTCAATGTTTTATACAAGCACTTTGTCACAAACATAATCCTCATTCAAAAACCCAAAATGTCTGACCCCACATGAATTTATGTCATTGATAACAATTATAAATTCTCTAATACATAATTATAAGAAAATATATGCCTCTATGAAATCATCTATGTAACTTAATTTATAAAGGGATCTAACATGGTCATTATCAAACCCATGTATCTCCATAGGTAAATCCACCAGATTTATCATATATAAGTATTTATAATCATAAAATATATTTTTATAATAAATTAGGGGACCATGGTACATTGAACATGTAAATAATACATATAAAACTTAGACATTCTTAATTTAATGAGAAATTAATGACTATATGGATAAACAAATGTCATTTCATCAACCTAATAAGATTGGCACATCACATGTGTAACACCTCAATATTTTAGAAGAATAAAATTATGTTTGATAGTGTATATAAAATGAAACACTGATTATAGATGAGAATGTAACACCCCATTATTTTATGATATATATCTTTTTAAATAGATTCAATATCTTTTAGAGCTTGTAGAACATGGAACATCGAGTCCAAATGCACTGTAATATACTATTTTTATATAACATAGACATTAAAATAGAGCTATGAATAGTATTAAGTAGATATTTATAATTTTATTTTGTAAAAATGAATTAATAATTCATTACTTATCCTTTTACTACAAGTTAAATAAAAATAAATTGAAAGAAAAAAAATATTTTCTGAAATGCTGTATTTTTTGAAAAGATGGTTTAACTGCACTATTCATGCATAATTTCAAATTATTTTTCCCCCCATTTAGAAAATTTATTTTATAAAATTAAATTATAATTATAAATGATAATATAAAAATTATTTCAGGGTTATTTGTTTTGTAATTTTTTTGAAATGATTCATTTTTTGTTGAAGAGTGAAAATACTTCTTTTATTGAAAACTACCTTTTAAATTAAACAATTTACAATTTTAAATAATATATTTATTTTTTTTAATTAAATTTAGTTCAATTATGTGATATTTTTTATAATTTATTCCATTTTATTCAATTTAATATTTAATTTTGATATTAAAACCTCATATACTTATTGGAATATTTTCTTGGGAAACTCGATTTTTTATCACGTCTACGGATATAATTTTAAATTGGATTCTACCACTTCTCTAATTTGAACATGGAAAAATATATTTAATATTTGGAATAATAATAATTTAAATTATCTATTAAGGTAAGCATCATTTTTCACTATTATGAATATATAAATAAATAAAAATTAATTACTGGAAATAAGGGGAAAAATGATTTACTAATGGTTAAATTGTAATGATAAGGGTTAAAATGATCTACCGACTTATAAAAACCCATTAGTTTGACATATTTATACATTATAACCTATAATTGTAATTAATTTATATTTTATGAGGATTGTTTAATGATAAAAATGTGGGTTTAATTGAATCATTTCAAAAATTCTATGTGTGTCCTCTCCCCAACTTATAAAAAGCGACCCCCTTATTCGCCTAATTCACACCTCTCAAGTCATTTAGTTCAACCAATACATATAAAATCACATAATTAATACTCTAAAAATATCCTATATGACTTATTTTGATAATAAATCCATTCTAGGAAGTATTTTGATGCAAACCTACAGAATCTGTCTGAAGAAGATGTAACGTTGTTAAACAAAAGTTTTTGTTATGTTTCTTATTACACCTAATTAAAATATTATAAAAGTTTATTTTACAACAAAATAAGTTTCCTAAAAATTATAATATTTTATTATGTTCATTTGATGACCTATATCCATCTTCTCATTCATCAAATAATAAATTAAATCACTGATCTTGTGTACAATGGACTACCACCTCAGAAACTGATGTAACTTATTTTCTATAAACACATATCATGATTGTATATATTTATGGACTTAATGTGTATATATATATATAATATTTTTGATATGATTATACTTATATTATTATAATATCACATATACCTTTTTGCAGTCAATTTCATTTAAAATATGAAAACATCCCTCATGTGTACGGTGGACTACCGCCTCACGAAGCGATGTAATTTTTTTTACTTACACATTAAATGGAAGGAAATAAGGAAAAATTTAATATATATATGTGATATATATGACATGATATTGAATTTTAAAAATTATCAAATCACCCACTTTCATACCCCTTTACTCATTAATGGACTGATATCATCGCTCTTTCATATGTATGACCTACCATCTCTAAAAAAGTGATGTGATTAATTTTCCATGTCAAAAATAAAAAAAATAATTATATAAATGTATGCAGTAAGTCAATACATTATTTATAAAATTAATATAATTATTTATATGGTCTATCTATATCTTATTTACTTGTTAATATCATGGGGTGTGAAAAAAACTAAAATTTCCAAAATTAAAATTAAATATAGTGGTTAACCTAGGTTTTTTCTAGGGAGGGGTACTCAAAAATAATGTTTTACACTTGAAATAAAGTAGAGGTTGTTTTTGAAATTGATAGTTTTTAAAAATAAAGGACAAAATTAAAATAAATCTTAAAAATAAGTGGGTGAAGAGATTGATGGTTTTAGGGTAGGATCACCTTTTTCAATGTCATAGTGGTCATAAAAATCAATCCCCCATTCTTAACTTTATATTTTAAATTAATGATTCTCCAATCGGGTTGTCAAATACCCTTAGTCGAAGGAAGTAATAGAACATGCTCTTGTGTGCATAAAAATTCATAAACCAATACCAAACAACTATGGAAAGTCCTTATCAAAATTTTATATCCTTATAAATCTAGAAACAATTTACGTATTCCACACATGTTTCAATGATCACTAGACACTCACCACCTAACACAATCTGCTGGATCAAGACAAACTAAACTAGGTTGTGGAGGTTAAATATAACCAACCAAAGCTATAAACAATGGATGGAACCAAAGCCCAAAATAAAATCTCATTAATATAATTATTGACTACTAAAATTAGACATAATTCAATATAAAAAGATATTTTTTCATTAAATCACAAGACTCTAACATTACAAAAGGAAAACTCCCCCTTCCCACATCAGCCATGAGTTTTACCACTCCATTGGAAGGGTAATATATTTGAATGGAGAGGAAGATTTCATAATGAAAAAAATGAAAATATAAAAGATAAAATCCACAATAATTCAAGGTTACAATCCTTTAACAAAAAACCTATTTCACGTTTTTTAAACCCTTTGAATTGAAGTGGACACTCATATTTTTAGGGCTGTGAGGTAGAAAATATTCTCTCCAGATTCCTTCCACAAAAAGATTGAATTCCATTTGAAACTCAAATGCAATAATATTGGGATGTAATATTCCCATAATTTTTCCCCCTATACCTTTTTCATGCACCCACAAAATCTCATCATATTTTGACACGATTCAAAAACGTTATTCTCAAATTTATAAAGACAATTTTTTCTATCTGAGAATACTTATCATCTCCCTCCACATTAGGACATTAAATGGACCCCATAGTGACCAAAATTATCCATGAAATTATTTCAGAAATGTTTCTAGATGTACTCTTTCTAATCAATCTATAATAAATTCATTTGGATGTGTGTGGACTGATATATTCCTCAATTACTGGTGTGGGGTCTATTCTGTCAGCCAAACATATTTATCCAATTAATTTATATTTCTTATCAAGTGTGTTTAAAAATGTTTATGGGTCCAAAATATATAGTCGAGTCCCCTGAATAAATGAATCTTATAAAAATGAATCACTTTAATCATATCAAAATTATACAAGTTATGATAAAAAAACCCTATGATCCTTAAAAGTGCTAAATTTCCAGAATTAAGCAATTTCCACAATTAAGCCCAATTCCCCAAAACACTAAAATGATGAAAATTAATTCAAAATGATTAATTTATTGGGAATAAATATTTGGAACACATAAGAAAAATAAAGAAAATATTAACTCTATCAATTCCCCGACACTTAACACTTGGAACCCTAGACAAGTAAGCATCAAAATAAAATCAATGAAAATTCAAAACACATTCCCATGAGATCCACCAATTCAAAACCAAGACAAAAAAAATCATGCATGATTATAGAATGTTATTTAATGTTCTCTATTCATATCATTCATTATATTTTTTCTTGATGTTTCCTACCATGCACAGAAAACACCTACCTCTCGTGAATTGTCTCTTATCTCAAAAATGTCAATATTCAACATTGTGCTTCTCATAAAAACCAATGAAAGTGTCACCATAGGTTTGATAAATTCATAATTATCCACCTGATATGAGTCAAATATATTTTTTTATCATGAGAAAATTACAGGGCTGTTCTGTGGATTTTAGTTTTTCGGATTTTGATGTTAAAATTTATAGGGTATAATGAGGAGGGGTTGGCTCTTTTTTGAGGAAAAATTTCTAGATTATAATGTTCACTCTAGTTTGGTATCATCCACACTCACCATAGTAGAATTACAGCTCCATCATAATAAAAACTCAATAAAATCACACACCATTGAAAATTTTAGTAGTAAAAATTTCAATATTATAAAATATATTTTTTCTTGAATGCTCTAAAGAGGAATGACGGTCTTTATCAATTGGAAGATCTAGAAAGGAGAAATTTCCCTTATCATTAACGCTCTAGGAAGGCACAAAATTTAAAAAAAATATTGTTTTTCATAAGAAAATAGATCACTTCAGAATATTATTTTCCACCAAAACTATGACCAAATGAGGTAGCACATTAAAAGGCATATTCTACACACATATATTCAACTAGATCATGAATTTTAAAATTCTAGAAAAGTTTGGATAGGGAAAATTTGGTCATAATGTGGCTAACCTAAAATTTTATTTATGAATAATAAAGGTTATAATGATAAAATGTATGAGTAAGGAATGAATGAAATGAATTATTTTGAAAAATTGGCTTTAAAACCAAAGAAATTCCTCTGTCATCTTAAAGATAAATACTTTAAAACCTCAAGTTTTAAAATGATTAATTCCAATTAGGGTTAAACAAAACAAGGTATGGATCTCTCATGAAATGGGGTGAATGTGAATAATATAAAAAATAGAGTTACAAAGTGGCAAATGATAGTGATTTCGCGGATAAAGACAGTGATATATGGCATGAGATTCAAAAATAAGATAAAATTTTATGAAATTATTAAAGGTTTAAACTTGAAAAGAAGTCATTTAGAGTATTAATTTAATCTTATTTTATTGGAATTAATTAATTACCATTTAAGAATTGTTTCAAAAAATGGAGATGATAGTCGTTTCAGCTTAAAATGTTTAAAAATAGAGACAAACTGAAAAATAAACACATAAATTTTTGACAAACACATTTTTTTGCAAATAGAATGAAAAAAATTAAAATCACAAAATACAAACTTTACCTCCCCCAAAAATAAATTATTTATTTTTATAAATTCATTAAAATGGATTTAACATGTAATAAGATTTGAAAATGAATCAGAGAAAGAAAGCACGTGTAATGGAGATGTATGATGGATGAATATTACTGATAAATTTATTAGAGTGTGATCTCCACTCTTGGATCTGATATAATGGTCCCATGGATTTTTATCAGCCTGTGTTCTTTAATAGATAATAGGTCTTACTCTCCATCTTTCACAATCTACACAACACCATAATGATATACATTAGTAACTATAAATGGACATTCCCATCTCAAACAATGTTTATCTGAAATTAGCATGATTCTTGAGTTCAATAACACCAATTTGTCTCTAAGATGAAAGTATATTGGTTGGATCAGCTTTTCATGAGGTGCTCTTGTTCTCTCTTTCTAAATCATATAATTTTTAAATGCTTACCATTAAATTTACTCTAACTCCTACAACTACAATATTCTCTCTGTCTTGGCACTTCCAAGATCCAAATTCAGTATCCTCAAAGCACAGTTCACCATATGCTCTAATTCCACTGGATGATGACATATTTTACCATATTTCAACATATGTGTGGTCATTACCACTGAGTTTTGGTATTAATTCTTTTATACCCATAATTTGTAATATAACCTTTGGATTGAATCGTTCATGTTCAGTTAAAAAGTATTTTCCAAAATTCATTTGATTTACCAATTTGATACATCAGCTAGACCATTTTTCTATAGATGATAGGGAGATGATATTTTATAATTATTCAGAAAACCCTCCATTATAATATTACCAAATTGATTCCCTTGATCACTAATGATGAATTTGGGCACTCAAAACCTACAACATATGTATTCCCTTAATAAATGACAAAAAACATTAGCATCATTAGTACATGTGGATTGTGCTTCCCCCATTTGGAAACATAATTAAATAAAATTAATATATTAAAATTTTTAAATTACATTGGGAAACTACCCATGAATACTATCCCCTAGACTTCAACAATGTTTTAAAAAAACTGGATTTTGGGGCATTTTCATTTTCATTAAAATGTTTCTAGAAAATTGACATTTTTCTCACCTTTTAAAAAATTAATGAGCATATTTAAAAATGCAGGGCCAATTATGTGTATATTCTAATACCTTCTTTGTTATAATTTTTTGTCAAATTTGTCCTCCCCGTGCTAATGTGTGACAAAACAAAAAGATAAAACCAATTTCACTTTCATGAAAACATCTTTTTATCACTTGGTCATTGAAAATCATCCATATAAATGGATCATCAAAAATTTAATATCTAGATTCACCTTTCAATTTTTGAATTTTGTGTGAATTAAAATGATATGAGACCTGAGATGTTACGAAATTATTTGCCATGTTAGCATACAAAGGAACTTACCCTTCAATCATGTACAGCTACTCTCCAAGATGTTGATCATTCAATGATTTTTTCTAGAATGTCATCTTTAATAGTGTTTGGAAATATAATTATATAATTATCCACTTTGATCTAATATCTCTTGTTATCCTCTATTTCTATGATGAAATCCTATAGTTATAACATCCATCTCAGTATCCACATTTTTGCTTCATCCTTTTTCATCAAGAACCTAAGAGCTGCATGATCAGAAAACATTGTGAATTTAGTTCCAAGAAGAATGATCTAAGTATTTATAAATAAAAAAATATTCTAAGAAATCCCTTTATATTTTTTTAATTGAATTGATTCACATCTAAGGTTCTTGAGGCCTAGAAAATGACTTTTGGATTACCTTCAATTCACTGAGAAAAGACTACTCCAACTACTTGGTAAAACACATCACAAACTAGCTCAAATGGTTCTTCCAAATTTGGTGGCTACATAAATAGTGGTCTAATAAATATCCTTTTCATATCATCAAATGAATACCTACATGAACCATTAATACAAAATCATCATCTTTCAAAATTAATCAAGATAGATGGTGATCAATCTTACTAAAAAATCTGATAAACCTCTTGTAGAATCCAACATGTCCTAAAAATGATCTAACATGTTTCCCATAAGTTGGTTAAGGTAATGGGTTTATCACTACAATTTATAATTTATCCACTTAAATTACATTTTTTAAATTGAATGCCTAAGGAAATTTTCTATAATAACCATAAAATGTCACTTTCTGAAATTTAAAACAAGATTCTTTTCAATATTTTTTTTCAAAACTATTTTCAGATTTTTCAAACAGTGGTCAATGAAATTTCCAAAAAACAGTGAAATCATATATGAATCCCTCCATGAAATATTCAATGTGATCAGAAAAATATTTACCATGTACATATGAAATGTACCTGGAGCATTACGTAATCCAAATGGAATCCTTTTATGTATAAAAGTGCTGAAGAGACAAGTAAAGGTTGTCTTCTATCAATCCTTGAGAGAATAGGTACCTGAAAATACCATGAAAATATATCCAAATAAAAATAATGATTTTTTCCATCCAATATGTACAAGTCATGGTTGATATAGGGTATGGGGAAATTATATTTCTGAGTGACCCGATTCAACTTCCTATAATCAATTCACACTCTCCATCTATTCTGAATTCTCATATGGATTAATTAATTAATTTAATTCCTCATTGTTGTTAGAGATGTTGTTTATGGAACAACATGAATGGGGATAACCCATTGTGAATATAAAATGGGATATATGATCCCATATTCTATGAGTTTCTCAATATCCTTCTTCTGAACTTATATCAAGGTGGGATTCAACCTCCTTAGGGTTTATCTTATAGGTTTTGAATCTCCCAAAAAAAGAATTCTATGTGAACATATTCTTGGGTTTATTATTAGGAAATCACATAAGATCCACTATATTTCATGAAAATTATCTATGAAAAGATAAATCATATATTTTTCACTGGTTTCAGATAGATTATTAACAATTATCTCTAATAATTTCTCTCCCTCCCTAAGGTATAAATAATTGAAATCAGTAGGGAGTGGTTTTAATTATTGATCAAGGGGTTTCTAAATGTATGAAATTAGACTCATATTACCCACTTCAAAAGTATGGATCTAATTCCCAAAATAATCCATTTCATATTACTCATCATTTATAAAACCATTAAATAACTCATATTTTACCACTTCTTCACGTATTAAATCCGAATCTCCAACATTTTGGGCAACCAAATTTTCAGTGATATTTTCAATGGAAAAATTCACTCATAAGATTATAAATTCATGGATCATACGTGATTAATCAATGGGTTTATTACCAAAATCATGGAGGAGTTTGAATAGTTATTGATCATCTGATGGTTTCCTCATGGATTCAAGAATATTAAAGTGGAATGTACTATCTCCAAACTCAATGGCGAGTGTCCCTTCATAGACATTGATGATGGTTTTGCACATATTCCAGAAATTTCTACATAAAATTATGGATGATTGGTTTAGGATCCAATATTATTCTATATTTAGACCATATAATTCAACTGGGAAAAAGAGATCTTTGGATCTCATATTAACATCCCCTAGAACTCAATATAAGAAGTTTGTGGATCCGATTGCAAAATAGACAAAAAATCTTGTGGTCTTCAAGTATAATATCATAAGATAAGTTTATACTAAATGATGGAATACATTTATTTAATAACATATATCACACAAATAATTATATAAATTTAAATAACCAATGGTTCATGGAATGGAAAACATCCCTGGATCTTGAAATTTTGTTAGAAATTGTGATGTGATAAGGAATGAGACACTTATTCCTAAGATTATCCATTTATTCCATTTAATAATCCACTTCTTGGTAAAAATGTACTTCAAAAAGTTATCATACTTTGGAATTTGTTTGAGTTATTGAAGTAGGGGTATATAAATTTCCACTTTCTGAATGGTGTCCAAAATTTCTTTTGCAAGTTATTATTTTAGCTAGCTCGTTGATTCAATAACCCTTGATGGAAATGGTGGGGGGAATTATTTCATATCCATTTTTTTAATTTTCAATGGTGTTTATTCTATATTCCTCCTTTTCTCTTTCTTCTCCTCCTCCTCCTTCCCTTATTCCTCTTAGTTAATTTTTAAAAATAATTCTAAAGTTTCATCATTATTTTCCATCAAAAAAGGTCTTAATGTTTTATGTTCAAGAGATTATGGTGGTACGAGTTATTTTATAGTTATTTTTTATAATTATGATAATATAATTTGGGGTTGGAACTATTTCGGAAGGGAATTTACCATGAATTTTGGTTATAAAATCCATGAGACTTTCAAACATTTTGGAAAAATCATTCACAATGTCTTTTAGTCCCTTAATATCAGATATCAGATGTTGGTTTTCAATTGTATATTGTGAACTAGTGGATGGATGCTCCTATGGTGTCTGGAAAGTGGTAGTTTGGTGGTATGAAGTCTAGTTATAATATTGTTATTATTTAAATGGTGTTGGTTTATGTATTTTTTTATGGAATGGTGGTTGGTTTGGGAACTGATTTTGGTATGGGGGTCTAGCTTGATTCTAATGATTTTCAAACTCATATTGTAATTGTTTATGATCTATCCATAGTTTATTTTTTTATCTTCCTCATCTGAAATGATTTCACATAAGTTTTCATTCCCTATATTTCATCACATTGGTCAGTAAAATTATCGAGTTATGAGAATAAACCGCATACCTTATCTGGTTCTTATTGTTCACCAACATATTTCAGGGCCATCTATCTCGTCATAATGGTCATATCATTAGTCTTATTTTCCCATAAGGGATTTAGGTAATAAAATATTACCTTATGAATACTTCTTGTGAAAGTACCACTTATACCATACTATTGTGAGTTCTGGGAAATCTTCTCAGTCAAGCCATTAGATTCTTCGGGTTACTTTTCCAACAAAGTAACTCAAGATGATGCATCCAGAAGGTTTTATTTCATTTTCTGGTAAAAATTTGTTACAGAAGACAAAAAAATTTAATCCAGAATTCCTTGATGTTTGTTGCTAGAACATATAATTTTAAGCCTCTCCTAGTACTCATATATGGTTTATCTATATTACTATCTAATGATATAGATTTTATTCCCGATGGTTGTGCTTCTTGAGGTGGGGAAGATTCATTTCATGAATCATCTCATTATGTCATTTCTATATTTCACATACCCTAGTTGTTTTCCATAAAACCATTCCTTGTAAACTTCATCCAATGAAAATGATAATTCCTTCCACTTTACATGCTCCTCTCCTACTCCTCGGGATCTAGAAGTAGAGCAGACATGTGTGAACTATTTAATATCTTTTTTTGGGTCTTCTCTTACCAAGACATAAAATGTTTGGAGTAATTAAATCATGTTAGTTTTCATCTAAAAATTATTTTTAACACTTTAATGGATATTTTGTTGTTTTATAATGGAATTGTGGTGCACAGAGGTCTTTAATGGTTTTTTATTTATGTCCATGATTAAAGGCACAAAGTTAAAACAAGATGTTTCACTCGATTTTTCCAAAGAAATTCACCCAAATTCAGATTGAAAATTAAGGTTTCAAGGGATATGAAACAAGGGTATTTAAATTTTAGCATCTAGGTTTAAAAGGTCAGTGTTATAGGTTTTAGTAGTGAAATTTTTAAGATAAAATAAATAAATAAGAAAAATCAAAAAAATATTTTTGGCTGCACCTCCCCAAAAAATGTGCCATGTTTTGAAATTTTTAACTCATATGGTGTGAAGAAAAAAAAATATTTAATAAGTTAAAATGTAATATAGTGGTAAAATTATGTTTTCTACATAGATTAACACTCAATAATCATATTTGACACTTTAAATAAGAGAAATAAGTTGATTTTGTTTTTGAAATTGTTTGATTTTATAAATAAATAAATTAATTAAAATAAATTTTAAACACAAGTGGATGAAGAGAGTGGTAGGTTGAGTATAGGTTCAAATTTTTAAATTTTATCATGGTCCAAAAATTAATTCCCCCTAACATCTTATTGAATGATAAATTACTAATTCCTTCATCGAGTCGTCAATCACCCATGGTTGAAGGAAGTAATAGAAACCAATCCTTTGTGCATGAAAATTTATAGTCCATTTCCAAAAAACCATTCTATGTCCCGATCAGGATTTTATGATAATTATAAATCTATAAAAAATTTACTTATTCAACACATGTGCCAAAGAACACTTGACACTCACCACCAAACACAATTAGCTCGAAGGAGACAAACTAGATAAGGTCGAAGGATTTTATATATCATCAACCAAAGCTATAAACAATGAATGATACCAAAACCCGAAATATATTCCATTACGATAATTTAAAACCACTAAAATTAGATTTCATTCAACATAAAAATTTAATTTTACATTAAATCATAACACTCCAACATTACAAAAGGAAAACTCCCCATTCCCTGATAACTCAAGAGTTTTATCCCTCTATGTGAAAGGTTATTTAGTTGAAGGGGGAAGAAGAGATCCTTAAGAAACAAAGAAAAGATAAAATAAAAAATAAAAAAAACATAAAGGATAAAATAAATCATCAAAACACCTATTTAGCCTTCTTCAATCCATTTGAATGGAAGTAGACACTCATATTTATATTGTTGAGAGGTGAAAAAGTTTCCCTCTAGATTCATTACACAGATAGTTTGAGTTCAATTATCACAGTCAGTGGAGGAATTTAGAGAAGTTATATTCATGAAACATGTTAACCTATCTATTTTTAATTCTTCCATAAAATCTGAGTTTATTTAGACAAGTTTCAAAAATGTTATAATCAAATTACTAAATACTAATGTTTCTAGTCTAGAAGGCTTCTCAACTCCCACAAATTTATCACATTAAATGAATTATTTAATATCTAAAAGTATACATGAAATTTATTTTAGACAGGAATCATAGTGTAATGTATTTGATATATATATATAATCACTTCATTTGTATGTCTCCAGACCGCAATATGCATCAACTTCTGATGTAGGGTTTATTCTATATCCTATAAAAAATTATGAACTTGATTGATCTTTCTAGGCTAATGGGTTTTGAATTTGATCTCATCCCAGAGAAAAATGTCATATACCATGAACATGGGAATCCTAAAAAATTAAGCACTTAAATTTGATAAAAATTCGTACAGTTATTCTAAAAAAAAGAATGTCTATTAAACTGTTTACTTTACAGAATTAATCAATTTCCATAATTAGGCCAAAAATTCGCCCAAAATACAAAAAAAAATGATGAATATAATCTCAAATTGATAAATTTTAAGGGATTAAATGATTTAAATAAACATTAGAAATTATAAAACATTAATCCTATCACTTATACCTAATAACTAGAACATTCGTGACAAAATAGGTATGAGAAAACAAGGTAATTAACACCCGAAACAATGAAAATAATGAAATAGTATTGAATAACATGAGGTAAAATGTTATAAGAGTCTTATATATGATATTATAAATATTAATATGGTTATATTAAATTTCAATAACATGATTAAAACCATTATACAAGATATTACATCACATTCAACTAAAAAGAAGCGTGATGAAAGGGATTTCATCTCAATTTCCCATAATTGGGGCATATTGTATTGTTATGAATACAATTCATTTTATACAATGTATATAATAAAACTATTTCATATAATATCCTGAAAAATTCATATATAATGGTATTTTATTTTTTAATTTTAATCTTTTCATTTAAGGGCTTTTAATTGAAAATTACCATGTTGAAGCGAATTTCATAACTCGATTTCTTTTCATTAGGTTATATTACTTATTTATTGTCTTTAACATTATAAAATTATGCGTGTAAATAATTTTTACTATAATATATTTTATTTCCACTTGTATTACATGGATTTACATTTGACTCACATAATTTATTCATTGATTAATTATCACTTCAACATCATGATCTTTGTACGTGTTTATTCACAATATAATTTTAATGAGGTTTTTTAGAAATGAAATTCCATTGAATGAAATTATTTTATCATTTTATATTTAACCCCTTTAATTTTATTATACTATTTTTATTAATAATTTCTTATGTAATTTCACCATATTTATTTCTTCGGTACTGAAAATGACCGAGAAAATATTTTTCATAAGATATGACATAAATTATCTTGTCGGTTGAAAATCCTTTTGCTTCTAAACCCATGTCTACTAAAAATCATTTAAAAATGTTTTTAAAATATTCCAAATAAATTATTAATGAAATATATACCTTTATTTGACTTTTTAAAAAATTATTTAAATATATCTTCATGTCGTTTTTCATACAAGGACAATTTTTCTTTTACACAAAATATGAAAATAATATTTATTTTAACCGATAAAAACATAAATTATATACCAAGTTCATCAAAACTCAATGTCTTAATGAATTAATTATAATTATCAATGAATATTTTAAATTAAATGTATTTTAAAAATATTCTGTGAACATGTAGATTGAAAAAAATATTTTTCATGTAAAATGGATATTTTCCACAAGATTTATTTCAATGTCATTTTTGTTATATTTATATTAATCAATGACATCAACAATTTATTGTAATAATTATCCACCTGGATATGTTATATTGATACAATCTTATTATTTCTTTATATAGTTTTTGAATAGTATGATAGGGGAAATTATTGACATTCTCTTTCTTGATTAATTTATTTAATCATTAACATTCCCTTGATATAATTACTTTCTCTTCACCATTAGAAATTAAATTTAACATAAATATCAATATTGTTAATCATGGTTATATTAATCATGATAACAATATATATCACTCTACATATAGTATTTTACTTTGAAGTTATATGATTGACATTGGGAATTATTATTAATAGATATTCCTTACATGATATTGAAATGTTTTGATAGGGAACATTATTAATGAATTAAATTGATTATGTTAGGATCAAAAGGGTCCTATATACCCTGAGTGGGGGGGGGGAGCGAATCAGGGTATGGATATTATATTTATAAATTATTCTTTCCCCACTGGACCTTGACCTCTATATTATAAGGGTCACTTTTTTTGGTCTTATGTTGTTAATTTTTATCTTGTTTTTTCATTATTTATCTAATAATGAATCTTTGGACGCAATCCAAGAAGATAAGTAGGAAAACACAAATATTTTTATTTTGTTCACCCTCACTAGGGTATTTCCAAGGAGCATATAACAACAATGTGCCATTGTACCAAATCGACTAAAGCTCACTGCCAATGTACAATGTTCGGGAAAGATCAATTCTATGCCAAGGCTCATTGCCTTTACAATGTTTAGGGTCAACTCACTGCTTTCCCAAGGGTCACTCCCTATATTTCTCTCTCTGGCTCACTACCGATGGATAGGGTCACCTTCTTCCTCTATTTTTTCTCACTTATCTGGAAAGGATCCACTCACAGTTTATAGACATGTAGGTCTCTTCACTATCTCTAATGAAATTTGCATCCTTATTTGTTGATAGATGCTCTGTTGACGTCTAAATTTCACCTGTAGATGAGTCTCACTTTTCACCGGTTGTACTGGGAAATCTTCCACACCTCACACAACCTGAGATTGACTGGCATGCTTCCCCAATCCTGGCATGCAAGTCTCACCAAACCACATGCGCGACACACCCTTCTTCAACCCAAAACATGGGTGACTCACAACCTTTTACACCCAAACAAATATTAGCGCACAACTACCAACTGGCGTGCTTCTTCAATCCTAGAATGCAATTGTCACTAAACCACTTGTGTGGAACTCCCTTTACCATCTCATAACTTGGGCGACTCACACCCGTTTATTCCCAAATCAATATTGGCGCGCAACTATCAATTGGCGCACAACTTCTGATTAACTTTTTACTTGCGCGACCGAACCACCTGCGTGACAGGGGCTCTAATTTTCTCTAAGTGGTGTACTCCATGAATAATGAGGAGGGGTAGCCCTCTATTTATAAGAATTTTGGGTACCCTAAGCGCTACCGTGCAAGTCTCCCATCGGCGCACAAGTCCAGTCGCCCGAGTCTTTATCACCATGGACACTTGCGTGCCCAAACCAAAACATGGGTGGCCCTCTTTCCTTTTCCATATTTTGATGTTCTGATCTAGAAAAAAATATGGTGCGCAAGTTTCCAAGCTTCTAAGACACCGGTGCGCAAGTCCCTTTTCCAAAAACACTTTTCTCTATTTGTCAATTTTGAGGCCTAAATATTTTGGCAATCATTGGAAAACAAAGCCACCTTGAATCTCCTCTTTTTGTACAACCTCCAGATCATCCAGCCTTTTTGGAGGTTCTTCAATCAATCATGGATTGTTATAAAAATCACTTTAACTTGAAATTTAACCATGAAAACCCCAATTTTCAACAAATTTGTACATCGTGGTCTGCTTTGTCAACCAACAATACATGAAGGTCTGCTTTGTCAATAAACACAATCACCTAAAAATGTTTCAATGATACATTGAGATATTTTTTCCCAACAGATTATTATATATATTAGGAATGATTTTTAAAATGAAGATTTGGTTGTGTCATATTTATAGATATCCCCTCAATACTTCAATAATCTAATTGGATGAATCATTTGTCTAGCTTTAACTAAATTGGTTTCCGGTATACTTACAAATATGTTTCAAACTATCTTATGAAAGGTATTATAAGTAAATGTATCATGATTCTTGTGATCATGAAATATAAAAATTAATCATTTCCTTCATTAAGAAATCAATTATTATTTTCCATGATATTATCATTGGATTCATTTTCATTATTTGTTTGTCGATTAAATGGTGTGTGTTTTTATATACTTACCTTATCATATTTATTATGCATTATTGATTAATGCTAGTCATGTTATTTAAATGAAATGTGTTTTCAATTATTTACCTTTCTATATTGATTAGGCCTTGTCTATTCATGATATTCATGTTTTTTAAATGGAATGTCTTATCAGATATTTACTATTCTATATTGATTATGCATTATCTAATCATGATAATAAAGTTATTATTTAAATGAAATGGGTTTTCCAATTTTTACCTTTCCTTATTTATTATTACTTATTGATATTATTTATCTACTAATGATGGATTTCTATATATATAACCCTTTATGGGAATCTAATCTTGCCCTTATTTTGTTTCCTTTCCTAGGAATGGAGATACTGTACTATGAATGATATAGATGGATATTTTAGAGGGAATAATGATATTCTTGAAAATAATAATGTTGTAATTTTTTGTATTAAAATGTAATAAGGGAATAATTTATGTATATAGTTTTCCATGACTATTAAACTATATGGTCCTTTGGGATATAAGATCTTCTATCTAGTGATAATGCAATAAAGTATCCAATGGCTCCTTCTTATAGGGTCAGGGTTGATAGAGTTGGTATCAGAACAAACATATTATAAACCATGGGAAATAGATTAAAGAAATTATAGATTATGGAATATATTATTGGGAAATTATCAAATGATATTTATAAAATTATAATTTATTAGAAATTATAATAAGTTAATTATATAAGGATAAATCAAGATAAATTATCAAAATATTATTCTAAAATTGTATTTTATGAGAAATTATCAAAATATAAGTATAAATGGGTAGTGTGTGAAAAATTATCAAAAGATAATTATAAAAGGATAATTTATGGTAAATTATAAAAAATAAAATTATAAAAGGATAATTTATGAGAAATTATCAAGAGATATTTATATAACGATAATTTATAATAATTTTTCAGGTGGTAATTAAACAAGGATAATTTATTGTAAATTATCAGAATATAATTATTCTTGAGGATAATATTATGAGTTCATGAGTTGAACGAAATGATAATTTGGAAATTATAATGAAGATTGAAAGTATCATTTCATGTAATATTTTCTTTACTTTCAAAATAAAATAGTTGGTTTTGGTTTTAGGGACCCTTGGTTAACCAAGATTGTTGATTTGTCTAAAAATATGATAATAAGTCTTTTGAGGAGGTGTTCTTCACTTTTAAGGCTTTCACTCCATCATTCAAACCACATATAGTGGTTAATCCTCTAATTTACATCAAAGAATTTGAGGTATGAAGTTCCTTAACTTTTTGGGATTGGTTACACATGTTTCCTTAATATTATATATGTTTAGACATATTTTATGCCTATTATAGATAATGATCACTTGTGGGTATGTGTGTATCCTTGAGAACCTTAAGGGACACTTATTTCCATGATTACTCATAGCTTGTTTTCCAAGATTTATGTTGATCGAATGTATTCTTGGTATACCTTTTTAATGATGAAATAAAATTATTTCTTATATATCCTACCATGCTATGTGTTCTTATTTGGTATTAAACTTATTTACCATGGTAAGTGGACTATTATGATATGTTTACCCCTTATAGGGGGTTTTCATATGACTAGCGATGATGATAACAAGGTACCTATACATAAGGTTGGGATACGCTGATTCCTCATGGATGTCATGTGAAGAACTTGATGCCTAGAGATTTCTAAGGGGTATATTATCGATTCCTAGTGAATTTCAAATAGCTATGGATGCCCATATAATTTTTATAATATGAATTCATCGATGCCTAGTTTATGCTAATTTTCACCTTGTTGTTTTTTCTCTTATAGTATTATTCTTGGATCCCAAGGTAGGGAGACCATCATGAAAAGATTATCCATTAGAAAGTAGTGGAAAAATACTTACAATGATGGTTAAATGTGACCTATACCCAACGTAGGGATATGAAAATACCTCATGGATTCAGTATGGTGTACTCTATGCATAGAGGAATCCATGGGGTATGTTATCAATCCCTAGTTAATGAATATTATCACTCAATTCCTATAGAATGTTGAGAACATGAATTCCTTTATGGATAATGTATGATTAGTAACACAATCACACAATTCCATGAAAAATGATTCTTTATCCCTGTGTGTAGTACATGACTCTTTTGAGACTTGATTATCCGTCTAGTATTGAGACAAAGCAGGTACAACCAGGGGTCTGTAGCAGCTTAGTTAGCACATGACTGCTTGATATTGAAATTTATGAATATAATATTTATGAATTTAATATTATTATTATAACATACACTTGTATACTTTAGAAGATCAGGTTAAGGAAGGATTTTTGGTGTCCTACTGATTCATTATACTCACACACTACTCATAAATTTCATTGTGATTATAGTTTTAATGGCTCAAGATCCAATGAAAGGAAAGGTCCCAATGGTGGATGGTTGAGTAGTAAATAATGGAGTCTGGTCAGGCCGAAATAGTATTAAGAGGACCCAAATATGTTTATTTATTTATTTTATATATTTAAGTATCTGGTTCTTACATTCTATAAATGATTGAAATATTGGTAAATGTTTCCATATATGTATGTAATTTAATAAATTTCCGCATTTACTCTGATTTATTATTATTTTTAATTTATTATTATTGATCCAATTACATGATATTTAGGGCATATTCTCCCCATAAATGGTCATAGACCCTTGCTTCTAGTTGAAAATATCTTTCATATAGGGAGTTGTGCAAGAGGGAATGTTACATTATAGCTTGAATCTTGTGGTTCAGGATAGGATGTTACAAAATGGTATCAGAGGATAAATATTTTATAACATTTTATTCTCATTGTATTGGGATGGGAGAGGAAAGACATGAAGTAGGATGGATGGGAATCGGGTTGGGGAACTATACAATTTTATGACTAGCACTGTATAGTGCACCTTAATGTTTTCATAAAGTGGGAAATTTAGGTTTTTCTATTACTACTACTTAAACTCAACCTGGGTGATTTACATGATGTTAACTTGCACTTTATTTAATTTAGGGTGATTTTTTTCATCATGAATAGGCTTGTAGGTTCACATGCCATATATATATTTATCAGTGTTCTTCATAGTAGTTCATTAAATAAACTCATTGTTTTTGAGCTATTTGTCCCGGAATGGTTATTTTGTGTTATATAAATATGAATCTATACTCTATGATATATCATTATTAGATTTAACTAGTTGAACGAAGAATGATGTTATGTTATAATATATATGTGTTGCTTACTTCTAACGTGTAGGGGTAGAGACTAGGGTTAGTGTTAGGAAGGGTATACCTTGGGTTAATGATTGTTTCCTAAGAGAACCTTGTGTAACCCAATATACCAGTTAATAGAAATATTTTGTGAACTCATCGACTGGTAGAGGTTTATCCTAATGACCATAATTTTTTTTGAAATTTTTTTCCTTCACAATATTGAAGATATCACATTAATATAGTCTTATTAGACTACTTGGGAAGCAGGACCAAATATTTCATTAAGGGAGGGTGTGTCTAGTTGACCAAAATATGTATAGGAGAATGTAGTTTTGTATACTCTTACACATTCTATATAGTATAGGAAGTACTAATGCTTCACCCAAAGTCTCTCTCATAGTTTCTCTCCTAGGGATAAGTGTTTAGAAGAATTGTCTAGTATGCCATGATTTTAACCTCAAGTATTATTCATCCTTTGAGAGCACAAAAGGATCCCAGGATTCTGAAAAATGGGTTGAAATATTTTTGGTAATCTTTGAACAAGTAGTGAATATAAAGGCAAAAAATTGGTAAGATATGATTGATTTCATTCCATGTTTACTACCCATTTTGATACCCCTATATCATTTGGCACCAACTAAACAAAAGGAGATCATATTTTAGCTGGGTGAATTGGAGAGGAAGGGATTCATAAGGCTGAGTAATTCAGGGGATTCACCTATGTTGTTCTCCCTGATGGTGGAAAATATTCCTCAGCTATGGATTTATTACCTGAAATTGAACAAGGTGACGATGAAGAATCAATATCAATTTCCCCAGATTGATGAACTTTTACATTAGCTACAGAGATGTTGGTGGTTCTCCAAGATTGATATTCAATCCATCTGTCATCAGTTGCGAGTTAGAGAAGAGGAAATTCCAATGATGGTGTTTTAGAGAAGGTATGGAATGTGTGAGTACATGGTAATGTTGTTTGGTCGAAGAATGAACTAAAAGTGTTCATGGACCTCATGAACAAGACCTTCCATCAAAACATTGACTCATTCATTGTGGTTGTCATCATATATATCCTCATTTACTTGAAAAATCTAGAGAAACATTCTAGGAACCAAGATATAGTCCGGAGTATGCTTAATGAACACAATTTTTACGCCAAGTTATCAATGTGTGACTTCAATATTCAAGAGGTGAACTTACTAGGACATGTGGTGTTTCAAACCAGTTTTTATATAGAACTAGATAAGGATAGGGAAATAGTTTTCAAGAAATGATCCTGGAATGTGTTTGAGATTAGTATATTTCTCGGTTTATTAGGATATTATTGAAGGTTTTCCAAGGCTTGTCCAGACTATTAGCACTCATGAAATCACTAATAAATAATTATGTTATGTTATAATAGTCACACCCATGTGAAGAGGTGTTCAATGTGATAAAGATAAGGTTTAGGAAAACTCAAATAATGATACCCCCTTAGATTGTGACTTTATATAGTGTATTGTGATGCATCTGGCATTGGACTAGGAGTGGTGTTGATATAGGGAGAGTAGGTAGAAACCTATGGGTCTTTTCAGCTATGACCCTAGGAGAAAAACTACCTAATACATGACATGGATAAAGAATCCATGGTCTATGTTGTGATATGATGTAAAAAATATCTCTTAGGTGAGATTTTTTTAACACTAACCGTAGGATCCTTTGATAAATCTTCATATTAAGGGTCTTAAACCTAAGAAAAAGGTTCTAAGTTGAGTATGTGAATATGTTTGACTTCAATATGGCATATAAACCTGTGAATTATTATGTTGTCTTGGATTATCTTATTCGTAAGGCACAAGTTGAGTTAGAGATTGGATACAGGCCCTTAGAGGAGTAGTGGAACATGCTGTAGTTATTGGATTATTGGAGGATGAATTCCTTATAGGACTATGATTCAGAGTGTTTTGTAATGAGAGAATGACTATATACCGAGGAATCAATGCTCAGATGGTCAATGGATGATGATTTCATTATCATAATACACAGAAGAGTAGAATTATCTTCTTATATCATATAGGAGAAGATGATAGATTATAATACCTCTTGATTGTAAGTACATCCTGGTGTTACCAAGATGCATCATGATTTTAGGAAAAAGTTTTGGTGGTTAGGGATGAAGAAATACATTGCTGGTTTTGACACTCTATGACTTACCTATCATTAGGTGAAGATCAAGCGCTAAAGTCTTAGTGGGTTCTTGAAGCCACTCCCAATAACTATGTATAATTGAGAGGATGTCACAATGTACTTTTGATATGGTCACCCAGGAATACAAGGATTCTTGATGCAATCAAGGTGACTGTCGATTGGTTAATGAAGTCTGCTCACTTTAAACTGATCCGATAGACTCACTAAGTGGATAAGATGGGAATCCTATATGATGGAGATTTAATACAACTTCACAGAGTTCCCCTGATCATTGTTTAAGATATAGATGAAAATTTTACATCATTATTTTTGTAAGGGCTTGTAGGAATTCCTAGGGACACAACTCAGATTGAGTAGTACATTCCATCCTTAGACTGACATACAGTCCAAACAGACTATACCCGTATTATTGGATATACTCTTATGTCACATTATAGACATTGATGGATCATGGGATGATCACCAAGTAATGATTTATTTTTTATACAATAACAGTTACCAAGATTTGATTCAGACTAAACCTTTTGAGGATATTTCTGGGAGGCTATTTTATTCACTATTCTATCGGCATGAGGTGGGTGAGGTAGTATTTGTTGGCCCTAGTACAGTTCATGGGATCTCTGGGAGAGTATAGCCGATGTGGACAAAGTTGATCACTTCTCAGAGAAGACATAGATCTTAAACCGATTGTAGGATGATACCCTTGGATTTTACTGTGGGAGATTTCTTTTTCTTGAGTGTGACTCCCTGGTTAGAGAACATACATCCAGGGAAGCGGGAAAATCTAGAACGTTGTTTTTTGTACCCTTTGGGATCACTAAACTAATATGGGCTATGGAATATCGTCTCGATCTCCCTTATCTCTATCGTATTAAGAATAATGTATTCCATGTGTCATAGCTTCTATGGTATATACCCAACCCTACACATGTTATTAATTCTAAGAACATTGGGATATAGACGGATTCATCTTATGAGGAGCATCTGGTGTATAACATAGAACGAAGCGAGAAGGAATTGCATGAAAAGATGGTACCACAGTTCTGGATTTGGTGGTAACATGGATGGATCTAGGAGGGGATGTGGAAGTGAAATTATGATGTTTTATCTCAGTGTCCTAATTTCTTTGATAATTATTTCTAGCGATACTTCACAGGAATGATAAGTTTATATAGGTATAATTATAATTTATTGAATTTTTAAAAATAATAAAAATTCTCATTGTTTAAAATTAATATGTATTTTTATGTTAAAATGTAACTTTCCTATAAAAATCACTTAATAAATGTTTTAAGGTATTTTTGTATAGGTAAAATTTGAGTTATATTATTGGAATATTCAATAGAAAATTTACATATTTAGGCACGTATTTTGTGTGAGATTAAAATTCCTGTCGATCCTCATAATACAAGAAAGAAAATTATTAATTATATTATATTACGTGCACATGATTTATAAAATAATAATTCAGTATCTCCAAGAGGGTATGTCTTGGGAAAAATATGAGAGCACTATTAGGTTCGAGACGTGGAGTTGATGCTAGGTGGGGCACAATATTTCTGTGCATTAGGATTTTGGTAAGATCACACATGTGAAAAATGTATTTAATATGTCAAATATATTAATTAGAAAAATATATCCAAAAAAGTGCATCGTATGAGAAATATGATATCACAGTTAGGTCTAATATTTGGGTTTGACCCTAGGTGGGAATTAAATTTTTTGGGCATCATATGTTTGGTATCATCAAACATGAAAGTAACTGTATAATATTTAATTATATTATTATACAAATTTAATTAATTAAATTTATTATTTCGATAGTCTTATTTGCTAAAACCCCCTAAACCACCATTATTTATGACTTCAATTTCTAAAAACTGTCAGTTTCCAACTATTATGACCCATTTCTGTTAGTAATTCATTAAATGAGGGAAATTAATGACACCTCCATCAATTTTCAATTAAGTCACAGATTAAATTAGGTTTTTAAAATATGGGGTTTAAATTAGTGTGTTTTTTAGGTTTAAATTAGTTAAAAAAATTTAGATTTGAGGTTGGTTGAATTCATTCTAGAAAGCTAGAACTCACTTGCACATGATCGATGAATACTCCGATGATCCGATATGTGTTCTCTTCTTCAAATTTGGGTGTGGGAGGAGCTTCACATTCAAGGGTGATTCCTTGTATTTATTTTTTTATTCTTTTTTAAATACTATTCAATTTATTACATTCCCCAAAATCTAGAAAAATGGTTAAGTTAAATAAAATATAATTAATCGAGGATTATTGAGGAATAATTTCTATGAATTGCCAATGAGAGTTACTACAAATTATCAGATGAAAATAGTTCATTTTTTGTAACGACCCAAAACATTATGAACAAAATTTCACTTCTTATAATTTTGTCATAAAACACAAAAATAACATTTATAACCCAATAAATACATTATTCTCCTAAATAAATAAAAAAATATGTGGTATTTGTAGAAATCATGGATCCTATACTAATTGAATAGTAACCTGTCCGTTTGAATAGTAATCTGACTATTAGGAATAGTAATGTGACCATTAGAATAGCAAATTCAGTTATTAATGTATAAATAAAATTTATATATTTTATAAATGAAAATATTATATAATTATATCGTTGTATAAGTAGATTGATTTTTTAAAAATGATAAACAATGTGTTGGTATTTTTTTAAATTGTAAATGTTTATTCACAATTTTATAATTAATTTAATGATTTGAAAGGAAATTATTTTTTATTTATATATTAACAAATAAATAATTTTTTATTATAATTATAAGATAATGTTATGTCACATTAATTAATATTTTAAGTGTTTATAAAATTAGTTATATTATTAAAATCAGTATTTTACAAATAATTGATGGTTTCATTTAAAAATTAAATTATTTTCATATTTTATAAATTATTTTCATAAAATTTATTCCCTTTTTTAAATGTAAATATAATAAAATTGTTTGGGTTTATTTGTTGTATTTCTCAAGAATAGTTTATTTTTTGGTGAACAGTAAATAATGGTAATTTACCATTTAAGCTAAATACATGAATATTTGAGGAATGACTAATGTATGGATGAGGTATAAACCCATTTGTTCAATCTCTCCTATACAATTTTATATTTTTATTCATTGGTATCAAAACTATTTATAGTCCTGAACGAAAATTATAAACATATAAATTAAATAATCAAAAACACCCCTCTCCTCCCTCTATAAATGCAATCCCTCACCACCCATTCTCCTCACACCTTATAAGAATTTTAGATTATCTAAATTATGTACAATAACCTCCCCAATCCAATTATGAATGTCTAAGAGTTGATAGTAAAAAAAATAACAAACTCATGTTCCTCATGGAGGATATCAAGGAGACAATTTTCAAAAGGAAAAATCCTATTTTCTCTTGTAGTTTCATTTGGTTTATTAACAACAACTAACCTCACCTATACAATATTTCATGATAACTATATTATAATAACTCTAGTATCATACATGGGACCATTTAAAATTATGAAATTATATTAATACCATTTCATTATACTTATGTATTTTTTCTCCCATTTTATAAGAACTCCCAAAATTATACTCAAGGGATCTTACCCTAAACCATGAAAAAAAACTCCCAGAACAAAAAAAAATTGAACTATATAACTCATAAAAATTCCCATAAACAAATATAATGAAATTATAATAAATAAAATTAATGTATAACTGGTTTTATATTTAGTAATTAATGAATCCAATTTGATTATTTCTGATATTAAGTGCAAGTATAGAATGCATTCGGGCATTAGGTAAGGGGATTCTTGAACCCAGCTATATTTCTTTGGGTTTTTCCTCCTTCAAACCAAATTTCAATATGGTTGTTCAATGAATGTTCCTTCAATATCACTTCATTATTCTTCCATTTTTTGGGGTTATACTTATTTCCTACTTTATTTTATGAAAAATATAATGATTTTCCAAAAGAACTATTCTTTCCAAAACACACCTTTTACTCCTCTTGAGATGTTTCTTCATCACTCAAGAATGATAATAGTTTTTATACATGAAAATGATTCATGATTTTTTAAAAATGAAGACTTTATTATTATTAACATATGTTATGTGTGAACATGATGCTATCATTGTTCACAACTATGTATAATATTTTACAACTAAAACATGATGCTTCATTCTTATGCATTGACAAATTCCATGCCTTTATATAAAATTTAATATACTAATTATATTGATTATCATATGAGTATATCATGACTATTATGATTATTTTCAGCCATGTTCTATTAATTCATGTCATTATTCATCCTCTTAGTTGGCTTTTAACCCACACTATTCTTTGAATTATATCCTTAGGTAACTACATGTACTAAAGATGACATAAGATTTTTCAAGGATAAAGAATAATATTTTTAATAAATGTTTATTTTTAATTATTCATAACCGATGTATGGTCATAATTTTTCAAATATACTAATCCTTTCAACCCTATATTATAATACATTGATTTTTTTTATCTTAAAAATGATGTATTAGTTATATACGAAAAAGCTGGGTAGATAAAATTTTAAAAAATTATTATTACGGAAAATTATCAAATGATAATTTATAAGTTTTAAATAATGATATTTGTGAATAATTATCAAATGTGAATTCTAAAAAGTAAAACAAATATAATTGTAAAAAAATAACAAATTAAAGTTGAATAATTTTAACAAAAGATAATTTTTAAGAATTATCAAATTCTTATTAAAACGAATTATCAATGAATAATTGTGAACTATTATAAAATATAATATTATAAAATTATCAATTGATAATTTAAAAATATTATCATAAGATAATTATCTGTATATAGTTTCTAAAAAATTACGAATTAGAATTATAAAAAAATTGAAAAGATCATTATAGTAAATTTTAAATGGTAATTTATATAAAAATTATCAAAACATAATTTTCAAAAAAATTACAAATGGATAATTAAAAATAATTATCAAATGATAAATAAACTAAATTATTATTGGTAGTTTGTGATATATTAACAAAAAATAATTATAAAAGGGTACATATTGGGAAAATATCAAAAAATACATATAAAATGACAATTTATTATAAATTATATAAGGACAATTATAAAAGGAAAATTTGTGGGGGGAAATAAAATGATAATTATAAATTTATATTTCATGATAAATTATCAAAAGATAATTTTAAAAGGATAATTTATGAGAAATTATCCAAATATATATATAAAAGGGTAATTTATGAGAAGTTATCAAGATATAGTTATAAAAAGATAATTTATTAGAAATTATTAAGAGATAATTATAAAAGAAAAATTTATGAGAAATTATTAATAAATGTTAATATAACAATAGTTTATGAGAAATTATCAAACTAAAATTAATGTATAATTAAAGAAAAAAATTGAAAAGAAAATTATAAATGGGTAATTTATGAGAAATTATCAAATGAAAATTACAAAATGAAAATTTATGATATATTATCAAAATATAATTATAAAAGGATAATATTTGAGAATTTATCAATATATAACTATAAAAGGATAAATTTTGATAAATTATCAATAGATAATTATAAAATGTTAATTCATGAGAAATTAAATAAAAATAATTATTCTCTAAGAGAATATTATGAGCACATGAATTTTCCTAAATGAAAATTCAGAAATTATCTAGGAGATAGAAAGTATCATCGCATGTAATTTTTTATTTATTTTTTAAATAAAATAGTTGGATTTTTTATGGACCCTTGGTGAACCTAAAGTGTTGACGTGTCTAAAACTATGATAATATGGAACACAAGGAGTTTTTCTTGACTTTTAAGATTTAAAATATAGATTTTAAACCACACAAATTGATTTATATCATCATTGATGTTATATAATTTGAGGTAGTAAGTTCCATACCTTTTTGGGATTTTTTACACATGTTTCCTTAAAATGATTTTTGCATAGAAATATTTGATGACTATTGTAACAACCCAAGAATTTATAAGATATATTCTTCTTAATTTCTTTCATATCTTCTGTTTTACGCTACACCAAGATTATCTTGCGCTATACACAACACCGTATTAGCTTGCGGTATATGCAACACTAATCTTCGATCGTGTTACACACAATTTCATGTTTGTTTCATATTAGTTATTCTACACAACATTGAGTATATATATATATATATATTCAATGTATAAATGAAATATGGTTGGATTTTTTTATACAAAACAACAATGGATTCGTGCACTACATGCAACCCTGACTTGGCTATCATTACACGCAATCACGACCTTCCTCGATAGTGTGTGTTGTACGCAATACCGAGTTTTACTAAACAACGATATATTATTATAATATTTTTAAGAACTAGCCGTTATGAATAGTATTAACTAAATTTTTAATTTTATAACATTAGTATTTATCTTACACATTTTTTAGAACATGGTATAATAACAAAATAATTTTTTCAGATAAAATAAGTATTTTTCAAAAAAATGCAGTTTTGCCGCCTTTTGATGGCGCACCCACATTAAATCTAGTTTTTAACATGTTCATAAGATCAATATGACAAAATGAAATTCTTATTTGGAATCAGGATATTTAAATTTACTTTGGATAAGTTTTTCATATTGTTCTGATAACTTTCATATTTAAAAGAATAGTAAAAACACGCTATATTTTAATTAAAAACAACTTTTTTCATCGTAATAATTTATGTGGTTAAGTTATAATATTTAATGGTTTTAAAGTATAAATAGAATATATTTTTATCATTTAATATAATGTATGTAATTATCATTGATTTTACACTGAATTCATAGGTTAAATCTATTCAATATTTTGCAATGTTTTAAACAAACACCCGTTTTTTTGACAACGAGATTAATTTTAATTTAATTTTTGAAACTTCTGTGTATTGAATTTGAAAAAATGGCTTCCATATTTGGAATCAGTGGGTCCAAATTATATAAATAGAATACTTTTTATTTTTGGGCATTATGAATAGTAACTACGGTAAATTTTATATACCATAGTAAAAGGTAATTCGGGTAATTAAGGGTAAATATAATATTATAAAATTATCATAACACTTGTCATAATACAATAGGATGATTATATTTCGTCTTAAGTCATATTTCGGTAGAAATGAAATCCATTATAACCCACTTGGAGCTGATTAAGACCTTTAGTTTTTTTTATTTAAAAGAAAGTGAAATATGTCTCACTCAAACATTAATAAGTAATGTATTTCTAATATAAGGTTATATAGAATATAAATTCGGTTATAAATACTCAATTGAAAGATAAAATGGTTTTCTCTATCATGGTAATTTATTTGTAATTTTTACGAGTTATTTAATTACCTTATTAGATTATACATTAATGATGCAGAAATTATTTATTTAGTAAAAAATCAATAATATTATTTTTATTGAAATAGTAATACATATTAAAGGGCTCCAGAACCTGGAAAAAAACTTATTGGTAGTGTATATATACACCATAATCATCCAATTATCAAATATATGACCGTTTAGAGTCTTATAAATGTCATTATGACACTTATATTATTTTATTTTATATAATGTCAAAGTTGTCACCTTCATAATTTAATAAATATAACATTTTAAAATTTAGGTGTTTTAGAAGATAAATCCGACTAAATGTATTATTATGAAATATATAATATTTATTTTCATCCTAGTATTTTATTTTTAATTTTTATACAACAAATAAGTTTATTTAATAATTAGACAAAAATATTGTAGTAATTATTTTATTAAGAGAAATATCAAATAAATGGTTTTACAAATAGTAAAATAAATATTATATGAACTATTTAATGTGCTCCATGAATTTTCTAGATTACTATGACATGTTAGGAACTTATTAAATATTTTATTTCTAATATATACTCTGGGTGGATTTTATTTAATTTCAAATATATGAATAGTTTCAAAATTGACACTATTGTTATTTTAAAAAATATAACATATTATTAAATTGTTTAAAAATCACAAAAAAATTTAAAAATTATAAATTTATATTTATATCGTCTACAATGTCATTAATTATCTAATTATGTATAATTTAAAGCACATATGTAATTATTTATAAAAATTTAAAATTTAGAATCTTATTATCACAAATAAAATTTAATATATTAAATAAGGATAAATTAAGTTGATAATGTTTAAAATAATTTCCCTACATGTCTAAATTTTATTGGTTGATGAGATTAAAAGCCTATCTCATCTAATCTTTGAATATTAGTTATTTTTGGTGGTTTTTATGTGGGGTTAGATTTATTATAAATTAATATTTTTAATATTTCCAAAGGGGCCCCTCTCCTGCCTTATAAAAAGGGAACCCCTTCCCACGTCACTTCACACCCTTTTGAGCCTTGAATCTTGGCCAACCCCTTCCCATTTACCTTTTAAATCTCCTTATAAACATACTATAGGTCCTTGTATTCTTCAAAGACCAATTTTAGTTCCCTAAGAGGAGGTTTCAAATAGGCGTGTTGAAGAAGAGGTAATATCTGTTACCGATTCTTTCAAGTTTCTTTCTTCTTCTACTTCCTCTTCATTATTTGTTTCATTATAAAGTAATAAAATTAGTATTAATTATATACCTATATGTTATTATAAATATGAAACAACCCAATTTCACCTTATATCCATCCTACGGAAAACGAAATCACTACGTGTGCACGCGTACAGAATATCGTCTCCACGCCGTGGTGTAAACTGTTTTTCTACCACCACCAAACTTGGATGGGTATAATGGTGAAAAGAATAATTAAATATGATTATTATAACATCATAATGATTATATGATATTATATAATTCACTATAATACCATTAAATAAATATGGGAATGATATCATCGCTCGTGCGTACGTACGGATTATTGTCTCCACGACGCGATGAGATTCATTATCCATGTTAATCATTCATGAATGATTATAAAGTATATATAATTAATTATAATGAAATATATGAAATAATAATGATACTTGATTTATGTATATCTATATGTATATCATTTACTCAATTCCATTCAATTCAATAAGGAAATGAAAAAAGTGTTCATGAGTACGTACGGCCTACCGTCTCCATGAACGATGTATTTCATTCTATTTATCTATCTATCATATATATATGTATATTCTGAATATATATTATATATAAATCATGTTTTATATTCTGGAATTAATAAAATCAGGATATAAGTAATAATATCAAGAACAACAAGTCGAAACACGTATAATAAATGAAATTTGTTTACCCAAATCGTTGCTCTTACATCGAATTTACAAAAGAATGGGTAATATAAAGTAATAAATAAACTATATATGATTTAATAACAATGAATATGATTCTGTAATGAGTCAATGACATTATTTAAATTATTATGCAGGAAGGTCGAAAACATATAAAGTATATCGGACATAAGGTAAGGGATAATTTTGCAATCTCATTCTTATCTGAGATTGCTTATTCGTAAGTATTTACTGGCGTTATATTTTTCATCCATGTCAATAAAAATGGTTTTCATAAATTTTTTAATAATATTCCATGTATTTTTAATGTCATGTTACCCCTCTTTGAATTTTACTTTGTGTTATGGATGGAATCTTTTTTTTACCATACGTGGTAATTTTTGACTTTTCCGACAAAAGTACGAGAAGAATGTTTTTTTAACTTATACGGAATGAATGGATTTTATGGTTTAATAACACATTATTTTCATGAAACATACTCTACAATATTTAATGACTATTTTCAACAAAATCATTTTATTTTAAAATTTCATGGAAATTTGTGAAAAGAGAATGATTTTGAAGAAGAAAAGATATTTTCCTCAAGAATTCATTTCAAGTGTTTTAACAAAACCATTTTCCATATAAGATGGAATTATTTCATATGTGTCTGTTTCAAGTATAATTTCTCTATGATTTACATGTTTTCACTTTTCTTATGATTAAATTATATCAATTTTCTTGTATGGATTATGTTATGATGGGATGATGTTTATGACACCCATTTTATACTTTGGGTAATGATGAATGATTTATGTTATTATTCTTGCACAAGTAAGAATTATTTCATTAAGAGATGGTTGGGACCTATATCACCCTTCGATTCATTGGGAAATGATTTATATCTCAGGATATAGATATGGATGCAATGGTAAGTTAATCCGGTTCAGTGTTACTGGATTGGAATGAGGAGTGAACTCGATTCAGAATGAGACTTTGTCCACTAAGATGGTCTTGGCAGCAATGCCTTGGCTACTATGGAAATCATAACATGTGCTTAATGGATGCCACAATTACATGTTTTATTATCGTTCTAGTTTATCATGACTAATTTTCCTTTATGATCTACGCCTTGTGTACTTCCAAGATTTATGTTATAGCTCATGATTTTGATGTTTAGATTTTATGTTGAAGTTTTTTCATTCAAATGTTTATGGTTAGTTTTATGTTCTCTATTCTTACCCTTATTAAGAATTTGATCTCACCCTTTTTATGTTTTCTTTTTCCCAGGATTTAAATAATGGTTTTAGGTAAGAAAACAAAAGTGGAAGATCTTTATGGGATATGTTGAAGATCTTTCACCACGATTAGAATATTATTTTCCGAGTTTCCAAAGACACTAAACAATTACAGTCCTTATGTGTCTGTTTTCATTATTTATTAAGCATTCTGCAAAAGTATTTTAATGTCCATGTATGTCAAGCTTCGGGTCTCTACAGTTGGAATCAGAGGAAAGGTTTTGTTAACCTTTGAAAACAAAGATGTGAAAACTTTAGTGAGATCCCTAGAGATATTTCGAAGGTATGTCTAGGGATGTCCCTTAGGTTAAGTATACATATAGGTTATAGTCCTAGAATTTCACTAACGATCTTAGAATTAAACCTAAGATGTTAGATATTGAAGGAACTCCCCCTTTATTATGTTGTTTTCCTAGCCCGATTTTTCCTCTCACACTATTCTTTTTAGGTTCTAGAAAATGGCTGGAAACAGGAAGATTCATGATAATGGAGGATATAATGGACAATGGAATGATATTCTACATGAGAAACCAAATGAAATTGTATCTAGAGGTCCACATATCATTATTATGCCTAATCAGCAATCTCATAATATGATCAATAATCTCAACTTTGGTAAGTTTCCTGACTCAGCTAATAAGAGAAAGATGGAGTTTCATGATGATCATAGTGGAAAGAAAGTTCAATTCCCCTCATGTAAATCATGTGGGAAGAGGCATCAGGGAGAATGCTTCAAAGGAACTGGAAGATGATTTGGGTGTGGAAAAGAATGACACAAAGCCAATAATTGCAATGGAAAAGGTTTAGTTAACTCCATGGACAAGGATACTGGTATTTATAAGACATCAACAATGGTTAAATGTTTTAAATGAGGAATTTACGTGCATTTTGGAAACCAATTCCCTAAGGGAAAGTCTCATGAAAAAAATCATCATGGACATATGGGTAGTATTTATATTGATGATGATGAAGATACTACAAATGATATGTGAGATAAAAGAATTGTTGAAGCTTGGTCAATGCTTTAAGATGGTAGTGTAATGATTGTATGTTTATCAATAATAATGTATGGTATTATAGAATAAAAAAAATATTGATTGTTACACTATTGCCTTTGCTTGAGTTTTGAAAGTATATGATGAATGGTATCGGTAACCATGAAAGGTTATTCAAATATTTTTGGATGGTAGATGATATGTGCATAATGAAAGGATAAGGAGATAATGAGTTGTTTGATAGTATTAATGAGATCATGACTGGTATAAGGACAAAGTGATATCATGGATTGAGTATATAGAATTTTTGGGATTTTGGTATGTGGAAAGTGTTAAATTTTGACAGCACTCATGTTTTCACTAAGGTTCTATGGTAATTCTTGTTTCAAAACAATACATGATTAAGGTATTCACATGTTTGGAATGTGACCAAAAAGATATACTGTGTGATATATGGGGTATAAATGATGATATTCATGTTCTTGTTATATGACCATTCAAGTAATCATTTTCTATATACTATGAGCTTGGACCGAAGTGTTTTGGATAAACCTAATGATTGGAATGAATTATGTTAGACATAAGATAGTATTGTTTATGGCTAGATCTTTTTTCAAAATTATTTCAGGAATGTTATAATAATGTAATTTTAGAAAAAGGGACAACTTGTAGGATGGGTGACAACCCATCGCGTCGGACAAGGCTGTTGGAATCGAACCCACAACTGAAGTGTTACAGGCCTTTATTGCCTTCCGCTGGCCTACAGGAAGTCCCTGTTTAGTATAAATAAGTTTTAATTTATCAAGTGCTTTGATATATGAAGTATAAGTCCATTTTAGGAACCAAATATGATTAATCTCACTATAGATGGACTTATGTATATTTGATAACTTTTTCAAACCTTTTGTTTGAAATAGATGGAATGACTCATCATTCTATCACATGATCTGCTAACACTTCACGAATGACAAATTCAACTTCATTTCTTTAGGAGATGAACTGGAAATTGTTCAAGGCACGAACAACGGTGATATTGTACCAAAATCAAGTAAGTATTTTTTTTATTAGAAAATTCATCATCATTAGGGAAATGACCTTGAAAACCAAAAAAATGTTGTCCTAGTGCCCTCATATCTGATTAATCAGATGGTACCTTAGAACATCACAAATTTATGACTTTGTGATTGTTGGCTTTTTAATAGCCATGTTATATACCATTCTCCATCAAAAATTGATGGTTAGATTTTTCTTCCATATCCATATTTTCACCTATGTTCTCCTATATGGAAACCCAATGATGAGTTACTTTGGGTAATCATTAAATTTCATACTTTAGTTTTTAAAATTACATTTTAGTATTCCTTTTTATGATGTGGGTTTCTATGAATAGTAAATGATTTATAACCCTAAGAAGTTTCGTGGGAGAAATTCATTTTAAGGGGCGTAGTGTGTAACAACCTGAGATTTTATAAGACATATTCTTTTTAATTTCTTTCATATCTTCTGTTGTATGCTACACCAATATTATCTTGCGCTATTTACAACACTGTATTAGCTTGCAGTATACGCAACACTAATCTTGGATCGTGTTACACACAATTTCATGTTTGTTTGATAGTAGTTATTCTACGCAAAATTGAGTGTATATATATATATTCAATTTATAAATGAAATATGGTTGGAATTTATTATACGCAACAACAAAGGAGTCGTGCAATACACGCAACCCTTACTTGGCTTGCATTACACGCAATTGCGACCTTCCTCAATAGCGTGTGTTGTACGCAATACCGGGTTTTACTAAACAACGATATATTATTATAATATTATTATGAACTAGCCATTATGAATAGTATTAAATAAATTTTTAATTTTATAACATTATTATTCAACTTACACATTTTTTAGAACATGGTATAAGAACAAAATAATTTTTTCAGGTAAAATAAGTATTTTTCAAAAAATGCAGTTTTGCCGCCTTTTGATGGCACACCAACATTAAATATAATTTTTAACATGTTCATAAGTTTAATTTGACAGAATAAAATTCTTATTTGGAATCAGGATATTAAAATTTACTTTGGATAAATTTTTCATATTGTTCTGATAACTTTCATATTTTAATGAATAGTAAAAACACGTTATATTTTAATTAAAAACAACTTTTTTTATCGTAATAATTTATGTGGTTAAATTATAATATTTAATAGTTTTTAAGTATAAATAGAATATATTTTTACCATTTAATATAATTTATGCCATTATCATTGATTTTACATTGAATACGTAGATTAAATCAATTTAATCTTTTGCAATGTTTTAAACAAAAACCCGTTTTCTTTCGACAATGGGATTAATTTTAATTTAATTTTTGGAACTTCTGTGTATTTAATTTGTAAAAATTGATTCCATATTTGGAATTAGTGGGTCCAAATTATATTAATAGACTACTTTTTATTTTTGGGCATTATGAATAGTAACTATGGTAAATTTTATTTACAATAGTAAAAGGTAAATCGGGTAATTAAGGGTAAATATAATATTATAAAATTACCCTAAAACTTGTATTAATATAATTGGATGATTATATTTCGTCATAAGTCATATTTTTGTCTAAATGAAAACCATTAGAACCCACTTGGAGGTTATTAAGACCTTTAGTTTATTTTATTTAAACAAAGTGAAATATGTCTCACTCAAACTTTAATAATTAATGTATTTCTAATAGAAGGTTATATATAATATAAATTATGTTATAAATACTCACTTGAAAGATAAAATGATTTTCTTTATCATGGTAATTTATTTATAATTTTCAAGAGTTGTTTAATTACCTTATTAGCTTATACATTAATGATGCAGAAATTATTTATTTAGTAAAAGAATCAATAATATTGTTTTTATTGAAATAGTAATACATATTAAAAAGCTCAAAAACCTGAAACAACTTATTGGTAGTGTATATATACACCATAAGCATCCAATTACCGAATATAGGACCACTGGGAGTCTTATAAAAGATATTATGACACTTATATTATTTTATTTTATATGATGTCAAAGTTGTCACCTTCATAATTTATAAAATATAACATTTTAAAATTTGGATGTTTTAGAAGATAAATCCAACTAAATGTATTATTATGAAACCTATCAGATTTATATTAATCCTAGTATTTTATTTTTAATATTTATACAACAAATAAATATATTTAATAATTATACAAAAATATTGTAGTAATTATTTTATTAAGAGAAAAATCAAATAAATGGTTTTACAAATAGTAAAATAAATATTATATGAACTATTAAATGTGCTCCACTAATTTTATAGATTTATATGTCATGATAGGAACCTATTAAATATTTTAGTTCTAATATATCCTCTATTTGGATTTTATTTAAATTCAAATAAATGAATAGTTTCAAAATTCAAACTATTGTTATTTTATAAAAATAACGTATTATTAAATAGTTTAAAATCACAAAAATATTTAAAAAATTTAAATTGAAATTTATATAGTCTAAAATGTCATAAATTATATAATTATGGATAATTCATATCACATATGTAATTATTTTTAACAATTTATAATATAGAATCTTATTATCACAAATAAAATTTTAAAAGACTAAATAAGGATAAATCAAGTTGATAATGTTTAAAATAAATTCCATACATGTCTAAATTTTATTTTTTGATGAGATTAAAACCCTATCTCATCTAATATTCTAATATGAGTTATTTTGGTGGTTTTTAAGTGGGGTTAGATTTATTATAAATTAATAGTTTTAATATTCCCAAAGGTGCCCCTCTCCTCCCTTATAAAAAGGGAACCTTTTCCCACTTCTCTTCACACCATTTTGAGCCTTGAATCATGGTCAACCCCAGTTCATTTCACTTCTCAACCTCCTTAGAAACAAACTAGAGGTCCTGGTATTCTTCAAAGACCAATTTTATTTCCCTAAGAGGAGGTTTCAAAGAGGCGTGTCGAAGAAGAGGTAATATATGTTACCGATTCTTTCAAGTTTATTTCTTCTTCTACATACTCTTAATTATTTGTTTAATTATAAAGTAATAACATAAGTATTACTTATATACTGATATGTTATTATAAATATTAAACAATCCTATTTCACCTTCTATCCATCCTATGGAAAACGAAATCACTGCACGTGCATGCGTACGGAATACCGTCTCCACGCCTTGGTGTAATCTGTTTTCCCACCACCACCTAACTTGGATGGTTATAATGGTGTACAGAATAACTACATATGATTATTATAACATCATACTTATTCTAATATATTATATCATTCACTCTAATTCCATTCAATATAGATGTTAACGATATCATCGCTCGTGCGTATGTACGGATTACCGTCTCCACAATGCGATGAGATTCATTCTCTATGTTAACCATTCATGAATGATTATAAAGTATATATAATGAATAATAATGAAATATATGACATAATAATGATACTTTATTTATGTATATATATATTTATATCATCTACTTAATTCTATTCAATTCAATAAGGAAACGAAAACAGCGTTCATGCGTACGTAGGTCCTACCGTCTCCATGAATGGTGTATTTCATTCCATTTATCGATCTATCATATATATATATGTATATTATGAATATATATTATATATAAATTATTTTTGAAATTATTTAATTAATTAAATCAGGATATAAGTAATAATATCAAGAACAACAAGTTGAAACACGTACAATAAATGAACCGATTTTACCCAAATCGTTGCTTTTACATCGAATTTACAAAACAATGGGTAATATAAAGTCATAAATAAACTACATATGAAATAATAACAATGAATATGATTATGTAATAAGTTAATGAGATTATTTAAATCATTATATAGGAGGTTCAGAAACATACGAAGCATATCAGACATAATGTAAGGGATAATTTTACAATCTCATTCTTATCCGAGATTGCTTATTCATAAGTATTTACTGGGGTTATATTTTTCATCCATGTCAATAAAAATGTTTTTCATAAAGTTTTTAAAATTATTCCATGTATTTTTTAATTCATGTTACCCCTATTTGACTTTTAATTTGTGTTATGGATAGAATCTTTTTTTGTTTACCATACATGGTACTTTTTGACTTTTCCAACAAAAGTACGAGAAGAATGTTTTTTTAACTTAAACAGAATGAACGGATTTTTACGGTTTCATAACACCTTATTTTCATGAAGATTAATCTACAATATTTAATGACTATTTTCAAAAAAACCATTTTCTTTTAAAATTTCATGGCATTTTGTGAAAAGAAAATGATTTTGAAGAAGAATCGATATTTTCCTCAAGAATACATTTCAAGTGTTTTATCAAAACCATTTTCCATATAAGATGGAATTATTTCATATGTGTATGTTTCAAGTATAATTTCTCTATGATTTACATGGTTTCACTTTTCTTATGATTAAATTATATCCATTTTTTGTGTGGATTATGTTATGATGGGATGATTTTTATGAAACCCATTTTATACTTTGGGTAATGATGAATGATTTATGTTCATGTTGTGGCACAAGTAAGAATTATTCAATTATGAGATGGTTGGGAACTATATCTCCCTCTAATGCATTGGGTAATGATTTATATCTCATGAGATAGATATGGCCGGAACGGTATGTTAATCCGGTTCAGTGTTACATGACTGGAACGAGGAGTGAACTCAATTCTGAATGGGACTTTGTCCACTAAGATGGTCTTGGAAGCAGTGCCTTGGATACTATGGAAATTATAACATGTGCTTAATGGATGCCACAATTACATGTTTTATTACCATGATAGATTATCATAACTAATGTTCCTTTATGATCTATGCCTTGTGTACTTCCATGATTTATGTCATTGCTCATGATTTTGATGTTTAGATTTTATGTTCATGTTTTTGCATTCAAATTTTTATGGATTGTTTTATGTTCTCTATGCTCACCCTTATGTATTGTTCTCACCCTTTGTATGTATTCTTTTCCCCAATATTTAAAGAAAGTTTTTAGGTAAGAAAACAAAATGGGAAGATCTTTATGGGAGATGTTGCAGATCTTTCACCACGATTAGAAAATCATTTTCCGAGTTTCCAAAGACACTAAACTATTATGGTCCTTGTGTGTCTGTTTTCATTATGTATTATGCATTCCGAAAAAGTAATGTAATGTCCATGTATGTCAAGATTTGGGTCTCTATGAATGTACCAGATTATAATCACATGTTGATGAGTGTGTATCCCTACGAACCTTATGTGACAGTTATTTTCATGAGTACTTGTAGCTTGTTGTTCATGTTTGATGATGATCACATGTATTGTTGTTCTACATTATTAATAATGATGTGCTATGATTTCTTATGTATCCTTCCATGATATGTGTGATTTCTTGGTATTGTTCTTAGAGAACAAGGAAGTTGGAACTTCATGAAATGTTTATAACTTAGATGGTTGGAGCATATGACTTGTGGTGATTAAAATGAGGCACCAAACATAGGTTAGGGATATGATGATTCCCCATGGATACCGTGGGATGCACTCGATTCCATGTGAATTCCAATGGGTATGTTATTGATGCTTGATGAATATATATTGGATCTTAAGGAATATAGAATTTAAATAACATGACTTCCTTGAACCATAGTGCATGTTGAGTTCCATGATGTCGTATGTTCTCTTGTAGTATTGTTCTTTTAGCGCAATACAAGTGGACCATCATGACATTTTATCCCTTAGAGGATAAGTTCCCATGACTTGCATCGATGGAGAAGAAGTATTTATACATGGTTTAGGAATACAATAGTTCTTCATGGATGTCATGTGATGAACATGATGCCTAAGAGATTTCAAGGGGTATGTTCTTGATGCCTAAACAATTCCTAGTAGTTTTCAATGATTATAGAATTATGATAACAAGAATTTCTTGATTCCTAGTGTATAATGAGCTACAAAGTCACACGATTACATGAAACATAATTCCATAGCTTCATGGATAGTCCTTGATTATTATGACACATGATTATCATTCCAATATAGTGTTGAAGCATGTATAGTTAGGGGTCTTTGGAAGCTTGGCTAGCGCAATAATACTTGGTTTTAGATTGAATTTTTATTATTCTTATAAATTTATTATTATTATTATTTCGGAAGACAGTTGTATACTTGTGCACATTTGATTAAAGAAACATTTCTAGTGTCCTACTAAGTCTTTATACGCACACCCTACTCGGTAATTTCGGTGTGCATGTAAATTTCATGACCCGAGATCCAGTAAATGGGAAGTTCTCTATGGTGGATTGTAGAGAAATGGAGAATTTAGATAGATTTCCCTAAAAGTGTACCGGGTAAGTGAATCTCTTCAAATTTTGATTACTATTTCATATCCTTTGGAAAATGAGATAAATTACAGCTAAAATTGGTTTAGTAAAAGGAAAGTAGTAAAAAATTGAATGTTCAATAATAAATTTGATATGTGAGAAAGTTGTTCAATTTACCTTGCATTGGATTAAACAACCTAATTTTTTTACGTTATATGGAGTGACCATGAGTAAGGGAATATGAATCCCGAAATTACACTATAATCCTCCTCTTGGACATGATGATGATTTCAGTAACTTCTAATCCTTCCTTCTAAAATTATTCTTCACAATATTATAGGATTTTCTTAATAGATCCATAATTCCCATTTAGGTATCATAGTAAACACTATGAAATACATGAAGTGTAATAATTTATTGGTTTTGTTATGATATCACTACCTTAATGGTTAAGACTATATATGAGGAGTTAATAAGGACACACATGGTTAGTTTGTTTGGATACCTATTCTTCACTAAAGTGATAGTGTCCAAATATCTAGTGTATGACCCCTACTCCACATTCATTAAACAAGGATCCTATTATGATATATCCATTAATAATATGTGAGTAGAGTTAGATAAAAGATAATGAATATATATTCATTATTACTTTAAGAATAATAAAATAGAGAAGACTAATAACAAAACATATCCCAACATTTCAATTAGGAACAGGAATGAGATACACCATAATCAAATATAATAGTATGAATAAGGGAATAAGATGACTAACAAGACTCTATAATGAAATTATTGACTCCTCCTCCCATTATATGTAGGAGAACCTATTGACACCTCTTCAAAAATTCATAAATTCAAAGGAAACATCAACCAATATCCATGAGCTGTGCGACAGGGATACGCAGCCAAGCTGCGGGATATGGCTATGCGTCCGAACTACGCACGAGAGGATTTGGGATGCCTCTATGCGAAGCACCTGTGCAGTGGAGCTATGCGCCATATCTGCGTGACCCAAGTTTTTTCTTCTAGGCCCATCTGTGCCAATAAATAGGACCCTTGGTCTCCCCATTTCCGGACTGAAACATTGTTGAAAGACTATCTAAAGCTCCCATTGCATATCTCTTTCACCTAGATCTCTCAAATTATATCAGATATTTATCTAAACTACAAAACAATGGATAATTAAAGGGATAGGCATGTTTTTATGTTCTTTACATTCTCTTCAGTCCTCATCCGTACCTACACAGTGTACCTACGCACCATACCTACGCAGTACAACTGCGCGGTACATTTGTGCACCACAACTGTGTGATTGAGCAGTGCAGGGTACCTACACAGCATACCTGTGTGAGGTACCTATGCGAGAAACTCAAATACCCTTTGAAGCCTTTCACGGAAGGGTATTTCATTCTTTGGATCCTTTATTCAAAAGGGGTTAAGTTGAAACCTCCCCCAAAACATCCCGACTTCTTAGATTTTTGTGTAAGGAACATCAGTGTGTCTCCAATTTGGATTTGTATTTCTACAGTCATAGGTTTCCTAAATTTGTTTCATAATGGGGTTAAGATTCATGGAATCCTTGTGGAGTTGTATATCCACAGTCACATGTACATTTCTCCCAGTAATAGTGTTGGGAATTTAAGGGCAGCTATCCTGGTATAAGACCCTCACCATCACCACTTCTTCCTTACATTGGACCATTGTCCAATGTAAATATAATAGAGGGAAGTATCATCGTACTACCTTCTTGCAAGGTTAACTCTACCTCTTCCATCACCATTGTGGAAAAATTTTGAAGTGTGAATTTCATTGTTTAATCTTTCACATCCTCTTGTTTCTCAAGCCGATCATGACTCACATGGGCCTAGAGATATGTTATAGTTGTAACATGTCCACAAACACTCATTAGAATGAACTAAGAGAACTCTGATTCCTATTTAAACCATGATATGTTGGAATCCATTTCAGAGCCCGAGCTCATTGGATATCTTCCATGGGAATTGAACCCTAATTCCCCCAATTGAGGCATCATCCTTAGGAAATAATCCCCAAATTCAATCCTCAAATCATCAAGGAATCATTTTCATGATGTAAGCGCAAAATCATTTCTCTCAGTGACCTCACTCTCATATGAGATACATCGAACTATGTGGGATTTGATTCTCATCCATACGCGGTACGTAGGAAGCATATTTAAGGTTCAAACCCAACACTTTAAACCAACCCTTTCTCTTTGAACCATATTCACAAAAGGGTCTAATCTTACTTGGAAACCCATATCCTTCCCATGTTCCTTGGGTTGTTTTAACATATGTCTCAAACTAAAATGTAACTAAGCACCTTCCTCTTAGAGGTCCTTATCACATGACCTTAAAGGGTATGATATGTCCCATTAAGAGGCACCGAACTACGAGGGTTCTGATTCTTTTCACAAGGACACGTAGGTAGCTCATTTTATGAGCAGGATCCCAAGATCCAAACAAACATTCATCTCCCTGGATGACAATAAACTCCAGAGTTCCCCACTAAGTGGCTTAAAAACTAGTATCATCATAAATGATGTTTAAAAGAATCTCTAATTAGTATATTAGATGACACCTTTGAGGGAAAACTTCAAATACATACTTATTATTCTATGATTTTTACAAATTTTAAATAAGTGATTTTAAATACCAAGTGATACTTATGATATACTTGGTGAATTAGTAAGGATTCATGAAAATATTTTAATTTCAAAGAGAGTCCCGGAGTAGACAATAAATCCCCCCAAAAGGGTTCTATGAGTCCGACCTCCCATCCCCTCGACCAATGCATGTTCTTAAATATCGTAAAGTTCAAAACATAAAAAATTCATTCCGTTTTAAAGTAGGTCCTCTTTGGATAAATAAAATTTGGAAGTTTATATTTCCATTAATAAATCCAACAGAAACCGCCTTGAAACAAGGATTCCTAAATCAAGAATATCATATTTTAAGGACCAGCAAAACAAAAATGGTTAACCCGATGTGAAACCTTAACCAAGTTAATAATGTTACCCTCATGTTAGGCCCCTATCAATTGATAAAGGAAGTACATACAAACGAATTTAATCATTCATGTATCCATATGAGAAGAGGACACTTTAATATAACTTGTTGTTGTCAAAGTTTTCCATAGAATTCCCTTCAATCCAAAGGATGGATTTCTCAAAGACAATATATGTGAACTTCCCAACTACTGCACAAGTTGGATCTCCATCCACGGGAAGGAAATTATCACCAAACCAGCATCTTCAACGTTGGGTCTCCAATGTGCTGATAAAGGAATATCACCAGCGTGGTACAATTCCGACTTTGGAGGCTTCTCGATAGGCCCTCCAGGTCAACAATAATCCTTGAGCATCTGGCCAACAACGACCAATGATCAAGAAGAAGACAGTTCCAACCACCGTTTCCAATCGTTTCGGGTTATTATCTCTAGAATGAAATAATCAATCTCTCCCATACTATAGGGAGGTAAATCAAGAGGTCACTAAAGGCCTCACTTCAAAAATACAAGAATCCTTAAGGACTCCAACCAGTAGTCACCGCCAGAATCATGCGGTAGTATATCCCCAACATGATAGGGATGTTGCCTCTGGACATTTGGCCCAAGTCTCTCAGACTCGGGCACGCATGACAAACAGCTGGGGACAATGTCCAATTAACAAGAAGCAGTTTCTCACCTCTACCTCCCCCAGAGAAGTCCATCGATCAAACATGATGGAAAACAACGAGCAGGCACATACACCTATTCGTCCTAATTTTGTTTCTCGGTAGTCTCATCTAACACCAACCCACCAATCCCACCAGACAAAACTCATGGAGTACAGTGAACAGGCATGTACACTTGTTTACAAGTTATCATCCGGTCAGCAGGCTCGTCTGACTACATTTAAAGAGACCCGCCAAACTAATATTGTGGAAACTAGTAAGTAGGAACATACATCTATCCACAATCACCAATTCTGTCAGTGGTATCGTCTGCCCGTATTGAAGGAATCCCATCAACCATACTTGATGGAGGATATACAGCATGCACATACACATAGAAATGTTCATCAAGTCTGCCAACAGTCTCATTTGGTTGCACCCGGCAAAGTCAGTTGGGAAGCTCTAACGAAAAATTTGGAGCAAACAAAAATCTCTTCCCCAATGCATAAGTACCGTCAACAACCGTTTATAGGAAAATGAGGAAAGGAGTAGGCACATACACCTACTCCAGATACAATATAGACGTATATTCTCGTCCCCTCTGCTGAATTCATCATACACATCTTATCAATGGTGAATGGGCAGGCGTACAACCCTGCCCATATTCTGAAATCATTTCAGAATATTCTAACAACAAATTCAGTAGTATCAGGGGAACAAACATTTAAATTTGTCCCCACACATGGGATAATACATCAACATACCATCCTAGAGTAGATAAACACCTCTGTTCTAGTCTAGGAGGGTCATGGGGCATACACCCCCATGTCATACGAACAACATGATCAGGAACATACACCCTTTCCAATTGGAAGTTACCAGTCTATTATGGTATCTAATCTAATATAGGAACATATAACTTCCCATGATAACCACTTTTCCTAGAGAGTGGCCCCAACTATGTATAAGAGAACATCCAAGCAGAAATATCACCAAATACCGTTGGAAAATAAAGATTCAATCTATAATTTTTCTCCTCTTAATGTTGGAGTTCTTGAAGCCCTCAGATATTTGTCTTTTTCTGTTCAAGATCCTACTTTCCCATTACCAAATTTTGGGAGTGGTAATTGTAATTATGAAGTTTCTCACCAGAAACTTCATCATGAAGGCTTTCTTCATGAAAATTCGGCCAATCTAGAGTGTCTGTCTTTGGATGAGGGCCATGGAAACCCTCTGTGTGGCCAAAAGACCAAGGAGAAAGAAGATTTATCCCTTGCTGTAATCCATCATGGTGATCCTCCCCATAATGGCATTCACTGTGAAAGTCCTCTCTACAGTAGTTTTCACATTGTCAAAATAATTATATAATTGACAATGTAGAAACAAGAAATCCCTTCTATCTCGAGGAACTTTCAAACAAAGTGTTAGTCATGTATGATGCCTCGTCATTGATAGGTGAAACACTTTCTTAGTCAGAATACATATTAAGGGAACAATCATTCTTCGAACCACCCTTAGGTCATTTATCCTCAAATGCAGAGCATCCACTTTGGTTAGACCAAGTGGATAAACCTATAGTAAAAGATGATGAAGATGTGTTGAACATGAGTAAACAATTAGATAAAGGAGAAATACCAGTCTTGTTCTGGCCTTCAGCAACTTCTCAGTTTGATATTCCATAATTGATGACAGAAAATTTCATTCCTACCATTCGTCTCAACTTATGGAAAACTCTTAGTCATTTGAAAAATAAAGTATTACCATATGATGAATATCAAAATCATGTAAAGGTAATAGAATGGTTGTGGTGCCAAATTGACATGGTATCTATTTCAGTTTCCCAATATCCATGAGTTTAAAAACAACAGAGAGCCCTTCAACATGCTTGTCTTATTCAATTGAAAAGGCCACACCAATTAATTTCTGATTCCCCATCTAATGTTTGCATCAGAGGATGTGGTGTATATGAAGCATTGAATTTCAATACACTCCAAAATCATCAATGTTTGAAAAAGGTGGTTTAAGGCAATGTTATTTCCCATGAACGACCCCAATCAATGGGTTTTGTATGTAATCAAATGTATGCTCGAGAACAAGCCCCAATCAGTTCTCATCAGAATCAGGCTCAAAGAAAAGAAGTTATTGAGCTACTTTTACATCAAGCCTTTAGGAATATTGAACATGCATCTCGTTTAGAGGATATCAGGCGTCAGAGGATGAAAAAGTCTGAAATAATACAACAATCATCTGAAACAAGTGGTGTAAATGATGATCAGATTATGCACCCAGCTAATCCCCGAACCAAAATCCACAAAATCAGAAGAGTAGTTTCCCAGATTTTAGCTACAAAAGTGTAAGAATCACCCCATCTTGTGAGGCTGGGGGATCATCTAAATCAATCTTTGAATTCATTAAACAATGTTCAAATATTTTAAGGAGAAGAATATGAAAAACACCATCCAACAAGGGTGGGAGCTTTTTCACATTTGCAATCCCCTCTTCACCGAAAGTCGGTTTTCTCCCGACTAGGGAGAAAGCCACAAGGAAAGCTTAAAACTAATTTATCCAATGTTTCCCTTCATATTACTATCTACCCAACAGTTCTAGGGAATTCCTTAGGTATAATAATGGAGTCTCATAGAAGTCACAAAGGGCGAAAATCTAGAAGAAGAACTAACAGAATTCAATCAATGCATTATGCATCAGTAAATGTTATCAATACCATTATAGAAGATCACCTAGAACATGAGGCTCACTCAGAGGGATCAGATGAATAAGTTCATATTCAAGAGGTTGTACGTACTGAAATAAATGAAGAAGCTGTGCATACTCGAAATCAAAGGCTTACCCAGAATCTTGGTATTCCTTTAAATAATGAAATCCCCCCTCTCCGAAAGGCATCCAACAATAGAGAAGAAAAAAGCCTGGTAAAATTCCATCCTACCTTTGGAGAAAGCCACTAACTCTCATAAGAGGAATGGTTAGCATAACCAGAAGAAGAAATGAATGAGTTAAGGAGGTTAAATTCAAAACTACTTCAAGGTAGTATTCCTCCTAAACATATTGGAGTTGATCAATTAAAGGAATTTTTTGTAGCTACTACGATGGATCATGAATATCCCCATTTACAAGTACACCATAATTATTCTAATACTATGGGTCGTATGCGACAATAACCAGTAATAATACCATCAGTGGCGGTACCGGTCGCCACACCATTCCAAACTACAGTTATTGGATCTCATCAGGTCCAATATCAACCAGATGTTTCACAAAGATTTAATGACTACCATTGAGTCATTACCAGCTCGGTTGGAAGCTATGGATGGAAAGCATGCACAAGTTCAAATAGAAAAAAATCTTACCCTGAATGGATGGATGCAATTCCTCCCCCATCAAAATTTTCAAGTACAATATTCCAAATTATTAATTATTCGGGAGATCCATACCAACACTTAAAAAATTTTGTTTCTCGTTGTGATTCTATGATAGGAACTCCTCGACAATAATAAGTATTTAAGCTCAGGTTGTTTGTACAGTCATTACAGGGTCCTGATTTTGTTTGGTATAAAAGTTTGTAATCTCGGTCAATTACTGGGTGGGAAGATCTTCGTCAAAATTTCTTCTTCAATTCAGCTCAACATTGCCAAAGACAACAGTTCTTTATCTTACCAATTGTAAGAAAATATAGAATAAAAGAGATTCGGATTTCATTACTTGCTGGAAGGGATAAACATATTCCTTATGTTTAACACTCCATCAAGAAGAGTTGCTGCCAATCTATGTGGAAAATCTACGTGATGAATTACACTCACCGTTGATCCCTGTGAAATACACGGGAGGGTTTCGAGACCTTACTTCAATCGCTTCGCAGATAGAAGAATCTCTTATAAAGACTAAGGATAAAACTCTTGTAATTCCAGTAGTTCCAGGAAGAAGAATAGGGAAAGAAAAAACTGCTACAATTACACTAAAGCATGTACTTGTACCTTCTTCCACTTCAATACCCTCATCATATCAAAGGGAACCACCTCCTTAGAAAAAAAATGGCTACCTCTTCAGGATGATCAAAAATTTAAAAGGCGAAAATAGTTCAAGGATTTAAAGAACAATGTTTATTATTTCTGGAATGAACAAGTTTCTAGGTATTTCATCTCGGCTCTGAAAAAAAATCTGGCCCAGTTACCAAGGCCCAAAAGGCCAAACATGGAAGGAGATGAAGACCACCCCAACTATTTCCCATTTCATCATATCTGGAGGCATCCCATTCAAGAGTGCTTTTTCTTCAAAAACCTTCTGCAAAAGATGGTGGACTCAGGAAAAGTAAAACTGCAAGGTTCTTCAGCCCAGGTAGCATGTGTTACTGCTACTGATCCAGAGGAAGAGGTTGAGTGGCAAGAAGACAAAGTTAAAAATAAGTAGAAATGTGATGATTGGAGGGTTAGGAAAACGATCAACCGAACTCATGACATTTTACGAACACAATTGAATCAACCAATTGTGTCTTCTTCTATTTCTCCCACAGGAAAACCCCCTTCATCAGAAGGAAAATCCTCAAAGAAGCCACATAATTTAAAGAAAGAAGAGAAGTTATAAGAAGATGATCTCATGTCAGAACCTAAGTTGTATTTGACTCTTGCAGATTTTATACCATTTTCTACGAAGGCACGGGAACCACCCCACCAAACGGCACGGCCTGAATTAGTTCATCAGGAATAATCTTTATCAGATGAAGAGTTGATTTTTGGTTCTGTTAACATGATTAATTTAATAGATCCTTATTCCAATAACAGTTTTGATTATGATGATCCTAAGTTCCTTGTATCTAACAGAGGAATTAGAGGAAGAGACAGAGGTCTAAGAAACAATGGAATACGTGGATATTCCAGAAGCCACTATTTCAATCCTACCATTGCTAGAACTGTATATGTGGAAAAAACTCATGGAAAATCCCTTCAATGGTCTCAACAAAAACAAGAAAGTTCTTCCACACATGGAAAATTCAGTCCCGAAACTATTATTTGGGAAGACCAGTTAGAGGTCACCACTTCTTCCTCTCAGCAAATAGATAGACCTAGTCGGTCTAATATACTGAATCTAGGAGTATTTACAACTCCTACCCTGATATTGGATGCATCTACTTCCAAAGAATCAACTTCCAAGGAACCTTCAAAACCACATTTTCATGATGGGAAATGCAGAACTTTGGACCAAAAGTATGATGTCTTGAAACATTTGTCCCAAGTACTGGATAAATTATCAATCCTGTATGACTTGAATCTATCAATAGATTTTAGGAGGCGCTTATTGAGGCTTTTTCAAGTACTCAATAATTCGAAACTAAAATTACTGCAGCTGATGTCTACCATGTAGAGAATGATACTGCAGAATTCCATGCAGTGATATCTTTTATAGATGAAGATGAAGACGATGTTGTACATGGACATATTAGACCTTTGTATTTATCTAGAAAAGTCAATGATATATACATCCTATGATCTTTCATTGATAATGGATTAGGATTAAATCTAATACCTATTCATACAGTTTGTCGGTTCGGCCTCACCGAATCTCATTTATCTCCTTCTACTTTGATGTTGCAAGGATATGATAAGAATGAACAAGAACCCCTTAGAGAAATTACACTCAGAATTCATTTTGGAGTCCTTGTGTCGAATTCAAATTTCATGGTTGTTCTTCAGTACAAAGCCTTCAACATTTTTCTTGGAAGACCTTGGCTACATCAACTTGTGGACATACCCTCATCATACCATCAGTGTCTCAAATATTGTTTCAATGGTCAAATTGGGACATTGTATGGTGACAAGGCCCCATTAAAAATGTGTGAATCTCAATACATTGAGGAAGAATTTTATACCATGGAGGGAAAAGAAAAACCAACGACAAATAAGGTTACAAAAATTAATGCTCCAAATGGTTTGGAAGAGATTCTAGTAAACCCATTCTTACATGTGAGTACATATTATGTTTTGCCTATCAGTCAAATTGATAGGATAGACCTAAATCCAAACACTCTTATAGAAACTTCCATAATGTCAATAATGGAAATCATGCTAGAAAGCATGGGAGATATTGTTAATTCACCAAGAAATGATGAAATATTAGATGGAGATTTCTTCATTCCATCTACTAAAATCCATAAATTCTATACTTCACCAACTATGTCAGACGAAGTTATAGCAATACCATAGGAAGACAATGATGTCGATTCTCAATACATCATCTCCTCTCTATCACCCCAGAAAGACCCTTCATCATCAATAGGGTCAGAAATGGAAACCTCTTCTCCATGATGTTCAAATTTTAACTTCTCCCCTAACCATGGAAATTCTACGTTTTCATATATTTTGTAAGTAAAAATAGAAGAAATAACACATATTGAAGAAGAAGAGAAAGATCTCAGGTATGCTTCTCCAGTATTTGAAGATGGTATCTCTACCACTGTGGATGAAATCAGAGAAATAAATCTGTGTACAAAAGAAGATCCACATCCCACAATAATTAGTGCAGCCATGAATCTTGAAGAGAGAAAAAATTATACTTCATTTCTAAAGAAAAATCAAGATATATTTTCTTGGAATTATATAGAAATTCCAGGTCTTGATCCCAATGTTTCCACTCATCATATGGGTTTTCCTGAAGAACATCGAGGATTCAAGCAACCAGTAAGAAGAACACACCCAACTTATGCCTCAAAAATTGAAGCTGATGTTGATAATCTTATCAAGGCTAACGTCATCAGAGAATTTCAATATCCCAAATGGATGGCTAATATTGTCCTTGTGAAAAATAATAATAGACAAATAAGAGTTTTCATTGAATTCAGAGATCTTAATAGGCATTGTCCCAAGGATGATTTTCCAGTTCCGATCATAGAACACTTAATTGATGCAATATCTGGATATGAAGAACTTTATTTCATGGATGGTTACTCTAGGTACAATCAAATATGAATGTCCCCATAAGATGAAGAGTCTAAAGCCTTCAGAGCTCCTCAATGTGTGTTTTTCTATCAGGTAATGCCATTTAGCCTGAAAAATGTAGGTGCAACATATCAACGTGCCATGCACCATATATGCAAACCATTTTTAGGGAAATTTTTTGAATGTTATGTGGATGATTTTTTGGTGAAATCCAGACAATATTCAGATCACTTGCCCGATCTGGAAATCATATTCAACAAACTTTGACAATACAATTTGAAGATGAACCCCTTGAAATGTGCATTTGGGGTAACCTCATGAAAATATCTTAGCTTTGTTGTATGCCATCGTTGTATTGATGTTGATCATGAGAAGAAAAAATCAATACTTGGCATGTCACCTCCAAGAAATTTGAAGGAATTAAGAGGACCTCAAGGAAACTTGGCCTATATTCAGAGTTTCATTGCCAATTTGGCAGGAACATGCTTACCCTTAACCAGATTAATGAAGAAGGGAGTCACCTACCAATGGATCGAAGATTGCAAAGAGGCATTTGATACCCATAAAAAATATCTCTTGAGTCCACTGGTATTAATGCCGCCTACTAATGGAAGTCCACTTATTGTCTACGTGAAAGCTATAGAGCGATCACTAGGTGCCTTATTCACCCAAAATAATGATTTTGAGAGTGAAAACATCCTTTAATATCTCAGTCGCACTATTCTTGATGTGAAAACTCGGTATTAAAGTATTGAAAAGTGTTTCCTGGCAATAATATTTGTAGTTAAAAAATTGAGGCCTTATCTACAACATCATGATATCCAATTAGTATCTTATAATAACCCACTGAAATTTATCCTCAGTAGTCCTATGCTTACAGAATGTCTAGCACGGTGGGCGGTTATTTTGTAGCAATTTGGTATCCAGTTTGTGCCTCAAAAGGAAATAAAGGGTCAAGCCCTGGCTGATTTACTCACTGAGCATCCATCGGTGGAAGATACATCATTTAATACTGAATTTCCTGATGAAGCGGTCTTCTCTATTCAGGATAATTCCCAGACGTGGAAAATGTATTTTGATGATGCTTCTAGAAGTCCAACATGGATGAGACTATAAAATCCTCAACTTAACAAAGTTGGATTAGGAATAGTCATTATTTCCCCAGAAAAGGTAGTATTGCCATATTATTTTCTATTATCAGAATGTTGTACCATTAATGAGGTAGAATATGAAGCTCTCATTGTAGGTTTGGAATTGTCCCTTCAAAAGCAAATGGATCATTTAAAGGTAAAAGGTGATTGAGAATTGGTAATCACTCTAATCAATGAGGAATAATCTATTAGAAAAGAAGAGTTAATATCTTTATGTGATTACATCAGAGAATTAATGGCTGAATTTCCCTCAGAGCCAACATTGTCCTATGTCCCGTGATCACAAAAATCCCAAGAAGATTCACTAGCTAATGCAGATACAACCTTGGAAAATCCAAATCAGGATGAGATAGTTATCATCATATCCCACCACCTCATGGATTCACCTTTTGTTCAAACCATGAGGGGGGAAATCAATGAAAGTTTCCATATTTCGGAACCGTATGGTCATACCACGGGATGAAGAACATCCATCATTGAATATATTTAAAATGGGATACTTCCACCAAATAGGGATGAGAAGGAGCAGATCTGGTGACAAGCGTTTAATTTTACTCTTTATGATGGTCCAAACCACCGAAGGATCCTTTTTAAGTAGGGATTTGATGGGATTCTCTTCAGATGTATTGATGGAGAAGAAACAGTGACTGTCATGAAAGAAGTTCATTCAGGAGCCTGTGGTGCCCACCAATCTGGGTACAGACTCTTTGATTAGATTCGAAGGCTTGTGTACTTTTGGCCTTCAATGACACAGGGTTGTACAAACTTCACAAAAAAATTCTATCCCTATCAAGTACATGCCAAATTCATTCATCTACCCCTAGTGTTACTACATATACCTAAATACTCTTGGCCATTTTCTACATGGGGAATGGAAGTAATAGGTCCTTATCCTCCAGCCACGGCTAAGAAGTTCAAGTATACTCTAAATTCTACTGACTTCTTCTCTAAGTGGTCAGAGGCAATACCACTCAAGGAATATTAAGCTAAAAACGTCATTAGTTACATCAAAACTAATATCATTACCAAATTTGGCATTCCTCACACCATATTGACGGATAATGACACCACATTTTGTTTATTAAAAGTATGTAAATTGTATCAAGAATACAATATCAGATCCAACCATTCATATCAGTATCATGTGGAGACCAATGGTCAAATAGAGGCTTTCAATAAGAATATTTCAAACATACTTAAAAATATGGTGGATAAAGATAAGAAGTCATGGCCTGATAAACTTTTTCATGGTCTGTGGGCTTATCAGACTACCACCCACACTTCTATATGATCAACTCCATATTCATTGGTATATGGAACGAAAGCAGTCTTGCCTATTTAAGTTAAATTACCTTCTCTTAGAGTCGCCATTTGTGATTAGTTATCTATAGATGAACAATCTCAAAAGAGACTGGATGAATTGGAATGACTAGACGAAAAGATATAGTGCACAATGCACCATTTAGAAGTCTATCAGAATCAAATAGCACGAGATTTCAATAAAAAATTACGTCTTCAATCATTCATTCAAGGAGAATTAGTATTGGTCCTTAGAACTCCAATGATACCAGGAAAGAAACCTTCAAAACTTGAGCCAAAGTGGGAAGGACTTTATTCTATACATAAGGATTATTCAAATGGATCATATGCCTTAATATCAATGGATGGAGAGCTCATCACAACCCCAACCAATGCGAGATTCTTGAAGAAATAATTTGTATAGTTTTGCATAATTAGTCCTCACTGCAAGAATTTAAACTACACGTCCTCCATTTCCTAGTTGAAAGACATTAAACTGCATAACAACCATAAGTGTCCATGCTACATGACATTAATGTGCATTGCATTTTTGTCCTTGTTGCATGACGTTAAACTATTTGACCTCATTAGTACAACTAACGTTTTCTCTATAAGACGTTAGAAGTTTCCATAAGTAAATATTGTTGACATCATCACTACTCCTTAGTAGTACATGAGTCACTCTCTTTCCTATGTCGGAGTCAGATCTTCATAGAAACAAAGTTTTACGAACTACGTATGGCTTGATTATGATTTTCCAATGAGATACATAGAGACACCTGAATCTCCAATTCGGGGCCCAGCCACAATCACAAAATATTCATATTTTCTTGTCTCCTCCTATATATGAATCATATCTATACAGAGTGTTTTATTAAGATTTATTATTTGGTCCACATACCATTTTATGTCCTAAGATTTACTATTCTCTTAGAATGTGTTAAAGCCCCCATTGTTCATGCCAAATATGATTAACACGATTAATTCTTGTTTAAAGAAATACGTATGAATTGATTCTCATTTTTTTCAACATGAAACGTAGAGACACCTAAATCTCCAATTTTGGGCCCAACCGCAATAAACCCCCCCCCTTTTATTTCTGGTATAAGAATCAAATCTACAGAGGAAATGGTTTAAGAACTATGCATGAATTTATTCTTTATCCACCGATACACATAATGAAATTTAGCTTTTATCCCTTAATTCAGTTACAATGTGTCATTTCTTTCATATTGATTCATTCTCGTCCTTACCACATGACTTTAAACTTCATGGAAATTTAACAACCCTATTTTTCACTTGGATCGCCTTTATATTGTAAAAGGAACCCTTAATTATCCTTGATGATCACACCGAGTATAGCTCACATGGGCTTAGGAATTGAGTGAATGGATTATTTATATAAATAGTTTGTTTTCAATTTCTTATGGGTTTATGAATGTCCTCACTACATGACTCAAAACTGGATAGTATAATGTCCTCACTACATGACATAAAACTACACATTACCATATTCATTCAGAGGACACAAAGAAACCCTCCATTTTACATATGAGTTAGATCTATGTAAAAGACATCAAATTTATGGAAAATATTGATTCAAATATTTCTTATATACATTGGGGATAACCCCTTCTATATGTCACAGTCTTAATCTTGAATTTATTTTTTCAGATTTTCATAATATTTTTTACGGTTTCTGGTATCAAGGTTTTCAATATTTGAGAGCTCTTTTTCCTGACTATGCATCATGTTCCCTTAGGTGGCCTTGGATAAGTTTCCAACATAACAGGCATGTCAGTCAAAAGATGCCACTATTTTACTATGCAGCATATTCCCTATTTGGCCCTACAACATGTAGCCCCCATAACAGGTTTTTCAAACAATGGTAACTTCGTTCTTGGTTATAGTATCTTTTTCCCCTTTAATCGTTCGTGGAAATATACAGGAATATATATTTTAAAACATCCATTCAAGTATAATTGTCCTGTTATCTTTCTCACAATATTAAAGTCTTCCAGACCGTGGTTTACACATTTCCCTCATCATGTTCTCGGTACACTATGAAATAACCATGAAATCACTTAACTACATGTTATATATTATTTCCATTTCTGGTCCTAGTTGTATGACCTAAAACTACAGACACCATATCTTTTATATTTTGGTCAGACCATTGTAAATGTCTTATTTTTTTGATTCTATGGATATCTTTATTAGAGGTACCCTTTCCATATTCACGTACCTTTCTTTATAAACCAAACTCTATGATTTAGAAAATATGAATATCTATAAACATTCTTTTGGATATTAACAATAGAACATCAAACATCTAAGAGCTCTTTTTCATGACTATGCAGCACGTTCTCTTAGGCGGCATTGCATAAGTTACCTACAAAAAAAGCATGTCAGTCAAAAGATACCACTATTGGACTATGCATCATATGCCCTAGTTGGCCCTACATAATTTCAGCCCCATAACGGGTTTTTCAAGTAATGGTAACTTCGTTCCTGAAAAAGTTACACATTATGGTGATACAGGCTTTAAAGAATGTTAAATAAATTATTAGCCATGATGTTTTTTTGGGATCTAATTCAAAATTTATAGTCAAAGATATTCAACCATAAAACAATGTATCACTTTGTAGTCCAATATGAATGACTTTAAACTGCCAGAAACAAAGGACTTGATACTCATCATAATAAGCACCTGCAGACGGCGCTCTGAACAAAATTCGAGTCCCAGATCATTAAATATACATTTTTGTATGATTTGAATAATATTGAGAAATAGAAATGTCAAAAGATACAAAATTTGTAGGGTTATTCATATAACCCTAGAATTATCAAATTATGGTACTTAAATCCCTTCGAATAATAAGTAAAAAATCAAGATCCTCATTTTTGTTATTATAATTATGATTTTTTAACATAAAGTAATCATTTTCATCATTTACCTTTAATATTGTAATCATTAATGAAGAACATGAATGAAGGTATGTATATTATTGGGAATAAAATTTCTTTCATTCATGAGAAAATGGAGGGCCATCCCCAAATTGGAGACTCTATATCATGTTTTCAAATAAACTTTGAACATGAATTTTCATTTGTTGAAACACTTCACAAGATCTATAAGCTGCCTATTAAAATTGAGATAATTGAGAAACTCCAGCCTCCTCTGCCAGAAAAAGTGCTTCCTTAGCCATTGAAAAGGATGTTATCCCCTCAAATTGGGTTTCTCCAAATGTCTGATTCAATTTCTCAAGATGGTTATGAAAATCATCTAGTTAATGTTGAAGAGATAATACCTCCTTCATGGCTTCATTGAATTGTTGGCTAATCTCGAGTGATTTCTTGTTATGATATTCCTCCACCTCAACCACTGCAGCCTGAAAGCCCTTAATATTGATGATTCATTTAGCCTATTCAAAATCTTCTCACAATTTATGATCTTCCTCCCGTCGGGGGATAATATCTTTCATGGCATTATAGACCGACCAATAATTGAACCCACCAAATCCCAACACAGAAAATAATGCTGGGAGTTTTGGAAAATAAGACGACAATTCATGTAAAGTATTTTCAGAAATTATGTTCCAAATTTTCTGCCATGTCTTCTTACATGCCATGCCAAGAGCATATTGCATCTCTAAATCTAAATCTGAGTCACTACTATGGGGTAAAATGTACTCTTGAAACAGGTTTCTTAATGAATTGTTTCATTCTGCTTCTCTTGGGATAGTAGAAGCATCACCCTCTGATCTAGGAGCTAATATCCATAAATAATAAATCAAGGTCATTATTAGTTTTGGATGGAGGAAATAAATATGACTCGGATGACTGATTATATTTACCAAACAATAAGTCAGCTACTTGGTTGGATTCATCCCCTATATTTCAAGCTCTGATGGTTTGAGTAGTTGTTTCTTGAGGATGGATATTCCTTTGAATTTGTTCAGATATGACATTTGAGGAATTTGGAACTTCTCCTGATAAAGGATCCTCTGTGAGTATTTCATCAGCCCCAACATAAGGATAAAGTGGAACACCCTATTCCGGAAGATCCTTTGTGACATTTTCTGTAGATAAAGCTGTATAAGGTAATTTTTGATGTAAAGAATCAAGTTGAAGAACATATTATGTATGGAAAATGCAGGAATAAGAACTTACTTCCATGCAGTTCCTCATGAAAATCTACAAACTCCTTGATGGAATCTGGAATATCAATATTCAGAATAAGGATGTCCATCATTTCAGTGTATACGGCCTGAAATGTTACAGCATCCTCACCATTTTATGTATCCAAAAACTTTTGGTGGATGCCCTTTGTTCTGCTAAATCGTCAATTGGTATTCCAGCATCAGATCTTTCCGGGATTGGGTTAATTTCATCATTTGTTTTAGATTTCCCTAGATCTTTAGTCCTATCTTCTGAAGTAATAAGAATATCAATATTAATTGTTTTCAGAATCCTTCGTCTAAAGTAACTGGGGAAATGTATTTAATCTTACCATGGCCTTCCTCTCTCTAAACCGAGTCAAGAGCAGGTATAGCTGAATATTTTGATAGTACAGATACGTTAGCATGAACTTGGGTTTCCCCTGGGACTTCTTTTTCTAGTTGTGAAGCATTATCTCTTAATCCCTTGAGAGAGGAAAGAGACATAGATCCTATAAGAGGATAAAGCACGGTTACCAAAACATTTTGAGAAAATTGTATGCCCTAAATATTTATAAATACTTACTCTTTCGGTGAATGCTTAGAAGATATATCATCGATCTTTTGAGTTTCTGTTCAAAAGCATGAGGGGATATTGAAACACTTATGTTAGCAGGGGAAACTTGAAGTAACAGTTGGGGATTATCCATCACCATTACCCCAATCAGGGATCTCACTCCAAGAGAATGTTCTGGCGACTTGGGACGATCATTCATTGCGCCAATGGGAGAACCTGCAAGAGTATATTGAGGCTAGTTAAGAGTCGGTCCATATCTCCATTCTCTACATTCAAGCTGCAAAAATAAATTTTCATCAAGATTAATGACGTTAAATGATAAAGCATAGTTTAAAAAATGGGGAAAACACATTCTTAGTATTAACCTAAATATCCCACTCCTCTTCATAGTCGATAATTACACCTTCACAGACTCCTAAGTCCAGTATATGGGATAGTCATTTAGAAGTAGGGATTTGATCATCATTTTCATATATAAAAGCCTCTAACTCCGCAATATATTTTTGTACTTCAGCCATGTTTTATTTTCAGATTGAAATAAGAAGGTTCTTTGATATCACAAATATCTGGTATTCGAATGTCATTTTGATGAAATTCAGAAGTATCCTTGAGATCACGGGTTATACTCTACCAGTGATGAATGGCCGAAGGTCGCACATAATTTGATTTAGGCCTGGTTTTACCATGGAAGTGGTTCGACACCTTACGATTGAAGATCTTCTTCAAACCATTATTCCTCAGAAAATTTGACAGGTGGAATATGAATCATTGTTTGTTGGCGGTGACTGGATCGCCTTGGAATTGGAGGTATTTATTCTTTAGACTTGGTCTTTTTTGGTGTAGTTTCTGTGAAGACACTTTGAGGGCTTTAAACCCTCTGAAATTTCTGTATCCTATTTAGACTTGTACTTCATTCCTTGATTTCCACAGGCAACAGATGTTGTAGCCGCCACTCGATATACTCATTTTGACAGAGCCCCTTGAGGAAATGAAGAAACCCAAGCTTTGGCATACCCAGCATCAAACCTGATTGACGCATTAGGCGGAGGTAATGTAATTGACAGTTTGGATACCTCTAAATCTGTAAGAATCCATAATTATAGTGCTACAAATGGGTGCTTCTCATATCTGAGATGTGTGGGTGGAAAGGTTCATGACTGTTGAAGACACCTGAACTGATGAGAAAACCTATAGGGCACATAAGCCTCACAGATAATTTCACCATCAATCCTGGTTGATAGTACACCATCCCTAAAGGCCATCATATAGGATCTCAGCACATACTCTTCTTTACCATTAACATTAAATGTTCCAGTTGGTGTATTACCAAAAGGAAAGAAGTTGAATTCTCCTGAGACATTAAATACCTTTAGTACCTCATCAGGTCTCAAATTATGAGGCTTAATACCAGGAACCTTTTGTAAAAATGGGGTTAATCAACCATTAGGAACTCTGACTGAGTTCATTACTGAGTATGAAGAAAAATGTGCTACAATCTAGACCCACAACACTTGAAATGGCCACACAATTCTGAATAAAACCTTCCCATTGTATAAATGCAGCAGGAGGTTGTAAATTCTTGCCAAAACAGTGGTTTCTAGCCTAATATACTTCCCCTCTACAAATTTAGTAGCAATTACAAAAGTCCCTCATCTTACACCACCACCAGATTCATGAACCGGAAGTAAATAAAAAATTATCCACATATCAAGAAAATAAGCTAAGTGTAATTTTGCATCTATATTAGTTTTGAATTTATAACCCCATAGATTGTATTATCCTTTTTCTAGTGTAGACCAATATATGGCTAAACTGCCTCGGTTATCGTTGGAAGGACAAACAGTAGGACGTCCACAGGTTGGGACTTTCTCTGTAGTCAGTTCTAAGAGATCTTCAATCCACACTCTAACATGAATATCTTTCTTATGTTTGGGTAAATTATTCGTTATCTTAAATAATTCATGGGCCAGTGGTGGTGTTCTGGTAACATCACCCCATGTTGATGTAGGCATAATGAATTCATCATACATTTCCACAAGAATAGGAATTCCAGCTATTTGGTAAATGTCCCAGAGACTAATACCAACGTCACTGTGCGTTAGATGAAAGGAGTTTGTTTGTTGTCTAAATCGGCTCAATAATTCAGGAATGAGTTCATTTTTTTAATCATAAGTTTGCCCCATCCAGATAGCATCATAAATTTGAATGTCTGTTAAATTTTTTTCCTGAATTATGCACATGTCTGACGTACCCAGAATTCCCACATCCTATTGGGTTTCACACCCCCTCCAGAACGAAGGTCCCAATATCCTTTCCAACCATTCGATTGATCTGTTTGAGAAGCATGGAAATTGGAATCATAACAATGTGGTCTTGGTTCTACAACATGATCCTTCAGATCTAGAGCACAACCACTATGATGAAGGATGAAACTAATAGCGACTCTTCCTTCTTGTATTGGAACTCCCCTTGCACTAATATTCATGAAGTTACAGTTGGAATACTGAAGAAACCAATTCTTTGGAATGTATTTCTTAATAGATGGAAAATGGGTTTCGTGCAAAAGTGCATGCCCGTACAGAGGTAAGTAAGGACTTTGTGGATAGTCACGCTGGTACGGGATTAGACCCTTTCATATCCCTAGATGATTACTGTCAATAGTGTCATAATAATATGGCCTGAAAATCCCCATCAATTTACTTTGGTGAGCCTTAGCTTCCTCATTATGGGTCATCAAATGAGTCATTATTTCCTAAAAAAGAAATGACCAAAATTAACGATCATATTTCCCAAGAAAAAAGTAAGAAAATCGGCAATGGACACTTGTTGCGTAGGTCCTTTGATGAGGTCATTCGATGAGGTCCTTCGATTAGGTCCTTCGACGAGGTCCTTCGATGAGGTTTTTCAACGAACTCATTCTCATATTTGACAAATATCTCAGTGTAAATCCATCGGTGAAGTCCTTTTGGCATAGATCTATCACGTAAATAATCCTACCCTGAAGAAATTTCAAGAGAATTACACGAGAGCACAACGCGATGAAGCTAAATGAACAACTTATACAACGAGATCTCAAAAATTTGGAAAGCACGGGTGAAGAAGAAAAAGATAAAAGTTGAAACCTATTTATAGGCAACAGAAGGCCTATGCGGCATACCTGTATGCCATAGCTGCACGACATCTCCGTGCGATATAACCGCATGAAATTTCCTCAGGACATGACTTTATTTTTTATATTTTTTATGATCAAATCCTGAGGGGGGGGGGGATTTTATTGACACCCCTTAAAGAAATTCAAAAATTCAATGGAAACATCAACCAATATCCACGAGCTGCGTGAAAGGGCTACGCGGCTGAGCTACGCGATAGGGCTACACGTCCGAACTATGCGTGAGAGGATTTGGGATGCCTATACATGGAGTACCTGCACGGTGGAGCTACGCATCATATCTGGGTGACCCATGTTTTTTCCCAGACTCATCTGTGAATATAAATAGGACCCTTGGGCTCCCCATTTCCGGAATGAATTTTTTTTGAAAGACTCTCTAAATCTCCCATTGTGTAGCTCTTTCTCCTAGATCTCTCAAATTATATCAGGTAGTTATCTAAACTAAAAAAGAAGGGATAATTAAAGTGATATACATTTTATGAAGTTATTTACATTATCTTCATTCCTCATCTGTACCTATGCGGTGTACCTGTGCACTATACATGTGTAGTACAACTGCGCAGTACATTTGCTCGCCATTCCTGTGCGATTAAGCAGCACAGGGTACCTATGTGGCATGCTTGCACGAGGTACCTACCTGAAAAACTCAAACACCCTTTGAATCCTTTCATGGAGGGGTATTTCTTTATTTGTTACCCTTATTCAAAAGGGGTTAATTTGAAACCTCCCCCAAACCTCCTGACTTCTCAGATTTTTGGGTATGGCACATCAGTGTGTCTCCAATTTGGAATTGTATTTTCACAGTCAGAGGTTTCCCATATTTTCTTTACAATGGGGTTATGATACATGGGATTCTTGTGGATTTTTATATATGCAGTCACATAGAATTTTCTCCTAGTAACAGTGTTGAGAATTTAAGGGTAGCCATCCTGGTATAAGCCACTCACCTTCACCCCTTCTTCCTTACATTGGACCCTTGTCCAATGTAAATAGAACAGTGGGAAGGCTCGTCGCCCCGCCCTCTTCCATGGTCGACACACCCTCTTCAATCACCATGGAGGAAAAATTTGGATGTGTGAATTTAAATGGTGAATCTTTCACATCCTATTGTTTCTCACACCGAGAATGACTCACGTGGGCTTAGAGATATGTGATTGTTGCAACATGTGCACACACACTCATTATAATGAACTACGAGAACTCTGATTCATGTTCATACCAGGATATTTAGGAAGCCATTTTAGGGCCCGAGCTCATTGTATATCCTCCTCAGGAATCCAACCCTAATTCCCCCAATTTAGGCATCCTCCTTATGAAATAAGCCCCAAATTCAATCCTCAAATAATCAAGTCATACTTTTCAGGAAGTAAGCCCAAACTCATTTCTCTCAGAGACCATACTCTCGTATGAGATTCTTAGAACTACGTGGGCTTTGATTCCCATCCATATGGGGTACATAAGAAGCATATTTGAGGTTCAAACCCAACACTTAAAACCAACCCATTCTCTTTGAACCATATTCACAAAAGGGTATAATCTTACTTGGAAACCCATATCCTTCCCAAGTTCCTTGGGTTGTTTTAACATAAGTCTTGTACTAAATTGTAACTAAGAACCTTCCACTTAGATGTCCTTATCACATGACCTTAAAAGGTATAATGTTTCCCATTAAGCGGCACCGAACTACGAGGTTTCTAATTCCTTTCACAAGGATCTGTTGGTAACTCGTTTTACGAGCACGATCCCAAGATCAAAACAAACCATTGTCTCCCTGGATGAAAATAAACTCCAGAGTGCCCCAATGAGTGTCATAAGAACCAGTATCAACATAAATGATGATTTAAAGAATCTCTAATAAGTATATTAGAGAATACCATTCATGTAAAACCTTGAATACATACTGAAAATTCTAAGATTTTTACACATGTTAAATAAGTGATTTTAAATTACTAGGGGTACTTATGATATACTTGGTGAATTAATAAGGACTCATGAAAATATTTTAATTTCAAAGAGAGTCCTAGAGTAGACAATAACTCCCCCTAAAATGGTGTGATGAGTCCGTCCTTCCATCCTCTCGACCAATGCATGTTCTTAAGTATTGTAAAGTTCAAAACACAACGAATGCCTGCCTTTGGAAAGCAGGTCCTCTTTGGATAAATAACGGTTGAAAGTTTCTGATTCCATGAATAAATCCAATGTAAACCACCTGGGAACGAGGATTCCTAAATCTAGAATATCATGTTTCAAGGACCTGTGAAACAACCCCTCACTTCTATGATCCTTTAACAACAATTTATATATTCGTCAGAGTATCCATTTGGTAATAATTGATGTTATGTATACAAGTCTATAGGTTTATTTAAATAATTACCATGTAAAATTAACCTACCTCCCTCTTCCATTATATTCCTCCGATATTCCTAATTAAAACAAAAAAATGAATATTTATTCAAATATCAAGATAAATCAACAAGGAGACGTTGTTGTACCATTTCTCATGTTTTTGAAATAGAATCAATAGATACACTACTTCTTATTCATGTAGTCCAAATGTACTGGGGATATGGTCATTGGTTTCAATGAGCGTATTAACTTCCCCTATTATATTAAGATTCATATTTTAATTTTTGGGTTTACAAGAATTCAGTGAATGGTGAAATATTGAAGCAATGTTGGAAATTGTTGAAGTTGTGTTGTACCTCAACCATATGTTGCAGACGGGTTGATGTGGAATTAGAACTCGAGAGTATGAAGGGAAGAATTGAGGATTCATTGCATTCTGAAATGGAATTGGATAATATGAGGATCTGTTGGGTCATGGGGTGGAGTTGGTGATACTCAACATTATATTGGCCAACTTTAAGAAGAAGTTTGAGTTACTCTAAAATAACACTTTCTCGCTAAAAGTTACTCATATATTGAACTTAACCAAACAATTTTAATCATCAATGAATGCAACTTATTCTAAGGTATCACAACTCTTATTTTATTACCATTTCACATCTAGTATGTGAGCTGAAATATTCTGAAATAATATTTTGGGATATATTATACTCTTTCATAATTAATTAAATCATTGGGGTACACTCATGTATCATTCTTCCTCTTCTTTTATTCACATGTAGTTACTTACACAACTTGAGCAATTCATAAATTATAAAAATTATTAAATTTTATTACACTTATCCTTTTATAACATGTTGTTAATCTATCACAAAGATCCCCAATTTCATTTAATCCCATAGTCTCTTCACTTCTACCATTTTATTATAACACATACTAATCCAAATAAAATAACTCCACATGATAATTTTTTTAAAAACAAAAATTCACAATTTGGCCCCTCAAATTATAACTAAAAAATATTTATTTCATTGAAATGAATATTTTAATTATTTAAATGTATAAAGTGTTAATAAATTATTTTTTATTCCAAAATGAAATTAAAACCCAATATTTAATATATTTATTTATATTAACATAAAAAATCTATATAATATATTAATGAAAAAAATAAAAAATATTTATCTTTATTTTTATACATTTAAATCCATATTGGTTCTTATGAAAGTCCTATCAACAATATTTCACCAAGAATCCATATTCATTGAATTTTAAGACCAATTTCATTGATTTTTAATTGTATATGACTAATATGAATTTAAATAATAGAATTAATTATACTTTTATCCCATATCACTTATGATTATCATCATACATCATAATTTCTCCATATCAATTATACATCACTAAACATTAACCAGTTAACTCTATTTTCCTCTTATTCACATGAGTTTGACATTAACATTACACTTCATCCCTCTAAATAACTAGGAACATTTATCCTCTGTATCCATGAGATGTATTATTCACTTATTCATTAAGTATGAACCATATAAAACTAAACTATAAATTATAGTAGTATCCCAACACGCAACAACGAGTTACTTGGGAATCTTACGTTACACTCTAATAATAAAATAATATTATTTTAAATGGTAGTTAACATGTAGCCGTTGTATTGGGGGGAATAAATATAAATAACTAAAATATGATTATAATGTTTTTAAATGTTTTTACATTTATCTAATAAAAGATAAAGGCCTAAAATACGGAAATAATTCAATTTTAGGTGTATATGCCCTAGTTTTCACTAAAGGTTCACTTATCGCCTTTTGATGGAGAACCATAATTAAATATAGTTTTGTTCACTATTATACATCCTTTTGGACCAAATAAAACTCTTCTTAAGAATTGGTACATCAAAATTTACTTTGTGTAAATTTTTGGTATCTTTCTGATAAAGTTCATTTTTAATGAATAGTGTAAAATGTTGTATTTTAATTCAAAACCACTTTTTAATCTAATTTATTTATATGATTAGATTATATTTTTAATTGGTTTTAAAGTGAAATTAGAATATATTTTTACCCTCAAATCCAATAGCGGTCGTTGGAATTAATTTCACATTGAAATCAGACTTAAACTAGTGTCAATCTTTGGATACTTATTGTTTCAAAAACACACGCTATTTGTCATGACAACGGGAATTAATTATTAAATTAATTAACGTGACTTATATGTTTTGAATTTTTTAAAATAGACTTCATTTTTGAATTCGGAATATCAAATATAGCTTAGGGTGAATTTTTGGTAATTTTGTGAAAAACTTCAATTTTTGATGAATAGTGAAGACACTAAGTGGTACTTATAAAAACTGATTTTCCGTTTAATTGAAATTTTTCCACCTTTGTGTTTTGAATTTCAAACATCCGACATAAATGTTTGTGATTAATAAGTAAAATGTTGTTCAATGGGATTAAAATAATTTTTTTGGTGAATAGTAACTTATTAAGTTTTTAATCGCGATTAGAGGTAATTAGTGTAGTATAATGTAAAAATAATGTTCTAATAATATGAAATGAACATGACACATGTCCTAACCTCATTTGATGTGTCATGGCCTACCAAGACAACCCAAGGGTCAAATTGGGGACCCCATGAATCCACTTTGGTTGGAAAATGACATTAATATCTTTTTATTTAAAGTTAAAGTAAAAATGAGACAAACATGAAATGTTTTACTAAAAAACAATTTACAAGGGGTTATACAAATCAGAGTTTTGACTATAAATATTAATTGGAAAGATAATAGGATTTCCTACATCATAGTAGTTTTTTTGATAATTTTTGTACATTAAATAAATTAAATTATTTATGACATCATGATGATGCAGCGATTACCTCATTATTTAACGATTTAAATAAAATGGAAAGATAATGTAATATCTAAGACCTACACATGTAAAAATCCTACTGGATGAGTGTATTTCGTACCCTTATCACCTTATCCTCGAAATACATCAATGTGGGTCCTTTAAAATCCGAAACTCATCTGAAAATAAAGTAACATTTTGTAACTTTACAAGAGTGCCCCTCCTCTCCTCTTTTAAAAGGCCCCCACCCCTACCTCCTTACCCACACTCCCAAAGCCTTTGGCTCGGCCAAACTCTGCCCATTGTGTCTCTCCACTTCCCTCTATTACCCATTGAAGCCTCACATTGGGCATAAGTCTTCCCCAGGAAGCCTTTGAGCTCAAACCAAGGGGAATTACACGATTTTAAGGTAATGTCTTCTTTTGAGTCCTTTTGTATTATTTTTCTTCTCCAACCCCCTAAACTCTTTTTATTCTTTTCTTTTGTAACAACTCCAGTATAATAAATATACTAGGATGTTTTTATAAGAAGGATTCGAGCGACACTTACACACACCTACATCTAATGGTTAAAGAACATATTGTTTCTGTGGATGGCGAATTTCTGCCTCACGAAACGATGATTGTTCAACACTCATATAACACCTTCAAAGGTGGCCATTAAGATGTAACTATATTTATATATGATATATAATATGTTTATGTTTTACTTAAGCTTCTGTATTTTTCATTTGTGGCTTACCTTTATGGCTTCCATTATGGGTATACGCGATATCTTCATTTTAGGAAGTGCGGACTACAACCCCCTCAAAGTGATTTCATTCGTCAATACCATATGTGGTACATATAAAGGATATATTTAATGATATTATATATGATACCATACTGGAATTAAAATACTATTGTGTATCATTATGTTTTAATTCCATTAAATATGAAATAGAAATGGAAGTAGCGTTCATGCGTACGTACGGCCTACCGTCTCCATGATCGGTGCTTTTAGTTTTTTATCTCCAAATGATATGGAATAGTATGAACTGAATATTTACTGGATATATATGATATTTTAATCATTAATACTATTCTGGATATTATTTGCTTATAACTACATGGGCAATCTTTTTTCAAACAAGTTCATTTTTGACTCATGTACCAAACATCGGCAAAAACGTCTGATATGAACTAACATTATTAAACAATTATTATTACATTATAATATGTGATATGAACTGAATAATAATCTCTAAAGGAGGTACTTAGGAAATTATTAATTGACCAACGTTTATTATTCAAGAATATAAAGAAACAAACAAGACAAGTTGGTCTTGAGGTAAGGGATCCTACTCCTCTCTTTCTTTTTAAGTACGCTCTTTTATGTCATTCCTTTTAAAGATCAACTTTATTGTTATTGGGATGTTATTTTATATTACTCTTACTATAATTTTTATATGATTAGAGACCCTATTCTCTCTCATCAATCCATTTTGGATGTTTTGAGTGGCGCCGTTAGGCTTCCAAATTTTCGTAAGAGATCTAACCTCTCTCTTTCTTTTTAAGTAATCTCCTTTATGTCACTTCTTTTAAGCTCCTCTTTTTCATGATGGGAGATGTTCTTTTATATTACTCTTTCTGTACATTTTATTTTAATGTGATGAGATACCCTATTTGATCTCATCAATCCATTTTTGTAAGTTTTAAGTGGCGCGGTTAGGCTGCAGAGTTTTCGTAAGGGATTTTTCATCTCACTTTTATTCCCATGAGATTTATGCTACATTTGCCAAAATTTCCTTTGAGTGGTGTATGTAATGAAAATTATTTTACTCATTATGTAATATAGTTTCTTTTATGAGTATTTACATCAATGTTGTATTTTCCTTCTTTCACGAGGTGTATGTTTCGAAAGATACCCATGTCGGTAAGGGAACCATTCACCCTCCTCTTTTTAAAAGACTTCATTTGTTATTTCTTTTAATTCACATACTATTATGTTGGGATATGTTCTTCTACATCCTGATTTATGTAAATTTTATGTCCAAGTGATGAGATTCCCTTTTTATCTCTCATCAACTCATTTTCTGAATTTTTGAAGTGATGTTGTTAGGCTGTCGAATTTTACCAAGGGAACTTTTTAACCCAATTTCGATTTCTTTGGGTTCGACATGTTGTTATTGAATATGTAATCCTTTGAATATGTGTGAATGAACATTTATTTTTTTACACTTAATATCCAATTATATTGGGTGTATTTATATTTGTCACACATAATTTTGAGATTGATTTATCCTTAATTTAAGGATACCTTCTTTATAAGGGATTTCATCACATTTTACATCTATATAGAGACTTCATTGTTATTATGCACCAATTCACTCTTATATGGTGAATGTACTATCCTTTGGAATATTATATCATGAATCCATTTATTATCATGAAATTATAAAGTTCTAATTAAATGTTATTTCTCAATTATTGTATTCAAGTGTCTATAATTTTGGTAAAAACCCTTAAACCAAAATAACGCTTTAAATGTTTTAATGATTTGTTCTTATTAATATCCATGTTTTCAAAATGGTTTTAAGGATTTATTTATATGGATATTAATGGTTTACAATGTTAAAATCTTCAAGGTGGTATGGGACTTCGTCTCAATCTCCTTTCATTGAGGCATATTTTGTTTTATACACAACCTTCTTTTATATGGTGTATAAACCCCTTTGACTTTTACGTTTATTCAAAAGGAATATTTTTTATATGAAGCGTTTATTAAAAGACAAAAGGGATTGTTTTTGTCATACGTATGCGGTGACAATGACTTCTCCACCGCCGTGACCATTATTTGAGTTTCAGGTTCCTCTACAAGCCATACTTTTTTTTAAAAGAACAAATAAATACCATGTTTTACTTTTCTTTTATTTTGGTATTGAAAATGGTTTTCATAATATTTTTATATCAATGTGTGGTATTGATATCTTGTGATTGAAAGGTGGAAATTTTATGTTTCCATTATGCATGTTTTATGTGATACGATTATGTTGAGGTTTTTGGGCATTATTATGAAGACGGGTGGTTCCGTGATAAAATAAGGGCGGGTGAGCCCGATATAGCTCTACAATGCATTGGGTAACGTGAAGGAGTGAAACATTAAGGTTCTCCGAAGAGATTTAGGGAATATACTGTGATGGGTATTCCAAACGTAACCAAGAGGGTTACTCCCTACGTAAGAATGTTATGAATGCCTCAAGTTACCTTTATGTCTTATGTTTTCTATGATTTATTCATGGTTTGATGAGGTATGTTAAAGTGACTATGTTTTATGGGTAAAGTATGATTTCATTCTTATGTATATATGAACTAATGTTTCCTTTCCATATTTTTATAACCCTTACTGAGCTTTTTATGCTCATCCCAAGTTTTTGAAATGTTTTTCACAGGTCAAGGGAAAGGTACATGATGTGATGACAGTGTCAAGGATGTATCAAGAAAGAATCCATGTTTTATTTTCAATATGTTTCCATTGACGGGAAGAATGAATACTATCTTTTATGTAACCACTTTGTTTAAATATGGAATATAATGCAAGTTTCATGATCTAATTCTCTAAAACTCTAAACCTGAATAGATCCTCAATGTGTAATCTTGTAATAACTCAAGATTAAGTAAGGTTTAAGGCTGGGGCCTTATAAGTAACCTCCTTCTTCTTGAAAATAATTTTAGCATCATGGTCTGAAAAAAAAATCCATACTAATGATTATATCAAATTCAATCATGGGTATGATGATGAGATTAGCAGATAAGGAACGTTTATATACCCTAATTGGAACTGATTCACAAAAAATTGTAGCAATGATACTTCCCTTAAGAGTTTTTACTAACAAATCCCTTGCTAAATCAAATTGGAAATATCTATTTTTATTAGAAAACTGAGAATATACGAAATAATTCAATGATCTAGAATCAAATAAAGAATTGGCTAAATATGAGGAAACCATTAAATTACCTACCTCCACGTCTTTTGAGGCTTCAACCTCAGCAGTAGTGATCGTATAAGCTTGTCCTTGATCCCTTGGTATTTTATAAGGTAATTTTCTCTGACGCTTAGTACATTCATTTGCATAATGTCTCGTCCCCATGAAATTATAGCATTAAACATTGGTAGCTCCTTTCTTTCCCTTATGATCACCAGCACGATGGCCTTTCTGTCCACATTTGTAGCATACTCCGTTTCTTTTTAGACAGGAACTAGGGTACTTCCTTCCAAAATTACCAGAGGGTGGGAATTAAATTCCTTCCTTCTTCCTTGTGTACTTATTTCCTTTCCCATAGTGTTCAGCAGATCTCTTCATCTCTTTCTTTGCATTAATATCATAAGAAATAGAGAATTCTTTCTCTGTCTCGATAGCACATGAGACAATATCTTCGTATGATGAGAAGGATTGTGATACGAATGCTCAATGGATAAATGGTTTTAACCCATGAAAGAGATAGTCAATCTTACTTCTTGGGTTGCGTATTTAATTTGCACCATGCCTCACTATCCTTTTAAGGTTAGCTTCATACATCGCGATATTCTCATCCTCCTTTTTCCTCCTACTCATAAATTGTCTTCCCATATCTTCTCGTTGGTCATGAGGAAAGTATTTTTCTATGAAAATTTCTTTAAACTCCCTCCATTCTATATTTTATACTTCATCAACATCCTTTTTGTTTTGAATCAATGACCACCATTGATCATCATCTCCAGTGAGGCGGTAAACTGCCATGATAACTTTTTCCCTTTCGCTACTCCCCAAGGCATGGAATATTTTCTCTAAAGAATTTATCCATTTATCAACTACTAATGGATTTGTACCCCCCATTGAATGTTTGTGGTTGTTGCCTCATGAAGCGGGCAAACAATGATCCTCCACGTTGTGTATTAGGGTGCTCCATTTGGGTAAGGATATTATTCATAACCTGTGTGAGTTATCCCAGTATGGTGATAAGCAGATCAGCTCCAGTTGTATCACCAGCTCCACTATAACTATCTTGAGTAAGAGGGAAATCCCTACATGGATTGTGTGCATTGATACAATTTTCATTCCTTACACTAGGCTCTATTTCTAAACAATGAAATATAATTGATTAGTTTATGAATTGCAATACATAAATCCAAACTTGTAAAACACATAACATAAATTGAACAGTTTACAGTTATAATCCAAAATCATAAAAAAAGGTTTTATTTATGGAAGTATATACTCATAAACCCTTCATAATTGTTTTTAATGAAAATGAGAATTATCCTAAGAATATCCCCTGGGAGTGTCATAACCAATAGTGCAACAAGGACCATTGTCGTTCGCAAGTTCCCGTTCGAGTCTAGCTCAAAGTGTTGTTTTTGAGTTTTACCCATAGGTGCATCTGTGTCAGAGCTACCTCTACCTTCTCACATCCAAACATGGATTTATTGCTTGGAAAACTCAGAAAATCTCTATAATACCAAAATTATAGGATGTTATACTATACTAATCCTCAAATTCTATCTTTGGGATATGTGCTCTAATCATAGTTTATCTAAATCTAGTTTCCAAGGTTTGTAATAATCTTTCTCGGATACCATTTGTAATGCCCCAACCTTATATTCCTAGTGTCGGTACATTATTATATAACATTGGCATGATCACAAGGAAATCATGTCTCGAAAGACCGATCATTTTAGTATTATTGGAAACTATATTCATACATAAGTTCAACTTTACAACTTGAAAAGAAATACAACAAAAATTTATTCCATTATAAACATCCAAGCCTCCTAGATTATGCCTGAAAGTCACTCATAACTAACTTCTTCATATCCTGGGAAAATGAAACATAAGAAATGGGTGAGCTCTAATACATAGTAAGGGTAAGCAACATAGTGGAAGATAACATAAATATTAACCATGGTGAATAATTTAAACCACATTCCATTACAAATAATAAACATGAATACTTTTATGGAAGGAATATGAGCTGAGAAAATAATTCCATAATAAAACATAATCATGGGTATTCTACTAGTCGAATGACCACATGAACCATCAATATTATTTTCATAATGAGGGAATTTATAATGCTGGAAATTCTAAAACATTTTTTCAGGGCCTTAGCAAAGTCATATAAAAATTATTAAGGCCTCATCCAAAACCACATATCTAATTGGGAAAGGCCTCTTCCAATTCCATGTATATTTGTCTCATGAGACCTATCGAGGCATCGAGGAGCTATAGCGGGCTCCACCTGTCACATACTAAGTCCAATACATTCCTCATATGGAAATTTTGAAACATAACATAACCATTCGTATTAAAAATAGCATATGAATCGTCAATACATTAACCATAAACCTTGAATGGTATAAAAATATAACATCCACAGTCAAACATATTACAAAACCTTCAACAAAATATAGAATATTTTTGTCATATTGAATCTACTTCAAACAAGTATAAAATCCATCAAAAGATGTTGACATAGAATAAATCATAACTATATAAGAGAAATATCTCTTTCTTTTTTAAAATAATTTAATGTTACATAATTATAAAGTAAAAAACATATTTTAAAAATATTATTATAATCTTGTAAGGGAAGCTTCTATGATGTTATAACGGCTGAAAATAGCTAAACCCGCCGTATAAGTTAAAAAAACATTCTTACCTTATTTCTGTCGAAAAGGTCATAAAGTACCTTGTTTGGAAATCGACAGAAATATTCATTTCAAAAATTATATGTTAAAATAAGGGTATATATTACTTTACACCGTTTTCTAGTAAAAAAAATTTTGAAATACATTTTTAATAATCATGGATGTGGATGATAAAGAGGTCCCGGTAGATACTTACGTAAATAAAACCTCAGATAATAAAGAGATTGTAGAATTAAACCTTAAATTGTACTTTTACTTGGTCAAGGGTAGGTTAACCTCCTTTATAATGATAAAATAATTGTTATTAAATTATAAAATAATCATATACATTAACATGATATCATATATGATCTTTTAACATAGCTTTGTTAATAATATCTTAGTATTATCGTCATTTTGGGTGTTAACAGATTCTTTTTCCTTTATATTATTTGTTATGTGAGTCATATTTGTTATGGATGGGATGTGTCTTATCAATATCCAGAATGATATCAAGTCTTTAAACATTATTTGTAATCATAAAATTAAAATTATTCATGAATGGATATGATGGGGAATGAATCTAATCGTGTTCGTGGAGACGGTAATCCATACGTATGCACGAGTGACAATATCATTCTTTTGATATTAAAATAATATATTATTATATGGTATATCATATAAGAATAATCAATATCATGTTATATTTAATATTTACATCAATTACACATCATTATTATACCTATTCAAATGATAATTTGTTGAATAAAAATTACACCACGACGTGGAGACGGTAATCCGTACGTACGCACGTATGGTGACATGTCATTAAGGGATGGATAGAATAATGAATATTGTTGTACCATATTTATAATAACAACCAAGTATATATAAGGTACTAGAGTTATTATTTTATAATGGAAAAAACAAAGAAAGAGGAAGTGGAAGGAGAAAGGAACTTGAAAGAGGTGATGCAATATTTACCTCTTCTTCAGGTTCTTCTTTTTGATTTGATCAAAAGTGCTCCTTAGGTTGTCTTTATGACTAATGGAATGCCTGTAGGATGACAAGAGGACTGTTTAGAGGGTATTTGGGTAGGTTTTTTCTGAGCCAAATGGATTTTAAGGTGTCAATTATAGAAAAGGGGGAGTTCCCTTTTATAAGAGGGGTGAGGGGAGCCATAAGAAAAGCTAGAAATATTATTTTATAATAAAATAATTTTAGGATTATAATGGCTCAAAAATGGATTATTTTAAGGATAAGGTGGTTATGGTTTGGAAACAACTCAACCAATAAGTTTTAGATAGTTTTGGGCTACTATATTAACCTTATCTTTTAGATTTAACACTTAGTTAAATAGTTTGACATTTACCATGTCTCTTTGTATTTTTATATCTTATGGTTAATAAACTTACTATATACCTAAAACAGAACCCCAAGTGGTTCATTAATGATTCACCTATCATTATATAATTCTTTTTGTTGAACCTTAGATTTTTAGGAATATAATATCAATTAATAATATACTATTTGTTTTAAAAACTCTTTTATGTAAATTTTGACACTATTTGGTATTTAGTTTTTTTCTAAAACCATAACAGAATTATTAATTCGAAAACAAAATCATCTAACAGACTATAATGCCATATTTACCTTGAAAATTATTTTAATTCATAAAATTCCTCAAATTACATTTATTTGGATATTTATAATATCAATTATTTTAATATTTCAATAATTAGGTAATTACTGCATCACCATTGTGTCATAAATAAATTAAATTATTTAATGTCTAAAAAATATAAATAAAATACCATTATTTATGATATATTTTTAGATTTCTAATTAATATTTATAGTCTAATTTATCTTATGTGTAACCCTATATAAAAAAAAATTAGTAATCAAACTTTGATTTTAACACTTTTTACCCTTCTTTAAATAAAATAATAATAAATGCCCTAATCTAATCCAAGTGGACCTAATGGATAATATTTTTTTCCTATGGTTTTTTTTTTCTCTAATTACACAAATCCAATATAACAGGACATGTTTTAGGGTAATAATAATATCATTTTTACCCTTAATTACCCTATTTACTTTTAATCGTGGTAAATAAATGTAATAGGTTACTATTCACCAAAAATTATTTTCATCTTATTGATCCACCTTTTACTTACTGATATCAACTATGACTCTTGGATTTTTAAAATTCAACTCACATAAGCGGTAAAATTATGTTTTATGTAAATTTAAAAATGCTCCTAGGAGGTGGGTAAAAGACGGTAAAAAGTGCAATAAAATTTTTATATATCTAAAATTATTATAAAATGACTCAAATTAGTTTCATGGAACATATATAGGTATTATGCATTTATTTTTACCTAAAATAAACTTAAATAAAATAATTTATTATTTATATAAAAATTTGGTTTTAAACTATAACTCAGTGTTTTCACTATTCATCAAAAATTGAATGTTTTCTGAAAAATACCAAAAATTCACCTTAATAAAATTTTGATATTCCGAATCAAAATTGAAGTCAATTTTGAATGATAAAATTTATAAAATTTAATAACTTGGGTATTACTATTCATAACGGCTAGTTTGATTGGTTGTGGTGTGTTAGAACTCGAAGTTGCGTACAACACAGGCTATTGCATTATTCAAAGGGAAATGTACCGAGGAAGCTTGGGGTGTTACATAATCCATAAGATTAAACTATAGAAACATAATTATTTTTTATTCAAGTCTTCAATAAAAAAATATAAAATAATTTAATAAATAATATTAAACACTTATTTTAATCAATGAATAGTGATATTATTACACAAATAAGTCTTAAGTTAATTTGAATTTACTAGAAGATGGGTTGTTGAATTTTAGGCTCCAAATTCAAGACTTGGAAATACACAAGTTTATTTATAATTATTAAATTTATCATAGATATAAAATTATTTTTATTAAAAAGGATTATAAATTCAGAATTATCATATCTAAATTAGCTAATGGTGATTTTATATATAATTTCTGAAGATTGTAACATTTTTTTGGTAAAATGTAAAATATACTATAAATATATAGGATCTATTTTTACATAATAATGGATTATAAATTATTTAATAATAATGTAAATGATTTCTCATCAAAAAAATGGCATATTCATTAAAATAATTTATTTTAGAGTAATAAAATCAGTTTTACGACCTGATAAAGAATCCTCAAAAAACAAAATTATTTATCAATATTATAAATCAATTATTTATTAATAAGTATTTATTCACATACAAAATAATATATTTTATTGTGGGAATAGTTCTTAAACAATAAAAATCTAAAAACTAATATCTATAATTCAAATACCATGTTTTAAAGCCATGGTAAATGCAATCGTTTTCTACTTCTTATAACCTAGTAGCCAAGGCCCAAGCTTGGATATGAATAAAACCCTTAATTTTCTATAAAATCCCTACTCGTTAAACCATTAATATCCATTAAAAATACATAGATCTAAAATTACCTCACATTTTCTCTTTCAAAATTCTCTATATGAGTTACTAATGTTTTAAGGTGTTATTCTCATGCCTTAAGAGACTACTTTTCAAGGTAAGGGTTCTTAATCTACTCCCATCATTTAATTTTTATATATTTTCAATTAATATTATTTCATTGATAAATGATATTATTCTTCATTATTAATATCTTTATATTATATTATCAATGATACATCACTTTTATCTCCCATTATACTACCTTCATTAGCTGTTATAATTCTAAAACGTTCTCATATCCATAAAACATATTAAAATTATTGTAAATTAAAGAGTGTGTGGTCTCATATAAATAAAATCCAAATTTGGATACAAAAAAAGTGGATGTAAGGCCTGTATAAAATCAATTAAGGGGAAATAAACCTAAAAACGATTCGTTGATTATAAACTCAATATTCACTTAATGCAGAAAAATGTCTATAACTGAAAACTTGGTTTAAAACTCCAAAGGGATATTATTTGGATGATTCACAAGCTATTTAAAAACCATAATAAAGATTATTTCCTATTAATATCCATATGACATGAAATTAATATTTTACACTACCTTTTTATAATTACTTTGATAATGGTAGTTTCAATAACATTGTGAATATCTTACTATGTTGTGTGAAATTAACCAATACAGCCATAATATTCCATTGAATGGGGAGATATTTTCATTCCTTATATCCATATTTATATATGGAAAAATCATGATCACTTAGATAATACGATGCATGAAGTTACAAAGGGAACATTTGGATATGTATTATTTATCCATTCTCATAATATAATAGAAATATTTCACTTTTTATATGATGAGTGGATCTTAGAATTATATAGCTCATCAATGAATTAGTTGGTATCATGAGTCCAATAGTTGGGTATTTGGTATTGTACTTATGTGTTTCTGTATGATGTCTTGGAATGAGGTCTGAGAAGTATGTTTATAATGTTCATCATTATACATTCCATCACTATGAGATTAGTTATTCTTATTTAAAAATTTATTTGTAAATATGTAAACCATGGATATATCATTTTTCCTAGAATTTATATATTGATAATATTTTATTAATTAAATGATTATATATGATATATTCAATTATACAGTACCCCTTACAGTTAATATGACCTCATCACTTTATATTGTTTCATATTTCTCTAGGAAACCATAAAGATTAATATGTGATACATATTTAATTGAAATGACAAATAAGAAATTTTTATTTTGATATATATTATGTATTCAATGTAATGTAATGTTCATCTACGTATCTACTATTATGAAATTGATAAACTACTAGATCATGTATAGTCTGGTCTACATATTATTTACCCATGTAATAAAACAACCACCAGCTCAAGGGTCCTGGAGTTTGGGTGTTACCATTTGTATCAGTGCATGTTTATTAGAAATCGTAGGAACTATATTTAGAATAATATAGTTTGAGAAAATAACTACCTAAAAACCCCTTAGGATATTTTGTAAATATTTCTAGAGTTCATGATAGGCATTTACAATAAATTCATATGAATTATATACTATGATTTATAATTTATAGTTTTATTCATAAACTAATTAATGATATTCCATTATCTATAAATTGAGGTTAATTAAAGGAAAATTAATTGTATCAATTCTCATTATGAATTTATGTATTTACTTATAGAGAAATTCAACGAGTTTGGTGCTAAAGTAGAGAGAATTAGAACAATATTTGGAAAATTGACTCTGATTATGACTGATAACCCATGCATGGAACAATTTATTACTCTATATTATAGTGTAATAAGATTTCACAACTCCATGGGGAAACAACTTACATACTTCATCATAATGATAAATCCATTAGTTTTTGAACAATGGATCAAATTTATAGTGAATTTATTCATTTCATTGAGATGTAGTGAAATATAAAAGGTTATCAAGGTTTTTTATCATCTAGAGTGATATGATAATCAATAGTGGCCTTTGATTTAAAACAACAAGAAGTAAAAGAATATATATAATATGGAATAAATGAATTTTAAAGAGGTATTATTTGAGAAGTACATTCCTCATGAGAAAAGAGTTGAGATAGAACAAAAATTTTTTAATTTTAGGAAAAATTAAGGGGTATTTTTTCCTTATTATAAGGCTAAATTTACAGGGTTAACAAGAAATATTGTAGACTATAAATTTAATCGAGATATAAATATTAGTATCTTATTTTTCGGGATAAATCCAATCATTTTAAGAGAACCTGTCTCTCAAAAAATTCTTTATATTAGGATAAATTGAATAGTTCCCTCAAGACTATGAAAAAATCGTCTAATTATTTTAATTTTAAATTGAAGAAATCAAAGTAGGGAAGACTAAGCACCATTTTCAATGTAATTTGGAAAATGTGAAGTGGGGAAGGGTATAATTTTCTACAAGAAATAACTATAGTTATAAAAATTTTTAGGAATTTTTAAAGGGAATAAAAGTCTTCTATAAGTTTGAAGGGACATCAAACTCTACTGTTCTAGGAAAGACAGAACGTAAAAATTTCCAATTATTTAATTACACAGAGATGTGATGATATTAAAATTAATTCCCGAAGAATAAAGAAAATATATTCCAAAAGGGGATAAGAGTGAAAGTCTAGATTTATGCATTACCACACCAGAATTTGGGATCCCAAATGATGTTATAGTAGGTACATTGTTAATAAATTCAAACACAGATAATATAATATTTGATTCTAGATCTATAGATTTATTAAATTCTTTTATGTTTGTGAAAAAATGTGAATCATACCTTGATGCACTAAGAAATCTGTTTTCATTTAAAACTCGAGATTCAAATCATATAGTGAAGAAAGTATATTTCCCTCTCTCTATTAAAATTAATAGTTGTTTCTTAACTATAAACCATGTTCTAATACAAATGCTTAAATTTTATGTAATACTTGGGATGAATTGGCTATCAAGGTATAATATAAGAATTTATTTTCATGAGAATAGGTCATAATTTATGAGGGTGGGATAAAATACATTTTTTAGATGAGAGGATTCATTTCTAGATTCATGTTTAGAAACACCTCTGTTGTATTATCTTAATGATATTGTTAGATAAACTGAATAAATTAATGGGAAAAATATACTTATAATATAGGATATAAAATTTTTTATGGAATATATTGATTTATTTTATATGGAACTGTCTTGATATCCACCTGACCATAAACTTGAGTTCCCTATTGAGGTTATCCTTAATGAAAAATCCATATATGAGCCTCTTTATTGAATGGATCTATTTGAATCGATGTAATTAAAGAAATAAGCACAAGAGTTTTGTGATAAGTTATTCAAATTACATTATGTTTTATATTATGGGGGAGTTGTCTTATTTATGAAACATTAGTATGGGTATATGGGGTTGTGGATCAAATAAAGGGAAATAAATCCCATTACTATTATGAATAATTATAATTTACCTTGCATTAGCAACCTATTTGACCAACCTCACATGGATCAAAACTTCTCATTGATTGATCTACATTATAATTATAATCAATTAAAATTAAAGACCAATGAAATACTAAATGTAATGTTTCAAAAAAGGTATTGGAATTGCAATTTCACAATAATTCCATTTAGGTTAAAAAAATAAACAATCTATGAGTATGGATCTAATGAATATAGTATTAATGGATTATATTGATGATTTTTTGTGGTTTATATTGATGATAGCTTGATATAATCTATGTTCTATGAAGATTATGGGGAAAATTTACTTAATTTCCCCCATACTCCACGGAAAATGAGCTATATGGAAAATTTAGAAATTGTGATTTTTTTCTTCAATAAGACTGTTTTCTTTTCTATACTATCTCCAAGGCTGAAATATAAGCAATCCCTAGAAATAATTTTTTTTTTCAATTAATGGATGTCTCTAATTAATCAAACATAGATGTGTATTTTCCTTGAATTAGAAATTTAATTTCAACAGTTTTTTTTTATTTTTTTCGATTATCTAATCTATTATCAAATTTGACACATAATGTGGTCAAATTAAAATGATCAAAGGATTATGAAGAAATGTTTGAGGAATTAAATAAAGGATATATCGATTCCTATGTCTTGACCATTTTATCTAGAAAAGAAAATATTTTATATATAGTGGTCATTCAAATAAATATATATGGTGTTTTCTTATGTAGAATGATATAATAGTTTATTATACATCCTAGAAATGAAAGAACCATGAGAAAAACTGTCCAAATCATGATCTTGAGATGGATTTTTTAATACTTTCATTGAAAATATGGTCCCCCAAAATAGAACACATAATTTGTAAGTTTATATTGATGTTGTAATAACTCACAATGATATATAAGAGACGAGTAGAACTAGTCAAGGAATTTTATTATGAAATACACTTCCACCCTGGGAAGGAAAACAATGAGGCATATGTGTTGAGTAGGAAAGATTATGGAGTCCTATATATAATGAGTTAGTATAAGGATCCAATATTAATGGATTTATTAAAGAGGAATATGAAGGTTGTTTAATAAGGGAAATACAATTTATTTTCTAATTAATTTCCCAAAAATATTTACTAGAGAAGATAAAGAGTTCTCAATAGGATGAAATGTTTTTACAAAAGAAGTTTAATCCATTGAAGATGAAATATTGAGGGACTTATTTTATGATAATGGGGTATTGATTTTTCAAAAGATAATATGAGTACCATCAATACGTGATATGAAGAGAGAATTATTGGACAAACCATATATATGGAGCTTCTCTATAACCACTAGTAGTATCAAGATGTATATCGATATAATATAGAACTTATAATGGGAAACAATGATGTAGAAAATTATATTCGATGGGTCATGATGCTTCCTATGACAATAAGTAAATGATGAGAGAAAACTTTTAAAGGGTATCAAGAAGCCTTTATCTATACCAATGTGGATGTGGGATAACATCACAAAGGAAATTTTTCACTAGAGTTCCTAAGACATCTATGATGATTGATGATATATAGTTTATTTTTACTGCCTCACTAAGTCTACACATTCCCTGACTATAAGGGAGGATCTGCCCCTTCAAGGAATTTTATGGATTTATATCAATGATGTTTTGAGACTTCATGGAAAACATAATAAATTGTATCGAATCATGAAACTTATCACACAGACAAATTTTAGAGGACTATTTAAAAGTATTTGAACACAGAGTTACATTTGAGAACCACCTATAATACTTATACAGATGGACTGTCTAAATGAACCATCTAAACTTTAGAGGAAATGATGAGGTCATTATCATATATCTTGATTATAATGTGGTAAAATTACCTTAGCATGGTGTAATTTTTGTACACCAGTAGCTTCTATTCGTGTATAAAAATGGAACCAAATTAGGCATTTCCTTGGAAAAGATGTTGTACTCTAACCTATAGGGATAGATTTGGGGAAAACAGTCCAGTTGGTCTGGAAATCATTGAAGAAGAAACTGAGATTATAAAAAGTATCCATATTCATAACAAAATAGATCAAAGTGGACATGAAATCTATAATGATAAATAGTGGAAGGACTTGGAATTCCAAACAGGTGTTTTTATCTTCTTGAAAATCTCATCATGGAATTGAGTTTTAAGGTTTGGAATGAAAGGAAATCCAAACCTATGGTACATTAGAACTTTTCAAATTTTAGATAGAATTAGAGTAATCAATCATAATTTTTATTTTCCAACAGACCTATCTAATGTTCATGGAGAATTTTATGTCTTAATGTTAAGGAAGAACATGCCATACCCAACACTAGTACTCAACGGTGAGGGTATAGTGATAAATCTTATCCTGTTATATAATGAATATCTTGTCTAGATTCTTAATAATGGAGATTAATTGTAACAGAATAATAAAACTGAAATATTAAAATTAATTTGAATGAATAGTAAGTTGAAATAAGAAATACTAGATATTGAAGAAACAATGAGAATGTATTACCATTGTTTTTTATATAATTATCTACATCCCCAATTTTAGGAATGAATTTATTTCTGGTGGAGGAAAAAGTAAGACCAGAGATTAAATAATATCAAAGAAACTTTTATTTATTTAAATTTCCATTAAAATGAATTAAACAATTTAATAATTAATTATTAAAAATTTATATTAATTAATAAATTGTGATATAGTTACACACAGAAGTATTAATGTAAAATCAAATTTACTAGAAGAAATGGTTTTGAAATTGAAGAACAAAATGCATGAGTAAAAAATAAAGAAGTATTTTTTCAAATAATTAAATATCACGTATATAGAATATAATTTTTATAAAAAGAACATGAAATTTGGAATTTGCACATTGAAATTAGATAATGGTAATTTTTTTTAATTTTTATATATATTTGAATTTTTGGGGAATATGTAAAATTTGATAAGAATATAGAGCAAGTATTATGAAATATTAATGAATTCAAAATTATATAATTAGTAATCTAAATAATTGATTGAATAAAGTGGGTTTTTCATTAATATAAAGTATTTTAATGTAATAATGTAATGGTACTCTGTAACAGTTTATCATCACAACCATGTAGCATTTATATAGAATTATTTATCTATGTATATCACTACTCAAAGCTTTATATATTATAGAGACTTATTATTCAATGGATATATAGTTCAAAAAATCTTTATGTGTTTTCATTTTAAATTTTCAATGATAATATTCACATAAGATAAATATCTTAATTCTCACAACAACCTAAAAAAATTTAAGCATTAGAATAATAATAAACAATGCGAAATATAATGTTCATCATAATTATGGATACTGATATTGAACTTTGTTATAATAATAATAGGAAATTAACACTTTGACTACTCTCAATAATCAAAGGTATAAATATCATTTGATATTTTAATATAATTTTATTTTTAATATCAAAATATCCATAATATCAATCATATATTATGATAAATAATCCTATTATATACAGTGATGAATAATGAAACAACAACTAAAATCCTTATGTAGTATTTCATTGGGTAATCAAATGTGAGAAACAAAACTTCTAGTTTATTCACACATGAGTCGTTCATACACAAGAACCAGCACCCATATTTTAATCCAACTCCTAATTATTAGTCACCAATGTCTCTTTACACCTCCATTGGCCCAAAGGCCTTATATTTTTATTATTTTAAAAGAATCCCCTTTTAATGGATGAAGGGGGGAACCAAACATACATGGTGACATAAAACATAACTGACCCGAAGATCATAGAAAACAGAGTCCAAACTGACAACTTAGAACGACCCCTCTCCAGCAATTGAACCATGATGATGCTCTCACCCGATGAAAGACTGAACAAAAAATAGGTGTCATGTGACGAATCTCGGGCCCGATTCGATGGATGTCGCCACACCCTCTCAAACTTCAAAATCTGTAAAGCCTGCACTAGTGAAACCCCAGCTCTGAAACCACCCAAGACCTGAACCTTGTGGTCATGTCTCGATAAATCTATGATCCTGACTCCCAAAAGGATTCAAAGAAACATAGTCAACCACGAAAATGAAAACCACAATGCTGGAATAAAAAATACAGAAGCCTCGCTACAATTTCAAGGCACCTCCACCACCACTACTGCAGAAACCCGAAGAGAAAGACGAGCCAAGGAGCATGAAGCTGGGTCTTCTTCACACAAGACTGTAAGACAAAACCGCACATCAAAGGATCATCTCCGTTCAGGGGATCTGAGTTGGCCAGAACCAACAACGCCGCCCTAGGCATGAAGTTGGTCAGGTCAAGGCTATAGAAGAACCCTCCTCAGGTTTCCCAAAGTCCAAACCATGGGCAATGAGGGGCCAACAAGGATTAGAGCTCCGGTGACAAAGAAGCCTCAAGAAAATCCATCACACATCCAATAAAACCACACAACCATTAGACATGAGACCATAAAAGGAAGTAAAAACTGAAAAACCAGATTCTCCCCCTCCATGCCTCATCAAATCCCACGCCACACCACCCACGGAAGACTAACCACACCAAAACCGAACGTCGGTCCTCACCAGCACCGACCCAAAATTGAAACTAAGGCAAAGCTCGTGGAAGGAAGCAAACCAGATCTATCGCAGGAACCATAAATCCACATCCGGAGCTGCCTCCTGGAATTTGAACCTCACCGGATCCAACACAGAGCCGAGAATGAAGGAACCACTGAGCAAGATACACGCAAGAACTAGTGTCAATCTGAGATTGAGATACCCAACTCCAAAATGCCATGCTAGGATCCATCGAGCTGAGGAGAGGCTACTTTGACTGGGAGAGAGATTCGCTGAAAAATGTTCCTACCCGAAGGCGGGAAGGGGATGAAAAAATAGGGAACCCCTAGTCACAGGAAAAGGGGGGCCGCCACTGCTCAGAGGCTACTGCAAAATTACACAATACATAAGATTAAATCTTGAATTCCATTGTAATTTATAAAGGTAAATTATTTAGTGAAATTTATAAATCTTAGAAGATGAAAAAGTCATTTCTTTATAACATGAGAGTCACACATCAGAAAAACTTCAAAAAAATCACATTTTTATTAGTAAATTTTAGGCAAAACTATAATTCACAAAATTTTTGACTTAGTGAAATTTAATAACCTAATAACGAATGTATCCTCTTATAAAATTAATTATTCCAAGAATAGTATTAAAATAATTAAGAAAATTCCACCAGAACATTATGTAAAAAATAGTAAATATTATTTATAGAATCATAATAATTAATTAAAATAAATAATAAATAATAAATAATAAATAATAAAATATATTAAAGAATAATAATAAAAAAAATTACATCAGATTCATAATTATTATTTTCTTTTACAAGTATTGTAATATTAAAATATAAACATAAAAACAATAGAATACTAAAAAAAATTAATAATAAATAAATGATAAACAATGAATAATAAATAAAAGATGAATAAATATAAATATAAATATTAAATAGATGATAGACATTTGAATTAAAAAAATTTCAATTATTCACTCAATATTCAACCCCTGTTTTGATAATTAAATAACCAAACATCTCAAACTAGAACAAACCAACCATTTTTTGTATGAATCAAAAAGAGAACAAAAATAAAGGGTAGCTAATGGGCCAAAACCACTATCCATTAAAACAAAACTTATCTTACACATAGGGCATGAAGTAAAAATAATATTCATTCCCTTTATATTTAAATATTAAAGTATATTAAGCATAAATATTGAGAGGAATGATGGTGGATGTTTGAATTTTAAATTTTTAAATTAAAATTTCAAAAGTTGATCTCAATTGTTAGATGGGTTTTTTGGGGGATATTGATGATTTGATGATAAAGGGTGAGACTTTTGCTGCTATTTTCTGAATCTGGTTATTGTGCAATGTGTCTACCGAAGTCTTTTTTTTAAGTGTGAAATGTTTCTGTAGTTGAATCTTGAATTTATCAGTTACCACTAACCATAAAGTGTCTTTTATAAAATCAAAAAAGAGCATTGGATGATTTAAAGTACCAAAAAAACACAAAAATTCCTAATAAAACATCTCTCTCACTGGAATCAAAAAATGATGCAAAAAAATATCAACATATTTAAAGAAAGAACTAAATAACCAAGGCAGTACTTGAATTAAATCAATCTTATGATTTATAAATCTTCATTTAATGGATTCATATTCATCATAGTTTTATATACTTTTTTATATAATTTTTCTCTATTGATAAAGGATTAATTTTATTTAACTTTAAATTTTTTCCAGGAATGACAATATTGTATTTTCAATTTAAATTTACATTCATTAGAATTTTAAAATTTTAAAACTAAATTCATATTTTTACTCTAAAAATTTAATCCTTCTAAGGGTGTATTTTTTGTATTTTTTTGAAATGGTTGAATTTTGAGTGAATAGTGAAAATTTCAATTTTAGAAATATCATGATCTTTATCAAATAAGTATTTAAGATTCAATTAAAAACACATAAAACCATTATCTCTAACAAATATTCATTTAAGGATTAAAAAAATCATTTCAAAACCATTATTTTAAATTTAGAAACCCAAGATGGACTGTTTGAAACTTACTTTATATTTTATTAAAATAAAAAAAATAGATCTAAGAGTTTAATAGTATTTATTGATGATTTGTCTTGATTTCTGAATGGATCAAATTTTATATAAATTTAATTTTTTTAAATTATAATACATTTAAATTTATGAGATTTATTTATATGCATAATTTTAGTATAAATGTGTTTTTATTCTTAAGTAGGTTTTTTTATAAAAACTATTTTTCAATCATTTTTCATATTTATTTTAGAAGAAATTTATGAAAACATTAAAAATTAAATTTTATAAAATTTATTCCTTATTTATAATCAAAATGTATAATTTTTTTTAATATATTCCATTCCTTTTGTATCATATAAATTAATTACAATTGTTAAAATTTATCACCTCAGTTAAGGCTAAAATATGTTAAAAGGATTAAAATAAAGGGGAAATGATTTAATATAACACAAAATACTTCCTTATATCTCATTTTTGAGTTAATTTTGGAATATCTAAAATTATATTATAAAATTAAGTTTTTTGTTTTCATTTTCATTGAGAAATAGATATATTATATTTTATCATTTTATGCATTTCTAAGAGTGTCACTCCCTTTACATATAAAAGATAACCTACTATTATAATTTATTCTGGAATGTTTTGAACTATTTCTCAAAAAAGATCTTCTAAAATTTTTCCCAATGTCCTCTTGGAATTTTTATCATTAAAAAACCCATCGTATAAGGCTTAAGGTGTAAACTGAAGAGGTTATCCCATGTGTAGGTGTATGTATTAACTCAACTCCTTTAGGTTTATTTCTTCTTCTAAATCATTATAAATATATTATAAGTATTATAAAATAATAAAAATTTTATCTTCACTATAACTAAATTTTATTATGATAATGTAACAACTATTTTATATGTCATCCCCATTCTATGGTAATTGAAAACTTTACTCGTGCATATGTGGGCTACCACCTCCACAATTAGATGTGTCTCAATTTTAATCACCACCTCATAAGGATAGTTAAAATGATGTATCAAATGAATATATATATATATATATGATATTTAGGATATAATTATGAATTTTTAAATTTGATATGCTGCTTACCTTCTGACCCTCTAATATTTTGGAAAATGATAATGTCTCTCATTATTACTTGTGGACTATAACCTCCATGAAGAGATATCCTTCATTTTTCATTACTTCCTCGCATATATGGTCATAAGGATATGAATAATGAATAAATTTAACATTTATAACATATTAATTATTTGAAAAAATTAGAATATTATGTATTTTATTTCAATATCACCAAATAGAAAAATCGAATTGTCACTCGTGTGTACATGCAGACTGCCTCCTCCGTAAAAAGATGTGTTTCATTTTTCATAACCACATTAAGAGGTTTTTTTAAAACAATATTTAATTTATAAATATAATAATTATAAAACAAATAGGTTTCTAAGATAATGAAATTATGAACATGGACAAACTATAAAGGCCTTTAAAAATATTAATGGGCAAATGACTTCTACACGTCTGATGTAAACTTAACAGATTTAGTAACTAAATAAAACAATGTAATAAATGAAATAAATGGAATAACGATAATGTAATAAACATAAAAAGATCCTTAATCATTTAAAAAACTAATATAAATATGTTTTTATTTATTTAGTGAATTCACTGTGCTAGAAAAGAGCTACAATAAATGATTTTTCATTAAAACCCTATTTTAAAGTATTCATTTCAAATAGTTTTCCTCCATATCCATAATCTTCAAAATCTTTAAATAATTATATCTATATAATTTGTTGACTATTTATGTTTATTTTCAAATAATATTTTACATTATTTATAAATTTTTTAAAAAATAATATTATTTAAAATTTTCTAGTCACTCATTTTGGATATCTTTACAAAAGTGAAAAAATAATGTTTTAAAAACATTTACTACAAGAACTCACTTTCCCATCATCATAATTTTTATTCATTATCAAGAATCATATAAAATATAAAATGTTTTTTTAAGACCTTATTCTTACACATCTTAATTTTTTTTATCATTTTTATAAGATTCAAATGATAATTATATTTCTCCTAATTCTTATGTGATAATATAAAGTTCTTTTCTTGTGGATTCAAATGAAGTTTTCAAGAGTTTTAGGTTCAAAAAGATAATGTTTGTAAATATTTACATTATGATATTTGAATTTAGAATTTTATATTATGGAAGATGAAACTGATATAGTTCACAACGATGGGTGACCACGAAATATCTCTCCAATGATATGCATAATGATTTAGTCTTCAAAGTAGAAAATGAGGGAGATAATAAGGTAGGTTTATCCTATATAATTAAATGAGATATATTTATTCAGATACCTCTTCAGTAAGGGTGAATGTTATTTATGAATATAATTCTCCAAAATTCTTATTTTATTCATTTTAATAATTTATGTGTAAATCTATTGATTTTTTGTGGTAATGAAATTTTATAAACTTTTAAACAAAAAAGGATTGCTTTTAAAAGATATATTTTCATGAGTTATGATGTTCATAAAGATATCTTCATGGATTTCCCATGATTTCTTAATTTTTTGAAAGGGTTTTTAAGAAAATGAATATTTTATCATATGGATTGGTCTTACTTATGTTCATAATGGTTTATTATGAAATATTTAATCATTTTCATAGGTTTTCATGTTTTTAAATTTTCTAACTAGATTCATTTCTTCTTATATCCCTTAATGATATTTTTTTCTGAGACCATATTTTTAAATATTGTTCATAGGATCTACGTATGAGTAGATATTATATAAATTTAAATCAGTCCACAACGAAAACACATCTTAAATAAGGATAATGTTTCTCTAATGAAAAATATGTGCAAACGTAAAGAAATTTTCTATGGAAGAAATGTACACTCCATGGAAGTGTCTACGTTTTTATGTAGTGGTTTTCCTAATTCTCAAAAAATGAAAACCTAAAATAACCAAACATTTTAACAAGTTTAAAAATCATGTAATAATAGGTTGTATTTTTTTTCAGGGAGCTATAATTTATGTTAGAGAAAAAAAATTAATATATTTAGTGGTCATGTTGATGCTAAAAATCCATTAAGGATATTATAATTTATTGTTATATTTTTATGAGAGAGACTTTGATGATATCAATATTTCTCCATCTAATCATTGTTTATTCAACTTTTTTCAAAGAGTAAAAATTCTGATGAGTTAGAAATTAATCAAGGGGATAATAACCTTTAGAATTAAAAACCATTAATGATTAGAATAAAGAATTTTATGAAAGTGTTAACTGAGTTGATACGTGTAATTAATGGTGGAAAAGATGAAAGATATTAACCTAATTATTATCATAAGAACATGTTTATAGTGAAGAATTTGATGAAACAACACCCTATAGCTGTTGGTTGATCTTTAAACCTGGTGAATGATGAAGTATGGGTCACTTCATTGGAGAGTGTATTTGAATTTTATAGGCATATGGAAGATAAAAAAATAAACTCTTATTATTTATCACTTTAAAGGTTAAACCAATCAATGATGGTATCTTGTTTCTAATGCAAATGAAAAGGATAAGATTGATGCCATGGAGTTGACTTTATAAGATTTTGTTGTTGATAAATAATCTCATATAGTTATATGACCTATATTCGAAAAGGAATTTCAAGATTTGATGCCAAAGGAATAAGACATAATAGCCTCTTATAAAGAAAATTTTACCATAATAGCCATGTATGCAAAAAATATCATTATATTCAATGAGAATAAAATTGATATATTTTTACATAAGTTTTAAACCACTTTTGAATTGATATTTTTCTTTTCATGAATTTATAAGTTATTAGAATGTTTTTTATGTGTTGAATATGTTTATATAGAGTTTTCTAAAACTTACATAGTTAATTATAACTAGGTAAAATGTGGTCTAAGTTGAAACTAATAGGGATTCTATTGACAAATGTATATAGAGGTAACTCCTCCCCAAGTTAAAAATATAGTAAAATAATTTTTCATGAATTTTTGATAGGATCAAGTAAGTGTAACTAATGTGGTATGATTGGTCATTTGGATCATGACTGTAAAGAAAAGGATTTCCATTAGAAATGTAATGGTAAAATATATAATCTACCTACAATAATATGTTTTAATTATAATGATTGGGGTCATTATTTTGAAACATATCCAATTTTAGTTACCCAATGTGGGAATCATCAAGATCAAAAGCATAGATGTGTGTAACATTATTTTCATACTACTATGGAAGATGATTTACCCTCAAATGAAGTGGTGATAGGTAAATTACTTGTATATATAGAGGATTCTAATTCCTTGTTGAATTCATGATCCACACACTATTTTATTTTTGGATAATTTTTAATTATAATGGAAATATCATCTCTTGAAATGAAATCAAAAATTTAGGTAAAAACATATAAGGTGGGTAATAAATAAACAAGAATTTTGAAGATTATTATTATTACCATATGTTGAACGGTTTTTTCTTGAAAATCATATTGTCATTCCCATTGTAGGGTTTCATTCATCCTAGAACTTTACCGTGGGGTGATATAATTTTTTTTTGTAAAAAATAAGGATGGTCGCCTGAGGAATTGAATTTATTATAGAGAACCCAATAAGATCACCATTAAGAAAAATTATTAGTTCCCTCATATTCATGAATAGTTTTATTAGCTCTAGGGACATCGTTATTTTTCAATTATTAAACTCAGGTTCAGGTATAAACTATTAAATGTGAAGGTGGATGACATTATGAGGATGGAATTTCATACTTGGTATGACCTTTCTGGGTTTGATGTTTTTCATTTTAAGTTAAAAAATTTTCTCTCTGTATTTATGGATATTATGAATATAGTTTTCCATGAGTATTTGGATAATTTTTTTATTCTTTTCATTTATAAAATACTACATTTTTCTAAAATATATATTTAAAATGGGGAAACATCCATAAACATTTCTTTATAATTTAAAAAAATACATTGTGTAGTAAATTTATAAAACAAATGAATTTTATTTACTTCAAATTATTACCATTGGAATATGTTTTCTAAAACTAGAATAACTATCGATCCTATTATAACTAAACTGGTGGAATAGTTTCAGAGACCTAAAAATGTAACATTTATTCAATGTTGTCTATGATTAATAGTTTACTACAGATGGTTTGTTGAAATTTTTTCTCTGTTATCCATCCCACTAAGTAAACTCCAAACGAAGTTAAATTCATCTATAAAATGGAATGGAATGAATTTTTTTACAAATTCAAATGAAGACTAGATAATACTCTAGTGTAATACTCTCCATATAGAAATTGAGAGTTTTTTTATTTATAGTTAATCTTCATTAAAGGTACTTGTTTGTTTATAGATGCATGATTGCCAGGTAATTTCAAATACTTGTTAAAAATCGAAACTACATGAGAATAATAACCCTATGATTAAAATTTAGATTTTAGATATGGGTTTTTTCTTAAAAAAATTATAGGATGGTTTATAGGGGATAAAATTTGAAATATATATCGAGCATAAAATTTCTATGTATAAATTCACTCAAAACTATTTGAATATGATGTATATAAGATAGATTTAATAGATAAGGGATTTTGATTTAATGATTCACTATATTCTATGTGAAGCTAATAAATCATTTAATTCCGTGAGTAAAAATGATAATTCATCATTAACCATTCAATATTTGGAACATGATACTTTGTTTAATGATATAATTAATTTTTACAAAGAAAATTTGCATGTAGTAACCAAATCTCTTTTTGTTAATGAGTTAGTTTAGTCATATTTGATAGAAAAAATTAATCATGCTCTAAAATATAACTATGATTTTTAAGAAATTTTATAATTGTTTATGAAGGGAATGTTTATTTAATTTAACATTGAAAAATAAGTGTTATGATATTTGGAAAGAGGTTTTGTGTGCCATGTGATTCCCAATTGATGATGGAATTTTTTTGTAAACATCATATATCTAAATTTTATATTCATAAAAACAAAAATAAAATGTATGGAGTCCTTCACAACTAGTAATGGTGTGGGGGAATAAAGAAATATATTATTTATTTTACCATTAAATTTTTAACTTTTGAATAGGTTAATGTTGAGAAACTATTACCTAAGGGGATGATTTAGCCTTTTCTAGTGCATGAATTTAAATCGGAGAATATATCCACAGATTTTATGGTGGTTTTTCCAAATACATATTGATGTAATAATCTAATTTGAGTAATTATTAGTTATATGAATAAATCTATACAATTTATTCTCATTTGAGATAATATGTCTTTATATGATCATTGTAAAAATTATCTTAAATAAATAGTTATATTACATGGAGTCACCCTCAGTATTTTCTCTAACTGTGATCCCATATTTACATCAAATTTTTTGAAAGGCATAAAAATCCATTGGGTACTGAACTAAATTTTGTAACAATATTTCATAAGTAATATAATTGACATATATAATGAATTATCCAGACAACTAAGGATATTATCCAATATTTTTAATTGGATTACCAGGGTAGTTGGGATTAACATATTTTATTTGTTGAATTTTATAATAATAAATGTTTTCATTCCAGTATACTAATGGAAACAATTGTGGAATTATATGGAAAATGGTGTTAGACTCCAATAGGTTTGGATGTAGTTGGTAAAAGGATGTTATTGGGACTAAAAATAGTATAATAAATGGTAGATAAGGTAAATATGAATCAAAAAACATAATCATCACTTAGAGTTTGTATAATATTTTTGTAGATAACATGAGGAAAGATATTTCATTTGAGGTAAGAGACCATGTTTTTTCTATAATATAATATTGGAAATCTTTCATGCTTTTTAATAATAAGAAAATGTTAATTCCATGTTTCATTAGACCATATGAAAATTTCAAAATTGTGGGATCAATTTCTTTACAAGTATATTTACCTATAATATTATATATGTTACATGGTGGGTTTCCTATTTTTTTGTTAATGAAATATGTACTGGATGCCTTCTATGTTTTGATCATTAAATTGGTATTGTTGGAAGATAATATTTATATAATGGAAAATTATGTTTAGGATATGGACCAAATAAAATAGCTATTGTAGAATAATATGATTCACTAGTTAATAGTTTTATGTAATAATAACATGACTAAGAAGACACATAGGAATCAGAAATACCTATGAGGGAAACATAAACTCACTTATTTATGAAATGAGTAGAAATAAGATAGCATAATTTCTTATGGAAAAGGATGTGAAAACCTTGGTAATACTAGAAATAAATCAGTCTTTTGATTTATAAGTATTCATTTTATGGATTCATGTTCATTTTAGTTTTATTAATAATTATATATATGTTTTTTCAGTTGAATAGGAATAGTTTTATTTAACTAAATTATTTTTTCATGTATTACATGGTTTTATTTAAATATTAAATTTATTGAATTTAATATTATAATTTTATAAATAAGGCTTATTTTTGTAATTTAGTATTTCAATTTTTTCTTAGGGTCAGTTTTGGGTATTTTTATGAAATGATTTCTTTTTGAATGCATATTATAAGTACTTTATTTAAAAATTTCATCACATTAATGACATCAACATGTAAGATTGAATTAAAATTAAGAAAAATTAGACCAACCAAAGATATATTTAAGGAGTAAAATAAATAATTCTATGAAGTTATTTTGAATTTGGGACACCATGATTGACATTTTTGGAACATGATTGATATTTTATTATAATTAAAGGGTATTTTCAAATATTTTCATTTAATAGTATGGCTGGAAGATTAAATTCAGTTTTTAGAATTTCCTAAATTTTATATAACTTTTATTTATTTAATTATAATCCAATTAAATTCAGGATGATTTATTATATTCCTAATTTTAGAAAAAAATCGTTCTTATTCTTAAACATGTGTTTTTAAAAAATATGTTTTCATTTATTTTTCATAATTATATTAGAACTAATTTTTCAAATCCTTTAGAAATAAATTATGATAAATTATATTCCAAATTTTTAATCTTCATTTTCAAATTTTCTTATAGTTCCCAATTTATTTTTTTCATATAAATTAATTAACTAGGTAAAATATTACCCCATAGTTAAGAATAAAATTTGATAAAAATATTTAAAATAAATATATAAGGCTTCAATAAAACACAAAAAAAGATTAAACATAATTGGGTGAATTTATTTTAGCCTCGCTAGCCTTATATTTTAAAATTCATGTGTTTTAGTGTCATTTTACTTGAAAAATATATATTATATTTAATTTTTTTTTGTATTTCCAAGAGCACCAATCCCTTGAATATGAAATTGAACATCTTATCCTTACTTATTCCCACACTTTGATTAGACATGATCTATGAAACTATACCCAAATCCCACACCAACCCTCCTATCAATGTCCAAGAGGCATTGATCTCCTCAAAAGGCCTATCCTAGAAGGCTTTATGTTTAATCCAAAGAGGTTGTCGAAAGAGAAGTTATAAGTCCTCACAAAACTATGTCATGTTTATTAATTCATTTACCTCCTTTTAAATATATTATTTCCATTATAAAATAAGGAAATCATTATATTCACTATAATTATATTCAATTATGTTTATGGAACAACTATTTTATACGTCTATTCCATCGAATGGAAAAGAAAACCTTGCTCGTTCATAGGCATGACCTACCACCTTCAAGAAGTGATATGTTTTATTTTTTATCACTAACTCATAAGGATGGTTAAAATTATGAATACAATTAATGTATATTATATTTACTACATAATTATTAGTTTTTATAATTATATATTACTTTACATATTACCTTTCCATCTGTTGTAAAATGATAATGTCATTCATGCGTATGTTCGGACAACCACCTCTTCAAAGTGATATGATTTATTTTTCATTACCGTATCACATGGTTGGTCATAAGGATAGAGATCATTAATTAATATTAAGTTTATAACATATTTATTATTCTGGAAAAAAATGGAATATACTATATTTTGTTTCCACATAGTAGAATAATTAAAACACTGCTCTAATGTACATAGGAACTACCACCTCCGTGAAACGATGTTTCTACTTTTTAATGACCCCCTTATATAGTTGATTATAAAATTGTATTGAATGTTTAAATATAATAATAATTACATAGATAAAATTCTAAAACCATGACCCATTGACAATAATCAAACCTATAAAAGGTATTTTGAAAATTAAATACCAAATGACCTCTAAAGATTTGACATAAAATTATCTGATTTAGTAAACAAATAAAAAATGGTAATAAATGAAATAACATTATTAATGATAATGGAATAAGGATGAAAGGTTGTTAATAAATTAAGTAACTAATATAATTTTATTATTCAATAGTTTTAGTATTTATGAATCTTGATGTGACTTAAGGTAATATATTTTTCTTTAAAACCTTATTTTAAAGTATTACTTTCAAAAAAAATTCATCCATATCCATGTAATTAAAATAGATTCAAAAATGTTATTAAAATATATATAATATTTTTAAATTACATTTGAAACATTCTTTTACTTTTTTAAATTTTTTAAAAAGTAATATTCTTTATATTTTCCACATGAATTATGTTTACATTCTTTATAAAAATGAAAATCGAATTTTTTAGGGTTTACTACATGAATTGCCATTCCTATCACCATAACTATTATTAATTATCAATATTGTGGTATATGTTTTCATGGTTTTTTAAATAAGATCATATTCAAGATATTTTGAGAATTTTTTTCTTTTTTAAATATTTTCAAAAGAAAACTATATTTCTCTTTATTCACATGTGGAAATGGAAATCAATTTTTGGGGTTCAAATGACTCTATCAAGGGTTTTATGATGAAAAGGTTCAAGAATGTAATTTTTTTTCATGATATAGTACTTTTGAAATATATATTATGACAGATGATCCCTACATAGATCATGATAGTGTGTGATCCCAATATTTCTCTCTAACGTATTTGGTAAAGATTTAGTGTTTGGAGGTGGAAACAAGGGGGATAACCAACTTGGTTACTCCCATATCATTAATTGAGAATTATATACTCTAACATGAGTAAAACTATATTGAACATTGGTTATGAATATGATGCTCTAAGATTCCCATTTTATATTTGATTAGGTTTTTTATATAAATATTTTTATTTCATGGGGTATGAAATGTTTATAAACATTTAAAGGTGAATGGTATATCTTTCAAATAAAATTTTTCATGAGTTACTAGGCTCCTCATCATGTATTAATTGTTTTCTATTATTATTGAATTTTTACAAAGAATTTATTTATGAAAACATTTAATTTATCATTTGGAAAAGTTTTATTTATTTTCTCAATGTTTTATTATAAAAATATTAACCATTTTAATGGGTTATCTTTTTTCCCTCTAGAAAAATAGGATTCATTTATATTTATATCCCTTATTGGTTATTTTATTATCATACACTATTTTCCAATGTTTTTTACGGGATCTAAGAATGGGTATAAATTATAGAATGTCTGATATTTCTGCTATGGTGACTCACCCTAATTAAATATAAATTTTCTTGAATGAAATATAGGTTTAAAATTAAATCCCTTTTTTGAAAAAAAACATACACTATGATGAATTATTAACTTTATTATATATTGGTTTTACTAATTATCTAAAACACTAAACTGAAACATCTAAGAATTATATAAAAGTGAAACCCTCATGATAAATAAAGTAATTGTAGTTTGTAATTGATTATAGTGTTATAACTCTAGCATAAATAAAGCATATTAAAACATATATATCAAATGATAATGAAAATAAACAAGTGTTAATAATAGTGAAATCATCCCCCTAATTCTAGTATTGTATCTCTGGAATAATTTTAGCATCGCATGAATACCATCCAATAATTGAACATCCTTAAAACTCCTCCTAAATTAAATTAAATATAAAAAAGTAGTATCCCTCTGTATATGTTAATGATATTAAATTAATTAATAACGATTTCAAAATAACTAAAAATTAAGAACATTCGAGCATATATGCGTGTAAATTATATAAAAAACAATAAAAAATCCCACTATCCAAAAAATAGAAGGTAAAAAAATTATCTGGTTCTAATATACCATATAATAAAAATATAAAGATATGTATTATATCTTTAAACAGATACATTAACTCTACATATAAACAAAATTTGGTCTAATCAGGTTTGAATAAAAACATTTTGGAACCCATGTATGGAATAATAATACATTCTAAATTTGAAATAAAAACTAGATATAAAATCATTCTCATGAATCCGATTTTGAACCAATTACAAATAGCATTTGTATTTATAATGAATAGAAGTACAACATTTCAAACAATTAAACTTGTGAGTAAAATATAATATCCATATGGACATAAACCAATTTCAACTGAAGATTATTGGTAGTTAAAGGAAAGATGTTAATAGAAGAAATATAAAATAGTGAATATGATAGTTGAGGAAACAGTGGGGATCACCAAGGCTTGGATTTAACATACTGTGTTTATACATTACTTATAGTGTCCATGAGTATGGGAACATAAATCTAATAAATCCACCCAATTCATTTTGTCTCTCTAGATGAGTTTGGAAGCCACTACTATTTCCCACCAAAAGTTTTCAATAAGTGATCGTAGGGACTTCCTAAAAAATCTATAGTCCCCCGTTTGTTTTCATAGAAAAAACTATTGAGAAAATTAATTTCAATGATTTCATAGTGTTTTCATGCTACCACTACCTCAATGGTTAGGACTTGTTGTGAAGGGTTATCAAGGCTACACAAGGGTAATTTTTAGGCTATCTGGTTTTCACCTATATGATAGGGTCCTAAAATTGAGTGTATGAACCCTCTTCTACATTTATTTTACAAGAATCCTATTATCATCTACTAATTAACAAGATGAGAGAATAATTAGGTAAAAAAGAATAAAATAATAGTCATACACTCTCTCAAAAAAATAAAATAAAGATTATTAATAAAAAACATAACCCATTATTTCAATTTAGACAAGGCCAAATATACTCTACAATCATATATAACAATTTGAATAAGGGATTGGAAAGATTTTCAGTCCCCCATCAATATCTCCATCACTATTTATCTCAAATATATGTGTTCTTCTCTAGGATAATTTTCTCAAGACCATGTTCTCCATAAATCCATATTCATCATTGGGTATTAATATTCTTCTCCATTTCCTTATATTCACATCTTATTAATGTTATCATATTTTTAATCCTATTTATGTGTTTTCTAGGATGACTTTCGTATTTCCCTTTTTCTATTTTTAAGATGAGGTTTTATCAACTCTTTTACAATTTGGGTTTTCTGAAAAGGGAGTATTAAAATTTAAAACACTTTATTATTGAGATAAATTTGAAATTGAAACGATTAACTTTATTTAAGGGTTATAGAATTTAACAGCATGACAATTTATGAAATATATTTTTTAAAATAAATTTGATTTTTTGAATGACTGTGTTATAGGAAACACGAAGTTAAAATAAACCATGACATACTATTAAAATATTATTATTTAATATGATAGTTAACACCTAGTCATTAGATTGGTACGTATGAATGGGAATATCTAAATTTTAAAAATTAAATAGCGAATACATGTATAAAATAAATTCATTTGTTGTCTAATTATTATAAATAAAAATATAAAAATGTTTTTGAATGTAAAAAAGTAATATTTTTTAGGTAAAACTATTTTTATGCATGAAAGTGTTTTTATATTAATAAAATAAATTAATAACTATTGTATAATTATTTTAATTAAATTTCTATATTTTATATTCAATCAAATATTTTACCATCCATCTAATATTTTTCTGGGAATTATAAATGAATAAATCCAGGAGTATTTTTAAAACTGTAATTTTATAAAAAGTGACTTCATAGTTAACTTATTTTAAAATTAATTTTGACCTTTATAGAAAATTTATTTGAAATAATGAAAATTATTTATTAAATAAAAATTTCAAAATAATCTTATATTTAGTTTTTTTTCTCATTTTTTTGTAATAGTGGAAAGGACATATTTTTATTGAAAACCACTTATTCGTTTAAAGTATTTATGAAGTAATAATATATTTTACAATGTTATAAAAGTAAAATTAATCTAGTTATATTTTTATTAATCCAATTTATTTCATTTTAAGAAATTTTTTTATCTTTAATATAGTAACTTTTTTAATTATGAAATATTTTCATTGAAAAAATTCTTTTTTTTTCACTTTTGAGGATATAAATTTTAATTAAATAATGCCACTAATGTGAATTTAATTTTTTAAAATGAATTTATATTATGGAATCAGAATAATTAATTTTATTTAATAAGGTCAAGTGGATTTTTATTTATATTTAATGGAAAAAATAGTAAAAATTAATTACCTCAGTTAAGGTGAAAACGGGTTTTTGCACATTAAATGTTCTTATGTTGGAAATAATTTTACACAGACATAGGATTTTTATTTAAAAAATTCTCTAATATTTTTAATCAGTGATCAAATTTTATTTAATATTTTTTAATAATTTCATCCAAATAACATGTTTTAAAAATATGTTTTTTTTGTGTCAGAGATGCAGATTGTCCATATATTCCATCCAATCCTCTATTTATCAATTATAAAGGCACATTTCTTGTCCAAATAGCCTGAAGGTCTTCTTTTTTTTATTGATTTTTGATAACCCCCATTCAAGGGATGATGGTTAACCCTTGTAAGGACTATAGGACTTAGAGGTTACATGACCCGTAGGTCTTAAGAAATATACAGACTATACTTGGAAGTGCTGCTCCGCCGCTTCTTCATCGTGATATCATCTCTCCACCTTTTCATTGATTGTTCGTCTAGGCTTACCATGAAAGAACATGATAGTCCCGATGGAATTTCCATACCCTCTCTTTCTGGGAAATCCTCTTAGCTTCTGCTATAGTGAATGCACTTGCTCTGATTCCTCATCTGAAGTCTGCTACATGTAAAGTCTATCAGATCATATTAAGAACAATTTCAGGTGGCCAGAAGGCCTTAAAGAGTCCTGAAGTCCTTGAGGTGTCCTGAAGGCCTTGAGGTGGCCCGAAATCATTACTTGCTCGAAGGACTTAAAGGATCTGAGGCTCAAACTGGTGGCTTGAAAGCCCAAATGGATGAATATTTCTAGCTGCTATAGTACAGAATAAAGCCTACTATAGTGACTGCTATAGTGCTGCTTCAGTACCCAAGAATTATGTCACCAACCGGATTTGAACTCGGGTCTCTTAGATGCACTTTTTGAGTCCCCACCAACAGGGATGAGGCTCTTATTCATGCAAGCACATTTTGTGAGAGTGACTCCTATTTCTTGAATAGTTTAGGGTATTTAAATTTTTTTTACTCCTCCTCAATTATAAAAGGACACCACCTCCCCTCACTTTTCACTCTTCATAACCTCATTGGATTGAGAAGAAAATACCTAAATATCCCTCCAAGAAACATATATATGTTCTGTATATTCAATTCATTTCAAAACACCGTCTCTAGGGTCATTAATAAGATATCCAAAGAAGGGTTTTCTAAGAAAAGTTAATTGTCTTCACTAAGATTTTTCTTTTTAACCCCATATCTTACCACATTCATTCATGCCTCAAAAATTAATTTATAAAAACATAATTGTCTATAATATAATAATATTTTATTATTTTTATGTTATATCCTATATCCATATATACTTCCATAAAATGGGAAACAAAACCATCAATCCTATGTATGGCGTACTACCACCTTCCGAACAGATGTAATTAGTATTCAATCACAACTTGTCAATGATAGATAAAATGATGGATTTAAAATAAATGTTTAAAATTTATGAAATGATTATTCAGATAGAATTATAATATAATATATATCTTTTTACCATCAAATATTTTTGAAAATGATGATCTCAGTCATGCGTACGTTTGGAATATCACCTCCGGGAAGTGATTCGGTATGTTTTTTATTTTATTTTGACATAGATAGTAATGAGGTTATATTTAATAAATATATATGATATATATATATATAATATAAATATATTTCTATAAATTTTAATTAATATTAACCTTTATTTCTTTCCATCCTTCGAGAAAATAGAAAAAACGATCATGCGTACGTATGGCCAAATGTCTCCTTGCATAGTGTCTTTCGTTTCATATATCAAGATTTTATAGATTACTATAAATAAATATATAATTAATATATATGATATTTATATATTGTTTATACTTAATTAAATTATGGAACCATGATCAATTTTAAAGGATCTAAAATACCAAACCACAACAAACATGAAAAATAGAACAGTTATTACCCAAAACGTGATTTAAAAAATAAAATTGATTATAAATAGGAAATAAAGGTTGTAAGTAAATAATTAATGGTATGTTATATATTATTAATGTCAAATAATATTTTTATAATAAATCAATATTTGTTATATAGGATGTTTGAACATGTATGAATAAATTCAAGACTAGAAGTAACATATTTTTTGTTTATCTTTTATTTATTGGAGACATATGACATATTCACTACTCGTTTCTTTTTTGTGATATATATACAACCCCTTTTGAATTTCATATGATTAATATAATTATTTTAATCATATTTAAAGTTTTTTTTATTTTATTATTTAATGGGATTTACAATTCAGAAGTTACTAAAGCAGTATTGGAATTGCGTGTCACTTTTATTTTTGTGGGACACAAGTCATATTCACCAACTTGTTTACTTTGTAGTATGTTTATAATTATCATGAATATAATTTATTATTATTATGAAAAAATTATGGGATACAAATGTGTATATAATTTTCTTTCTTTCAAAGGGATTATGATTCAAAAGATACTGAAGTGGTAATGGTTTTATGTTATAATCTCATTATTTATTGGGATTGTTTATAATTATGATTTCGATGATAAACTCTTATGGTATCTCTCTCTATAAACTAATTAAATTTATTATCTTCAGGTTTTCTCATAAAAATACATGTTTTTTCATCTTTTCTCTTTAGGTACACAAAAGTCCAAAATAATGTTTTTCATAAATACAGACTTTATTTTTCTCTTCGGTTGAAAATCCTTTTTCTTTTATGTTAATATTTTATATAATTTTCTTAGAAAAACTTTTAAATAATAACCAAATATTTTTTAAATTCATTATTTTCAATTATTAATTTTTAATTTTTTTAATTAATCTTGTTTTAGTTTTCCTAATGAGGTTCTTTTGACCTATTCATAAAAAATTTGAAAGGAATATTTTTTTAAGTCTATAAAATGAATGATATTTTCCACCATTATGGACACTAAATTATTTAATTATTACCTTATATAAATCAATAATTAATAATATTATGTATATAGTGTCTAAATACACAATCATATACAATCCTTGGTAATTTGTTTTTGAATTATAGTGAATATTCATATAAAAATATGTAATATAAAAGTATAAAAAGTGAGGATCACTATACCAAGAGTGGATTTTATTGAATATATGAAATTATGATGTGAAGTGTGACTGAACTAAATTCTGTTGAATATTAGGATTATATGTGAAAATTTGTTCCTATATTAATAAATAATAGGTAGTAAATATTAGAGAATTATGAAAAAATTAAATTGTTCCTTATTTTTATATCATCCATTTTTAACATTGTAAGCTAGAACTACGTGTCAACATTATCTTTGATGTAAAAATTTAAAAATTAGTAAGACGAATAGGGGAATAGGTAATAAAACATGGATGAACAATTATATTTTCCTAAATATTATAATATTAAACCAATAGAGTAATGATTATTTATAACAACAACACATATATTATATGTTCTCTCAGATTATATACCAGTGTGAGGGAACTATGTAAAATAATATTTTTCTATGATTATTTATTTTTTTAAGTTTGGTTGTGCTTCTATTTTTTATAAAATTAGTTGTTCATAAGTAAGGAAAAATTTTTAATTCACCATAATTCACTCCTTCTTAGGTTTTATAGTGGGAATAAAGGATTCAAAATTTTTACTAGATCCACTAATGCTTTCTTGGTGAATGTATCAAATAATGGTTATTGTTATAGATAATGATATGAATACAAAGGGTGTTCTTTTATTTAATTATTGAAATTTTTAGGTGTATAATAATAAAATAATATTTAATTTTCAATATTTATCGTGGTTATTAATATGAAATTTTTTATGAAATTCATTTATGTAGTTCCATTAGAATTTCAAATATAGAAGAAAAAAATAATTTATTGAATTAGGATGATACTACGGATTAAAATTCCTTGTTTAGAGAATTTTATAATCTGATATGTATGAAATTGATTAATTATCCAATAACTAATGAAATTTGGAAAAACAATATTGCAAATATTTATGAAGGTAAAAACAACTTGAAAGAAGAAAAGTTGTAGGTTCTTTAAAAATTATTTATTAATTTTATGATGAGTTCAATTCAAATTTTTGATTATTTCATTAACCATATTATCAAATTACTTTAAGAAATTCATATAATTGGTGAAAATTTGAATAATGTTGATATAATTAATATGTTAATATAAATATTAAAATTAATTTAAAATCAAAAATCATTGACACCTGAAGAAGTAAATATTGGGAAATTAACTCTTGATGATAAATACAGAAAACATGTTGAATGAAAAATGTGACAGAGTCCAAATGTTTTTTAGAATAACTATATAAATAATTCGAGTTCAAAGTTTTATAAAAGAAATAATTTCATGAGACTAAAGTCAAATAAGAAATTAGTAATGATTTATTTTATGTTAACACATGGAATTTTAAGAGAGTTAATGGAATATTTTAGGGAAAGATAAAAAATTCTTTTTTCATTGTGGAAATATTGGGTAAATCATTTTTAGATGTCCAAAAATATTTCATCAAGAGTTTGGTGATTTTTAATTTAAAAAAAAACTAGGAAATAAGTTTCATCATATAGGGAATTTTAATTCAAGAAATGGAAATGGATAAAATTAGAGAAAGGTGTTGGTTAAGATATAAGAAGAATGTGTCAAGGAAGATCTTTTGTAACGCATTGAAACTGGGTGAATCTCTAACATAAAATATTTCGTTGTTTATTTAGTGGGGAAATTTAAAGATGTATTGGAATAGGATGATTAAATAGAATGACTTTATTTATATCAACATGGAATTTTAAGGGGATTTTTAGGATATTAATCTACAAAAAAAATTGAACATAAATATATGAGGGAGATGATGTTAAAGTACAACCTGATCATCTAGAGAAATATTTCCAAAAATATGAAAACGGTAAAGTGAAAATGAAATAAGTTGTGAACTAAAGGTAAAAATATTTAGGAATAGTATAAGATCAATGATGATCTTAGTAAGTCAATCATAGAGAATATTAAGAAGATCGAAAAAATATAAGAGATAGTTGTATCTTTGAGAAAGAAGATTGACTTTGAAATAAAAATATATGGATCAATAAAGGAGATTTTATTTGGGATATTTTTAAATTGACATATTAAAGGAAACAAATGAGTGAGAAAAAAAGTATATAAGTGTTTAATTCTAAAAGACCCAATTAAACGGGTAAAATTGGCCATATTCATGATATAATAAAATCAACACAAAAGAAAAAAATGTGAAGAGAAAATGGAAGCATATTAAATGAGAATGTTCTTAATAATCATAAAATTTTGAACAATAAATGAGTTGTTTAAAAATATGGAATACGTGTAGAGATGGAATTCCTAGGATATTTCCATGGATAAAGTTCAATTTTGGTTGCAACATAGTCTACACCATGTTATGATGTGGTGACCTTAAAATGTAACAAACTGACTTGGGTTTACCTAACATGTTTTTAACACCCCAAGCTTCCACGGTACACTTCTATTTGAATAATATAGTAGCATGTGTTGTACGCAACTTCGAGTTCTAACACACACCACAACCAATCAAACTAGCCACTATGAATAGTAATACCCACTTTTTGAAATTTTAAAAATTTTATCTATCAAAATGGACTTCATTTTTTTGGATTCAGAATATCGAAATTAGCCTAGGGTAAAATTTTGGAACTTTTCATATAACTTTTATATTTTGATGAATAGTGAAAATTAGTAAATTTTAATTAAAAACAACTTTTTTAATCAAAATAATTAATAGTGATAAATTATGAATTTGAGTGGTTTTAAAGTATATTTATAATATATTTTTACAATTTAATACAATGTTGGTCATTGGACATAATTTCACATTTAAACTGGACATAAACAAGGGTCAATCTTTTGATAGTTATTATCTCTAGAAAACACGCTTTTTGTTTTGACAGCGGGAATAAATTTTAAATTAATTTCTGCCACTTCTGTGTTTTGAATTTGAAACAATGCACTCCATATTTGGAATCAAGATTTCCAAATTTAATAAATATGTAACTTTTATTTTTAGACATTTTGAATAATTACTTCGGTAAATATTTTATTTACCATGGTTAAAGGGTAAATTCGGTAAATAAGGGTTAAAAATAATTTTATAATAACAATAAATTACCCTAAAACGTGTCCTAACCTAATTGGTGGATACATGTCTGACCATGGGAATCTTTGGGTCTTTTTTTGGACCCCATTGAGCCACTTGTAGGTGATAGGGACAGTTTATATTAATAAAGTTAAAGTAAATACAAAAATGACATAAGCTTATATCTTTTAGAAAACAAAATTTTACATAGGGTTATATATGTTATATTTTAGACTATAAATATATCCTAGAAATATAAAAATATATCCTACATAATGGTATTTTAATTATAATTTTTGGACATTTAATAATTTAATTTATTTATGACACAATGATGATGCAGTAAATACCGTATTAATGAAATATTGAGATAATTCATATTATAAATACCCAAATAATTGTAATTTGAGACTTTTTACAAATTAAAATAATTTTATTGGTTAATGTCACATATTAAAAGTATTTATATAAATTTTTTTCGAATTAATAATGCTGTTATGAATTTATCAAAAACAAAATACCCAATAGTGTCAAAATTAACATAAAAGAGTTTTTAAAACAAATATTATATTATTATTTTATATTCAATTCCTAAAAATCTAAGGTTCGGCCAAGAGACTTATATCATGATAGTTGTATCATTAATTGACCACTTTGGGGTCTCTTGGATGTATATAGTATGTTTATTAACTTTATAATATAAAAATACAAAGTGACATGGTAAGTGTCAAACTAATTAACAGAGAGTTAAAACTAAAAGATAAGGTTAATAATGTGACCCAGACCAGTCCAAAATATATTGGTTGAGTTTTTTTTGACCTATACCCACCTTAACCTTTAAATAATCTACTTTGGAGCCATTAGAAACCGAATATGATTTTATTATAAAATAATATTTCTATCTTTTCCAAAGGAGGCCCTCACCCCTCTTATAAAAGGGCACTCCCCCTTCTCATTAATTCACACATTCAAAGCCATTTGGATCTGCCAACCTCTACCCAAATACCCTCTAAAATATCCTCCCTTCATCATAGAGTCCTTCATTTAGTCATAAATCCAACCTAAAAATCCTTTTTGATCAAATCAATAGGAAGAACATGTAGAAGAGGTAATGTTTTCACCACCCACTTTGAAGTTCCTTTCATCTTCAACTTTTTCTTTCTTTTTTATTCCCATTATAAAATAATAAATCCAGTATCTTCTATATACTGTGATGTTAATGAAAATATGGTACAACCAAATTCACTATTATATCCATCCTTTGAATGACATGTCATCATACGTGCGTACGTACGGCTTACCGTCTCCACGTTGTGGTGTAATTGTTATTCAAAATATTATTAATTGGATGCATATAATAATGATGTGTAATTCATATAAATAATAAATATAACATGATATTGATTATGTATATATGATATACTATCCAATTATATATTCTTTTAATATCAAAAGAATGATATTGTCGCTCATGCGTACGTACGGACTACCGTCTCCCCGAACACGATATGATTCATTCCCCATCATATCCATTCAAGTATAATTCACATTTTATGATTAAAAATGAGATTTTAGGACTTGATATCATTCTGGATATGAATAATATACAACCAATCCATAACAAACATGGATTATGTAACAAAACATATAAAAGAAAACGAGTAAGTTAACACCTAAAACAACGATAATACTAAGATATTATCAACAAAGTAATGTTAAAAGATCATATATGATATCATATTAATGTATATGAATCTTTCATAAAATAATAACAATTATTTAACCATTATATAGGAGGTTAACCTACCATCAACCAAGGAAAAGTACAAGGTAAGGGTTTATTTCACAATCTCTTCATTATCCGAGGTTGTTTATACTTAATTATCTACTGGGACCTCTTTATCATCCAAATCCATGTTTCTTCAAAATGTATTTCAAATAATTCTTAATAATTTACAGACTATGGTTTAAAGTCATTTATACCCTTGTTTACTTTTTATAAGATGTTTATAAAGTAATCTTTCTGTCTTTTTCCAAACAAGGACCTTTTTAACCTTTTCGACAAAATTAAGGTAAGAATGTATTTTTTTTAACTTATACGGCGGGTGAGGCTATTTTAAACCGTTATAAAATAATTTAAGCTTCCCTTACAAGCTTATAATAATATTTTCAAAGTAAATGTTTTATTTTATAATTATGTGACTTTTAAATGATTTAGAAAAAAGATATATATCTCTCAAATAGTTTTGATTTCATCTATGTCAACATCCTTTGATGGATGTTAAGCTTATTTGAAGTTGATTTATTATGATACAAAACATTCATATTGTATTGAAGGTTTTGTGATATGTTTGACAATGGAGATGTTATTTTTATACAATTCATGGTTTATGGAGATTGTATTAATATTTCTTATGCTAGTTTTAATACGATTGTTTATGTCATGTTTAAACCTGTTCATATGAGGAATGCATTGGACTTAATAAGTGACGGGTGGAGCCCACTATAGCTCCTCGATGCATCGGTAGGTCTCATGAGACAAACTAGTGTCTTGGAACAAGGCCTTGACAAAGTATTATTTGCAGTCATGGCACGAGTCCTTGGCTACGTGATGATGATAGTCTGGAATTATGCATTGCATTGTTATGAAAGTGGTTATTGATATTACATGTGATTATTCGACTAGTAGAATATCCATGTGAATAAGTAAATGGAATTATTTCATTTTATCTTTTCCATATTATATTGAAGTTCATGTTTAAAAGGGTTTTTCTTAGTTATAAATTGCCTTAAATGTTTATGATTATTTATGAAAGATTCCTCTATATTGTTATCTTTACTTAGCATCTGAGCTCACCCCTTTCAATGTTTTATTTTCCCAGGATGTGATGGAGCAATTTATGAATGACCTGCAGGGATAGTTTGAGGGGATATGAAGACAAGATGTTGTTGTTGTTGTTTTCACATTATGATTCAATGTAAACATTATGAATGTATCTAGTTATTCCAAGGCTACTAAACTAATCATTATTTCTAGAAATGATCTTTCTGGTGATCATGCCAATGTTTTGTAACAGTGCACTGACTCTGGGTAACTAGGGTCGGGGCGTTAGATTTGGTATCAGGGGAAGTTTTGTATAAACCTTGGAAGCAAGATTTAGATAAACTCTAACTAGAGAACATAGCCCTAAGATATACTTTGAGGGTGAGTATAGAAGAACTCCCAAGAATTTTGGTATTGTAGAGATTTTGGGAGTTTCCCAAGAAATAAATCTCTGTATGGATATGGGCAGGAATAGGTGGATTTGGCACAGATATACCGTGGGGTAAAACTCGAAAACACCGCTTTGAGCTAGACTAGAACGGGAACTGGTGCATGACAATGGGCCTTGTTGCACTCTTGGTTACGACACTCCCGGGGGATATGCTTAGGATAATTATCATTTTCTTTAAGAACCATTATGAAGGGTTTATGAGTATATACTTACTAAAAGAAAACTTTTTTATGATTATGGATTATATCCATAAAATGTTCAATTTATGTTAAGTGTTTTTGAAGTATTAAATTATGTATTTTAATTCATAAACTGATCTAGTTTATGCCATTGATTAGAAATGGCGCCTAGTGGGAGTAATGGAAACTATATCAATTCACGCACTCCATGTAGGGATTACCCTCCTGCTCAAGATAATTATAGTGGAGCTGGTGATGCAACTGGTGCTGATGAGCTAATCACCATACTGGGACAACTCACTCAGGTTATGAATAATAATCATACCCGTATGGATCACCCTGATCCTCATAGTGGAGGATCAATGTTAGATCACTTCATGAGGAAACAACCACCAAAATTCAATGGGAGTACAAATCCATTGGTAGTTGATCAATGGATATATTCCCTAGAGAAATTATTTTAGGCTTTGGAGATTAGTGAAAGGGAAATGGTTATCATGGCAGTTTACCACCTCACTGGAGATGTTGATCAATGGTGGTCATTGATTCGAAACAAGAAGGAAGATGATGACGTATCAGATATGTAATGAAGGGAGTTCAAAGAGCTGTTCTTAGATAAATACTTTTCTCGAGACCATCGAGCCGATATGGAATGGAAATTTTTGAGTCTGAGGCAGAAGGATGAAGAGAATGTCGCAAAGTATGAGGCTAACTTTACATGGTTAGCGAGGTATTCTGTAGATTATATACGCAACCCAAGAAGTAATATTGATCATTTCATTGATCGGTTAAAACCATTTCTCCGTCGAGCATTAGTCTCACAAACCTTCTCGTCGTACGAAGATATTGTCTCGTGTGCTATCAAGACGGAAAAAGGTATTCTCTATGTCTTATTAATTCACAACAAAGTAAGAGAATAATAGATCTGGTGATCAATATAGAAATGGAAATAAGGGAAAGAAGGGAAATGTTGAAAATCCATCCTGTAGTAAATATGGGAAGAAACACCCTGATAATTGCCTAAAAGGAATGGGAGTCTGTTACAAGTGTGGTGAAAAAGGCCACCAAACTCATAATTGCAAGGGAAAGAGAGTTGCTGTCAACTTGGAATGCTATAATTGTAGAGATATTGGACATTATGCAAATTAATGTCCTAAGCGTCAGTGGAACATTCCTCAGAAAAGGCCAAGGGATCAAGGCCAAGCTTATGTTATCACTATTGCGGAGGTAGAAGCTCCGAAAGACGTGGTGGCAGGTAATTTAATGGTTTCTTCATGTTTAGCAAATGCATTATTTGATTCTGGATCATCGCATTGTTTCACATCTTCCCAGTTTGCTACGAAAATTAGATATTTCAAATTTGATTTAACATGGGAGTTGTCAGTTAAAACTCCTAAGGGAAGTATCATTGCAACAATGTTTTCTGAATCAGTCCCCATTAGATCACATAAATGTTCTTTATCCTCTGATCTCATCGTCATACCTATGATTGAGTTTGATATAATCCTCAGTATGGATTGGCTTTCAGACCATGATGTGAAGATTTATTGTAAGATGAAGGAGGTTATGATTTTTGATGATGACGACAAGGAACACCTTATCTTTAGAGAAGAATCGTCCCCCCTAATTATTATCTAGATCCACCCCCAGTAGCTCAACTAAATTCAATTATTTGGGAGGAAGAGAATGAAATGATTGTGGGTGAGTAAAGTAATTTTCAAATATAGGATGTACCTATTGTGAAAGAATATATAGATGTGTTTCCAGATGATTTACCTGGACATCCTCTAGAATGAGAAGTTGAGTTTTCCATTGATTTAATTCCTGGATCAAGGCCTATATCGAAGGCCCCTTATAGAATGGCCATTGTGGAATTATATTAACTAAAGAAACAACTAGAGGAATTGAGTAATTAGGGATTTATTCGCCCTAGTGTTTCCCCATGGGGAGCCCCTATCCTTTTGGTTAAGAAGAAAGATGGATCAATGAGGTTGTGTATTGACTACAGGGAGATCAATGCTCTAACAATAAAGAACAAGTATCTGCTACCTCACATTGATGATTTATTTGACCAACTACATGGAGCCCAATACTTTTCAATGATTGACCTTCGATCGGGATACCAACAATTTTGTGTGAAGAAGGAAGACATTCCGAAGACAGCATTTCGAACAAGGTATGAGCATTATGAGTTTATAGTAATGCATTTTGGATTGACTAATGCACCCTCTGTATTTATGGATCTAATGAATATAGTTTTCAAGGAATATATCGATGATTTTGTGGTGCTATTTATTAATGATATCATGGTATATTCCAGAATCTAAGAAGATCATGAAAATAACTTGGCAATTATTCTAAAGACTCTTATAGACATGAATTATATGGGAAATTTTGCAAGTGTGAATTCTGGTTTCAGGAGATTTCTTTTCTTGGCCATATTGTCTCTAAGGATGGAATTTCCATTGATCCTTCTAAGACCAATGCAATCCAAGAATGGCCAGCACTAACGATTATAACTGAGGTATGCTGTTTTATTGGTTTGGCAGGTTATTATCGACGTTTCGTCCAGAATTTTGCCCAATTGGCTAACCCATTAACGAAGCTCACATGTAAAGGGGTTGAATTTGTTTGGAAAAAAGAGTTTGAATAATGTTTTGAATAACTGAAGAGAAGATTATTCAATGCTCCCATATTGACTCTACCATCGGGGAATGATGGGTTCGTTATTTATAGTGATGCATCGAAGAAAGTACGTGGTAGTTTCCTTATGATGAATGATAGTGTTATTGCCTATGCATCACGACAGTTGAAAATTCATGAGAAAAACTATCCTACTCATGATCTCGAGTTAGTAGATGTGATCTTTACTATGAATATATGGAGACACTACCTCTAGGGTTAAAAATGTGAGATTTATACTGATCACAAGAGTTTGATATATATTTTCACACAAAAAGTACTCAACATGAGGCAAATGAGATGGCTTTCACTACTCAAGGATTGTGATTGCACGATACACTACCACCCATTGAAGGAAAATAATGTGGCAGATGCTTTGAGCAGAAAGGATCATGGAGTTTTGAACATGATGAGAGTTGAAAGAGATCCTATTTTCATGGATCTAGTGAAGATGGATATGGGAATCACCATAGAAGGTGAAACATCAATGATTTTTCCAATGGTTGCCAAACCATATTTACTAGAAAGGATAAAGAGTTCTCAGACCAGTGATGAAGAGTTACAAAGGAAGATTAAAGATGTGAATGATGGGAAATTGAGTGACTTTTTTTATGAAGATGGAATTTTGATGTTTGGGAAGAGTCTTTGTGTTCCCAATATACCTGATCTAAAAAGAGAATTTATGGATGATGCTCATAGTTCCAATTTCTCTATACACCCTGGGACCACCAAAATGTATACAGATTTGAAGGAACATTTTTGGTGGGACAACATAAAGAGGGATATTTCTAATTTTGTGTCAAGATGTATGATTTGTCAACAAGTGAAAGCTGGAAGGAAACAGCCAGGAGGAGTCATGCATCCTCTTTCCATACCTAAGTGGAAATTGGATAATATCACTATGTAATTTGTCATGGGACTACCAAAGACTCCAAGATGGAACGATGAAATATGGGTCATTGTTGATCGTCTTACTAACTCAGCACATTTTTTTGCTATAAGGGAGGATTTAACACTTGAACGTCTAGCAAGTCTATATATAAATGAAGTTGTGAGACTTCATGGAGTACCCCTATCGATTGTTTCTGATTGTGATCACCGTTTTACTTCAAGATTCTGGAACAGTCTTTAGAAGTACTTGGATGCTGAACGTTGTTTGAGCACTGGATACCACCCTCAAACAGATGGACAATCAGAATGGACTATTCAAACCTTAGAAGACATGTTGATATCTTTCTCACTTGACTTTCAGGGTATGTGGGATCAATATTTACCTCTAGTATAATTTTCCTATAACAATATCTTCCATTCAAGTATTCAGATGGAACCATATGAAGCATTATATGGAAAGAGATGTCTCACACCAGCCTGTTGGGATGACGTTGGTGAAAGAAAACCTATAGGCCCAGAACTGGTGGAGGAAACGATGGAAAAGGTGAAGGTAATCTAAAACCACATCAAAGCAGCTCAAAGTAGGGATAAGAGCTATGCTGACAACCGAAGAAAGGATTTGAAATTTTAGGTTGGAGATCATGATTTCTAGAAGGTATCTCAATGGAAGGGAGTTATACATTTTGGAAAGAAAGGTAAATTGAGTCCCAGGTACATCAGACCATTCGAAATTCAAGAATGAATTGGGGCTATAGCTTACCGTTTGGCAATACCGCCAAATCCCTCCAAAGTTCACGATGTGTTCCATGTATCACTGTTGAGAAAATACATGCCTCAACCAATGCATGTACTCAACTATGAGGGATTAGAACTGAAAACCGATCTATCTTATTATGAAGATCCCATCAAGATTCTTGATATAAGAGAACCAGTGTTTAGAAACTGGATGACTTGTCTGGTAAATGTTCTATGGAGAAACCATAAGATTGAAGAGGCAGCGTGGGAACCCGAGGAACTTATGATGAAGAACCACTCGATCCTTTTCATTTGGTAGTATTCTAGAAATTTGGAGTACAAAATTATCTGAAGTAGGGGAGAATGTAACACCACAAGATTCCACGGTATGCTTCCCTTTGAATAATATAGTAGCATACGTTGTACGCAACATTGAGTTCTAACACACACTACAACCAATCAAACTAGTCGTTATGAATAGTAATACCCACTTTTTGAAATTTTATAAATTTTATCTCTAAAAATGGAATTCATTTTTTGGATTCAGAATATCGAAATTAGCCGAGGGTAAAATTTTGGAACTTTTCGGATAACTTTTATATTTTGACTAATAGTGAAAATTACTAAATTTTAATTAAAAACAAGTTTTTTATTCAAAATAATTAATAGTGATAAATTATGAATTTGAGTGGTTTTAATTTATATTTAGAATACATTTTTACCATTTAATAAAATTTTGGTCATTGGACATAATTTCACATTTAAACCGGACATAAACAAGTGTCAATCTTTTGATAGTTATTATCTCTAGAAAACATGCTTTTTGTTTTGACAATGGGAATTAATTTTAAACTACCACTTCTATGTTTTGAATTTGGAAAAATGGACTCCATATTTAGAATCAGGATTCCAAAATTGTATATATAGGTAGATTTTATTTTTAGATATTTTGAATAATTATTTCGGTAAATATTTTATTTACCATGGTTAAAGGGTAAATTCGGTAAATAAGGGTTAAAAATAATATTATAAAAATAATAATAATAAACTACTCTAAAACGTATCCTAACCTTATTGGTGGTTACATTTCCGACCATGGGCATCTTTGGTTCGATTTTGGGACCCCATGGATCCACTTGTAGATGATACGGACACTTTATATTAATTAAGTTAAAGTAAATACAAAAATGACATAAGCTTATATCTTTTAGAAAAAATCTTTTTACATAGGGTTATATATGTTATATTTTAGACTATAAATATTCATTAGAAAGATAAAAAGATATCATAAATAATGGTATTTGAATTATAATTTTTACACATTAAATAATTTAATTCATTTATGACACAATGATGATGCAGTAATTACGGTATTAATGAAATATTGAGATAATTGATATTATAAATACCCAAATAATTGTAATTTGAGACTTTTTATAAATTAAAATAATTTTATAGGTTAATATGACATATTATGATTTTTTATATAATTTTTTTTGAATGTAATAATGCTGTTATGAATTTATCAAAAACAAAATACCCAATATTGTCAAAATTGACATAAAAGAGTTTTAAAAAAAAATATTATATTATTAATTGATATTCAATTCCTAAAAATCTAAGGATCGGCCATGAGACTTATATCATGATATTTGTATCATTAATGGACCACTTTTGGGTCTATTGGATGTATATAGTATGTTTTTTAACTATATAATATAAAAATACAATGTGACATGGTAAGTGTCAAACTAATTAACTAAGAGTTAAAACTAAACGATAAGGTTAATAATGTGACACAAACCTGTCTAAAATCTGTTGGTTGAGTTGTTTTCTACCTATACCCACCTTAACATTTAAATAATCTAATTTGGAGCCATTAGAAACCGAATATGGTTTTATTATAAAATAATATTTCTATCTTTTCAAAAGGATCCCCTCACCCCTCTTATAAAAGGGAAGTCCCCCTTCACATTAATTGAAACACTCAAAGAATTTTGGCTTGGCCAAAATCTGAAAAACTACCCTTTAAAATATCCTAACTTAATCCAGGAGGCATTCCTTTAATCAGAAAGGCAAGTTAAAGAGCCCTTTTGATCAAATCAAATGGAAGAACCCGAAGAAGAGCTAATGTTTTCAGCACCCTATTTCGAGTTCCTTTCTTCTTCAGCTTCTTCTTTCATTGTTATTCCCATTCTAAAATAATAACTCCAGTATCTTCTATATACTATGATGTTATTATAAATATGGTACAACCATATTCATTATTATATCCATCCTTTGAATGAAATGTCAACATATGTGCGTACGTACGACATACCGTCTCCACGTTGTGGTGTAATTGTTATTCAAAATATTATTAATTGGATGTGTATAATTATGATGTGTAATTCATTTAAATAATATATATAACATTATATTGATTCATTATATATGATATACTATCCAATTATATATTATTTTAATATCAAAAGAATTATATTGTCGCTCGTGCGTACGTACGGACTATCGTCTCCACAAACGCGATAAGATTCATTCCCCATCATATCCATTCAAGTAAAATTCTCATTTTATGATTAAAAATAGTGTTTATGGACTTGATATCATTATGGATATGAATAAGATACAACCTATCCATAAAAAACATGGCTTATGTAACAAAACACATAAAAGAAAATGAGTAAGTTAACACCCAAAACAACGATAATACTAATATATTATCAACAATGTAATGTTAAAACAACATATATGATATCTTATTAATGTATATGATTCTTGTATAACTTAATAACAATTATTTCACCATTATACAGGAGTTTAACCTACCATCAACCAAGGAAAATTACAAGGTAAGGGTTTATTTCACAATCTCTTCATTATCCGAGGTTGTTTATACGTAATTATCTACTGGGACCTCTTTATCATCCACATCCATGTTTCTTAAAAATGTATTTCAAATCATTCATACTATTTTACAAACTATGGGATAAAGTAATTTATACCCTTTTTGAATTTTTATAAGATTTTTATAAAGGAATCATTCTGTATTTTTCCAAACAAGGTCCTTGTTAACCTTTTCGACAGAATTAAGGTAAGAATGCCTTTTTTAACTTATATGGCGGGTGAGGCTATTTTACACCGTTATAAAATCATAGAAGATTTCCCTACAACCTTATAAGAATATTTTCAATGTAAATGTTTTATTTTATAATTATGTGACTTTTAAATTATTTAAAAAAAGAGATATTTCTCTCAAATAGTTTTGATTTCATCTATGTCAACATCCTTTTATGGATTTTAAGACTATTTGTAGTTGATTTTTATGATACAAAACTTCCATATTGTATAGAATGTTTAGTGATATTTTTGACTGTGGAGAGGTTATTTTTATACCATTCATGGTTTATGGAGATTGTGTTAACATTGATTATGCTAGTTTTAATACGAATTTTTATGTCATGTTTAAACCTGTTCATATGAGGAATGCATTGAACTTAATAAGTGATGGGTGGTTCCTGCTATAGTTCCTCGATGCATCGGTAGGTCTCATGAGACAAACTAGTGTCTTGGTACGAGGCCCTGACAAAATAATATTTTTATTCTTGGCACAAGGCCTTGGCTACGTGGTGATGATAGTCTGTCATTATGCATTCCATTGTTATGAAAGTGGTTATTGATATTGCATGTGATTATTAGACTAGTAGAATATCCATGTGAATAAGTAAATGGCATTATTTCATTTTATCTTTTCCATATTATGTTTAAGTTCAAGTTTAAAAGGCTTTTTTAGTTATACATTGCCTTTAATGTTTATGCTTATTTATGAAAGTTTCCGCTATATTGTTATCCTTACTGAGCATCTGAGCTCACCTATTTCAATGTTTTATTTTCCCAGGATATGAAGAAGTAATTTTTGAATGACCTGCAGGGATAGTTTTAGGGGATATGAAGATAAGATGTTGTTGGTGTTGTTTTCACTTTATGATGCAATGTAAACTTTATGAATGTATCTCGTTATTACAAGGATACTAAACTAATCTATCTTTTGAGACTTGATCATTCTTGTGATCATGCCAATGTTATGTAATAATGAACTGAATCTGCGTAACTAGGGTCAGGGGGTTACAATGTCTCCCTCTCTATATTTCTACAAGGCCTCGAGTGTTCTTCCCTATATTCCAAAGGCTGGGTACTGTCGAAGTATTATTAACCGAGGGGTCCTTTTAGAAAAAAATGGGCTTTCAAGCCTTGTATTTATGCCCCTTAGTCCTGGACTTCGGGATATGTAATGGGTCTCCCTATACCCAGATTTGGAAGAGGTCTTTTCCATAATAATAAATTGGGGCTTCAGACCCAACCTTTTAAGAGAAAAAAAATTAAAAAAATAGTATATAGAATAAATAAACTGAAAAAATAAGGCAATAATAAATGAAATATTACATACATTCATATAGATTGATATAATTTTATACAACAACTAACCATCCATTGGGATGGGCATACATAATAGATAAATAAAAAAGAAAAATAAATTCATTATTCTCTAGTACCAACATAGAGCTAAACGAGCTACGTAGTATACACAATTTTCAAGTTGCTCCAGCTAAATCTTGAGACTCCACACAACTAAATTAGCTTTATCAAGAAACATTAAGCCTCTTCTTGATGAACTAAACAAAATATTCACCAAAATAAAATAAGATATAATGTTTTCATGTAGACTATGGTACACGTATATGGGTGTGAGAAATAATTCTCAATAAGCCACCCCTAGCGGTGGTCTTAACATATATTATCTTAAATATTTCATGGACATATGATATGTTCATAATAACTAAAAAATAGTAATAGATATCTTAAAATAAAAAAAATTATAAAATAATGGTGAATAAAAAATCAATAAGATATCTTACCACATGTTCTATCCTGACAACTTTGTTAAATGCAACCCCACCCCTATCCATGATAAATGACTTATAGCACATGGCTCACCATACCACAAAACACAAGAAAAAAACTCCAGATCTATATAGGATATCCAATATGTATTTAATGAAACATTGATGAATTCAAGACCCTAGAAAATGACTATAACAATACAAGATAGCAACAAGAAACTGTACCAGGCCTGTGGAATTCAATGGAATTATCCAAAATTTGAAACAAGAACTCTAATTACACTAAGATAAAATGTCTAGACATAGAATTCTTACATAATTCACTAGATATGTAAAATATAGTTGATGAGTGGCATAGACATCAATTCATGTCCCCAAAAAGATTGGGTAACACATACACCAAACCCCTAAATGGGTAAAAATACACTGTCCAATGAGAGGTCTCTACTCCTCTTGATCATCCATTAGCTCCAAAAACCCAACTAACAGCAAGATTTAAACAACAAAATATAGTACCAAATCAAAATCATGTCCAATTCTTGGTACAATAATTTATAATATGACTCTTCGCACATCAATCCTGATTATAACTACCTCAAACCATCCTAACATAATCCTTAAAGCACGGGTCGATCAACTCTCAACCCCATCATCCAAATTACTGAATCATCAACACCGACCATCTTATGATCAATACATATTGGGGCTTCGTTAGTCCCATGGAACCCCAAGATATCCAAAATTTAATATCACCACTATTATCAATGTCATAATGGGAAAAAAGGCACCACTCGATGGTTTAACCAAAACAAGGGGCTTACTTTGTCCCCTGTATCACATCCATCACAAACCATGGGCCATGCTCGATACCTAAAGGATCAACGATGACTTGACACTCAACCCAACCACAATCATCAACTAATACATATGGTAATAAAAAATAATAGAACATGAAACCCAAAAAGGGTCTCTGTTAGCACATCTAAATCACAAGACAATCCCAGTATGAGAAACATCTCTAATAGGCCCTTAATGATTGACCACTGATCATTTATCAACAACACACCCAGAAGGATGGAATCTAAGAGCCCAACCATACTTGAAATGGAGTTCTCAACAATCCTTATGAACTCATCCAGAGAAGGAGACCCTAAAAGTGGATCCTCCTATACGAGATAAATATCAGGGTAAAACCCATCATAATAAAACATTAGCAAGGCTATATGGAATGCAACTCATCCTTGGGTATTAAAATGACCATAAGGGTATCGAAAATGATCCCTTTAGACCCATATCAACATATCCTCTATGGATTTCATCTATACCTAATATCCTATGGTCCCAAGCCATCATGAAGTTCGTAACAAAACCAATATTCAAACATTAGATCTAAAACCTCAAGTGAGTGGCCTAGAATCTCGACCACTCAATTTTCAAGATACTAAGCTAAAAATACTCATTCTATAACTAATTATATCTCATATTCAGGAACCATAAAAAGTACCAAAAAATATATTAGCATGAAATTCTCAATATATGCAAATCACCAATATCACAATCCTCACTAAGGCTACACATCTCCGAACCCAACCCATTGGATGATTCTAGATCAAAGCCTCACAAAAAGCCACCCAAAAAAACTATCCAAACAAACACCATCCAAATGACCTCCAAACACTGAATGGATTCCTCTATAATGATATACAACGAAATACACTAACAATACTCTAATCATAAGTCCAATTATAAATCTAGGGAGAGAAAATAGGCAAACCCATAAAAGAGGAAGTACATGGCGTGAACATTTCGTACACCACCAGTATCTCCAACCATCAACATTTTTTGTGTGCCTCTCGAAAACCAGTACCATAATCCCCAAATTACAAGGTGTGAACTAACCCAACATAGCTTTCACTTCACATGGGGTAGCATTTTGTGTACTATACTTAGTGTCTGGCAAAGTACCCCATATGGTCTCTAGCTACACACTTGTGGAAATTTATTGTGTGCCTTGAATGATCATGTTCCCTCAATAAGGGGGTTTTGTTCTATGCTCTAGGCCACAAAACATGTCATTCCACATGTCACCTATTAAACACACACACACACACACCATGTAACCCATTCATTCTTACCTCAACCAAAAGGAGGAACAGATGGGGTGTGTTCTTGAACTCTACATTATGTAAGTAGTTTTCTCAAATAGAAATCCCTTTAAATATTCCCAAAATATATTTTTCTCCCCAAAAAACATAAATCTAACCTCACGGGTTTCCTAGAATCCAAAAAATTTATTTAAAACAAATAAACTAATTATCCATTGGTATTTAAAGCTAAAACATAAAAACACCTGACCTCTAATTGTAAAAATTTAGTGCTTCACTTGAATGCATGCTTCATAGTAATTGTATATTGATCAAGCATCAACATGCTCTGGGGATGAAACTCCATCAACCTCTTTATCCCTGTATATATACAACTATTACTTATTGGTCGGACATGAACTATAAGGGGAAGGCGAACATTGTACACAACAATCCATGTGTTGAAATAAAGAAAAAGAAAATAAATAAATTGGAAAAAAATTATTAAAAGAAAAGGGGTTGAAGGCTCGGGACTTATGCCTATGATAGGATTATGCCTCACCCATCATTTTGAACTAAACTAAGGAGTTATAATAAAAATGAAAAAATCTAATAAAAATTATCATTGAAAACATGCATGAATAAATAAATTATTAATTAATTAATTAATTGCCTTATATTTCATGAAAATTAAAATGTCTTGTATTATCTGAAAACTCTTTTCCTAGGTTAAACACCCTAGTTAGGTACCAGTAGAGTGGTTGAAAAAATTATATGAGATCATCCCATAGAAGAATTTACCATTTTTCTTCTCAAAATGACCAATGGAAGAAGTTCAAATTCCTCTTACTTTTCATAACCCGCAATGACATGGGTCATTATAATGACCCTCACCATAACATTTATTAACCCTAAGAAGCCTCGATGGTCAATCATCCATTAGAATACCTATCCAAGAACTAGAAAATTCAACACTGTCATGATCATCCATTGACCATCATCATATAAACCACAGTCTACTAGCACAAGATACATTCAAACATGACCAATCATATGGTCCCCATTGAAGGATTATCCTTACCATTACCCTACATCCAATTCTAAACCCCATGACCCACACACTATAAATTAACAAACAAAATGACCAAACATGGACAACTTAATTACACCAAAGCACTAACCATAAAATAATAACAACCATCAATCCTTGGATGACCATGAATGTCATCTTCCATGCTTAAAAAACCACTTAAAATTAGGATCACATCCTTAAGTTACTTATAATCTGTCTGAACTAAAAATAATTCATTAAACCACTTCTCAAACACCAAACTAAATGGATTAACAATGTTTAAACCACCTGGGATTCCTCAAGGCCTGAAAAAACTCTCAACATACCCGCACACAATCCAAATGATACTTCTTATAACCCACACAAACATGACCTCACTCTGTAGGGATTTATCCTTAAAATCCATTCTACCCACACTTCCATACCCAAGGTAGGGTGATCTCCAAGATGCTCTTGATGGCCCTCATGCGCCCAAATTCACAATAGTAATAACAATCACATGATCCAAGTCCTAATGACTCTAGGATAATATACCAAAACCACTAACCATGAACCCCATACAGGTTACTTCCAAAAAAAATAGAGCGCCCTTTACACCCCTCATTAGAATCACGGTATCACCCTTATTTCATGATCAACTACACTAAAATCCTTCACTTAGGTGTCAATCCAAACCCCGAAGTGTCAAAACATGTTCTCACTTAGCTACCCAATGATTAAAAAATGAACCAATCTAGAAATCCAAACAACCCTCCCCTATCAAGACAACCAAAGGATTAGGATTACTCCCAGTGATCCACCTCTAAATCACCAGGAAACCTCATGCCTAACTTCAATATAACCTCCTAACACAACTACCTATGGGTGTTAGAAGACCCTAATGGGACCCTCCAAAGAAATGATCATCCACGCCCACCCTATCCATAGGTGATAGTAGGCACACAAACCCCACCGCTGCCCTCGTCATTCATTATGTGGAAGGAACCAACCCATATTCACAATAGGTATTTAAATTAACTTACATGCAAAATAAAATAGGGATTTCAAGAAAAATATTGCCTTAGTTAAACTAAATAATGATCCAAACATCTATCAGTCATCCTTTACCTCATCAATCCACTATCAGGGGACTCCGATTTTACACTTACCCAAAAGGGTATCTTTGTGTAACTTGATGAAGGGAATTTATCTCCATCCCTGAAGAACATCTTGACATTATACCCACATGGCCTATCATCATAATAAAATTTATACGTGTGGTTCGACTGAGTAGAATTTATTCAATGAGCTATATATGATGACACAATATAGGCTATTATAGAAACTTTAAACAGCTGAAATATCATTGATCATGAAACCATATAGAGATAGACATATGTAATTTGAATCTTATTTAACTATAATGATGCATGATCTCAGGCCTCTTATCATCATGGCAATAAATAAAAAATCAATATAAATTACAAATCTATAGACCCAAGTGCTTCACACTAGGTGATATCACATAACTATAAAAATTTAAAAAAAATCTCAAGCCCTCTTAAATTAGAAATCCAATCAAAAAACGTTTTCCTGATGTACCATCCTAATATGTGTCCCATGCTCTAACATATCCCTAGTCCACTTATCTACAAAATCCTCAAATCATAAAACCATGTACCTATGATTATTTTTAATTAACTGTACTAGTTTTACTATACTTATCATGAGTTTTATCTCACTATAGGGACCCATGTGTGACTCCACATATTTCAAAGGTTTCCTAATGGCGGTAATGGTCTAAAAGATATAATGGGGACACTAAACCCTATAGTAGTGTTAAATAACATAGAAAAATAAACTAAACTCATAAATTTAAATAATCTTTTGAATACACATAATAAATAAACTTAAAAAATTTATGACAAATGAAATGTGTCATTAAGTTATACAGACCTAAAGCATGCTATAATACAACTGATCAACCACTTGTCTAATACCATATACAAGAATAATAAACCTGAAATAATACAGATCCATTAAAAAAACTCTATGTTAAACCATATACCCAATCTCCATAAGTATTTAATTTATCCATATCAATTCTAATAATCAACATGAGCGACTACACTAAATCAAGAAACAATATGTAGATATCCTATAACCCACACTCTTAGATCTGGTGCGGAAATTGTAAATTGTAAATTTTTTATTTTCTTTTGATAATTGTAATCCAATTTTCTCCCTTAAATCCTTACAACGCCAAAAGTAAAAATTAGTTTCCTTACATTCTATAAGACCTTTACGGTTTTGTTTTTATAGGTTCAAGAATAAATAGTACAAATAAATACCCTTATCATCACTGAGAATTTCTACCAATTAAACCATCATTTACTATTTCACATTAATTCATAATCATCATCCATATGAAATACCTTCTAGATGTAATTCATTCAATTGTATTCTTTATAACCTAAGAAAAAGAAAACCTAAGAAGAGGGATCTCAAATTCTCATCAAGGTAAAACATAAGCAATTAAAAATAAATTTCATCAGTGAGAATAAGTAGATAATAATGGAATGAAGACATAATAACATTACTTGAGTATAACATATGAATAGTAATACCCATAAATATTTGGATCATCAAACATGAAAACATGACAAAAGGATTTAACAAAGAAAAAAAGTCAATGAATCAATAATCATGATTTTTGTTATACCAATACTGATCAAATGAATCATTATCAACCCCTATATAGAATAAATGAAACATATTAGTATTTTAGAACATCATTTTCATAGAACACTTATAGAACCCTAATAGAAACCATACAATTGGTATTACCATACTCCAACCATCCAATATAATTCTACAGAAAACATAATCATTAACTAATGCATTAAAAACTATTTAGGCACACACATATTATAATATATATATGGATCACCCAACATTCTCTAGATATACCCCTCATAAATAATTTCTAGGAACCACTGTGTGAATAAAGTGTAGAGAGATTTCCATCCATTATAAGACTCTTATAAAAATCATTATTTCCTTTATGACTTGATTACCCTATGGAAAAATATGTGTTTCTAGTAAATATCTTCTAAAAATGATTAAATAATGATAAATAAATGGGTTCTATAACAATCTCTTTGAAACATGATTAACTCAGGGAAGATAAATAGTTTTCTTGAAAATGTCTTTTAAACAATATTATTTGAAATACATAGAGAATGAGGATGGTAGAAACACAACATATCACTAATAGAGGATAAGTGAAAAAAATTGTTTTTTTACATTTGGGAATAGAAATATAATTAATATATTAAATAAATTTAGGAAAATATCCTTTTTATTTTGAAAACCAATTTTTAAAATATAAGTTATTTTGAAAATTATTTTCATTGAAAATAAGTTTTAAAAACATTTTATTTAAAAATAAACTCGTAAACATTAAAAGTAGTCTTAAAAAAATTAATATCATAATGGATTGTAATTTTGTACATTCCATCAAAAACTCATTCTTTTTTCCATGTAAAAATATATTAATGTGATTTATTTAGAAAACAATAAGATGGTTTCTTTCACATTTTTGTGAAATACAAAAAAGAATTGTTTTAAAAATGAAATAAGATTACTTTTAATTTTTTTTGAATATTAAAAATAGGTTTTAATTCCTTTTATAAATTATTTTTAAAAGGTTAAATAAATATTGATAAAATCTGGTTTTGGAAGAAAAAATATTTCTTACTGAATAGATAAATGAAGCTTAATTTTGGTAAAACATATTTCTAAATAATTTTAAGTACCAAAGATTGGAATAAAATTAATTTTACATATTAATATCATGAATTACTTGATAATAAATACATTAATGGGTTTATTGAGATATGGATCAAAATATATCATCATTGAAATCATAATCATGAACAATCTTGATAAAGGATAAGATTGTAACATAAAACTCTTACCACTTTGGTATCTTTAAATCATATGCTCCATGAAAAGATTAAATTAAATGAAACTTAAAATATCACAATAAAAAAATAAATTCATGATATCACATTTAAAATAGAATTTATATGCACCTTATAGAAGAATATAGGTTCATAACATGACATAAGTCTCAAAGAAGGCAAAGTGTGACAAAAATCCATTACTGCTTTGGTAACTTTGGAACTATAAAACCAATGATAGAGACATCCTAAAACGAATATTTGAATCCCAATAAATTTAAGTACATAAATCATTTAGTAGTTTAATGGTTTTTATATACATTTCACCACAAAAAATAAGTGGTGAATATGGTATATATCACGAAGAAATAAAAGTGAGACGAGAAAAACCGTTAACTTGAGTCTGAATTTTGTCATCTGTCTTTATATTTCTCAAAAAACAGACTAATGTTAATTATTTAATTTATTGAGAACCTTTTTCATGTTTATTATTAATTTTATTTTAGCTATTTAAATTTTATATAAAATTAAATAATCAATTAAATTTACGTTGAATGTTTTCACCATATTCGACTTAAGTATCAAAAAAATAATTTGGTTACTTGAATATGGTAAAATTTTTAATTAATAAATCATATATAGAATAATAATCATGAAATACTTATTTTATTAAAAAATAAATTATTATTTTCAAACTCATCAAGAAATATGGTTATGAAAAATTAACTAATGTTATGATCACAGAGACGTTTGGTAGTACGTACGGATGAGTAATATTTCCATTTCTCAATGATCAGTATTGAAAGAATGTATTTAAAATTTATCTTTCCTTTATTATTATAATATCATAAAAAATATTATTTAATTATATATACTTATAAGTATCATTCTTGTTATTTGGGGATGAAAAAGGAACAACATCACTTCGAGGAGGTTGTCGTCCACATGTCCGTAAAAGATGTTATCATTTTTTTAGTAAGTGAATGGGTAAAAAGAAAATAATATATTATATTTATAGAATGATAAATAAGTATTTAATATCATATATATGTCATTAATATCACATATATTTATTATATTTATTCGTATTAACTTTCATGTAACATGTTAGTGAAAAAGAAATTGCATCGTTTCGCAAGGTGGTGTCCGTCGTACACACGAGTGACATTTTCATATCCCTTATGGAATGGAATATAAGAAGGTTATAAATTATATAACGAGTCTATAAGTGTAATTATGTTATAAATATGATATATAAAATTTATATACATCATTATATACATGAGTGATATGTAGTAATTTTAAAATGAATGGCATCGTTTAACGAGTCGGTAGTCTCTTGTACAATTTAATAATGATTTTGTATCACATTTGATGGATGTATGTGTAGTTGTAGGTATTAACCTTATCATAATAGCATATGAGTATAAATAATTTAATAAGTATATTATATCATTATTTTTATATTAATAATTGAAGGAGGTGGGGAAGGAAGTAAAATAAAGATTCTCATTGAAGAACATTACCTCTTATTTTCGTATCATCATTAGGTATGCAGTAAATTCATGAATGGATGTATTTATTATAAAGATAAGGATTATATGATGAGTGGTGGGAATTTTAGAATATGTTTTTTATTTTTTTTATAATAAAAATGTCTTTAGAGTTGTGAGAAATTGAGGGAACTGAGTTCCCTTTTATAGGTGAGGACGAGTGGCATTCTTGTAAATACTCAAAATTATTCACTATTAGACGATCAATATTACCTAATGTGTCTCAAGAATCTACAATTATTAGTTTTTATGTTTTATATTTTCTAGAAAACCTCCAAAACATGGTGGATCACATTTTCTTCTACATTTTGTGCCTTAAATTCTAAGTTGCCTTATTTATACCATTTTGGGTTCTTACTACGGTAACTAGTTTTCCAAAATAGGTAATTAACCCTCTAAGACTAAATTAAATTGACACTTATTAGAATCTTTATATCTAATGATTATATTTATTGAATATAATTTAACAAATGAAAATCACATCATCGTTGAAAATTTGTTCTCACACAAGTGCTAGTAATGAGAAAAAACAACACATTAACCTTAACCACACTAACAATGTTTTTTACTAATTTGGGGTAAATATATTCATAATAAAATACATATTGGTCCATTAATGTTAAATATTTATTAATTATTAACATTTAAAAATCACTAGGTAGAATATATATTTTTTATTAATTTCAAATCATTTAATAGAATATGATTTATTATAAAATTACATTAATGTCAATTTTTATATTATTCATTTAATATGAATTTTAAAATAATAATAATTGGATGGGATTAAAATATATTATTCTCACTGATATGTAGCATGATATATTCATAAAAAAAATTTATGTAACATAATAATTCAATCAATTTAATTCACTTTTAATATTTTTATCATTTATTTTATTTATTTTCTAAATAAAAAAATACTCCATGAAAATTTCCTAAGAAATATAAGTAATTATTTCATATATAAGAATTTAAAGATAAATTATTATGAAAAAAATAATTTATCACTGAAAATAATATCTATAACTGAAACAATGTTGTTTTTTTCCATCCCATTGTTGTATAGAGATTAAAAGGAAGAAAATAATATTTTTTAGCTTTTTCTTTACTTAACATATTATATGGGTCATATTCTAGGGAAACTGAAAAAGAATATCCATATTCATATAATTTGACTTAAAATTTCTAAATAAACTCAATATAAAAAATTAATATAATATTTTAGGTTTCTTTTACACTTATAAGTCTAGTTTAACTCTCCTTTAAACACATTTTTATGTTAACTGTGCTAATTAATTTTTAGTGCATTTACTATTCATTTTGGTAAAAAATTATGTTAATCTTTTTAGAAATTATAAATTATATTGATTCCAAATATAGAATCAATTTCTTGTAATTCAATTCACATAAGTACTAACATTTTAATATTAATCCCGCAGACGCGGTGAGACAACGGGATTTTAAGAAGACTATTGTTTTAAAAAAGATGATTCCATACTAACTCTATGACTAAAAACAATGATTTTATTAAACTAAATTAATATTTAGTTATATATATTATATTAAAATAATTTATAGATTCACCATTAGGGAATATTTTAATTATATAAAAAGGAGAAACATTATTCCTTTAAAATTAGTTTTTAGAATAACCCTTTTTAAAACCCAAAAACAAACTTATAATAGAAACCAATATAAAGTTGATTCAATTTAATTAGGTAGATTAAATACATCTAAAAAATATTTAGGTTAAATTAAAACATATTAGAAATGTTTTGAGACATTTAAAATTGTTAATTTATTTAAAATAAAATAACTACTAAAAATTCAGCATTTTTAATTATTCACCAATATATTAATATTTTCTGAAAAATAAAAACTAAATCACCTAAAGTATATTTTGATATTATAATTAAAAAAATTAATTTAATTTTTTCAAATAAATTTTCTTAAAGTTCCAAAAATTAAATATAAAATTATTTTAAAATGATAATCAATAAAAAACATTTAAAAAAACATATTTCTGAAGAATAAAATCACTTTAATAAAAAAATGATTGATTTTTTACAAAAAATTATCAATAATTTATTATTTGTAAGAAATATATATATTATTATTATTTAGTTATGACTATTCATACATACCAATTTAACAGCTATGTTATCATAGTTTTATATATAATGGGTCATTTAAGTTCGTCGTTTCATATTGAATACAACATAAAACATAAAAATATAAGGGTATCCGGTAATAGAAGAAAAAATAATTGTTACATGTAACAAAATATAAACATAATGTTGTTTTCCATTATGATATCAAATATAATTTTGTTTTTTTAAAATCTCAGGGTGTTATATCCTCCACCCCTTGAACAAATTTCATCCTCGCAATTTGAACTTTTTTTTGTAATAAAAGCTTTAGAGATTGAAAATATTTTTTTATAAGACAACATCATAATAACTATTAATAAGACAACATATTAAAAATATAGAAAGAAACGTAAAAATAGGTTATTTGAATAACACATAACTAGGTTTCCCAATAAGATAACATAGGTGGGAATGGAAGAAACGAATAAAAAATTGGAGACTTATTGAGGTATTTGATCACATGCAAGTGAATGATCAATGGAATGTTATGTTTCTAAAAACCACAAACATGTGATGATTGAAATTATCATTATTTCATCATAATTGAAGGTACTAGGATATTAAACTTATTTCAAGATCATTTCCTATAGTTGAGGAATTATTTCACTATATAGACTAAACATATTGTGGAATATACTTAAATTATTAGCATAATTTCATCCTTTAATCAAGTTTCTCGACAATGTCATCTTTTCCTACAAAATATTTTTGTTAAATATTATTTTTTGATTCTTAAATCACTAAAATAATATTTTAAAGGAATGAATAATCCCTAAAATAGTAATAAGATATTTTCAGAGGATTTACACATTAAGGAAAACCAAAATGGTCATCACATGGTAAGATAATTCCATAACCCGAAAAATGTTCATATCTTATGTTAATATTAAAAATTCAATGGTAACACCCAATGTTTGAACAAAATCATTTAATAAAAACTATCCTCGATATTCTTTAATCATTTTATAACTAAGATTGAAACCCAATGATTAGAAGGATTTGATCATATATTCTACCCAAATAAATCAACCATTATTCCTCATATAAAATCCCATATATCTTTGAAATAAACATAATATTATCTTGTAAGGAATTCATATTAATTAATACATCACAAAGGCCAATGGATGGTGTGAAAAACTTTTCATCCTTTGGCCATGAGTTAAATCCCCACAACCTTTACATATGGGACAGGTTTACACCCATCATATGGGTTTCCCTATTTTATTTTTTAAATATGAAAAACAATTCCTCCCTAAATAACACTCCATGTTAATCCTAGGGGTCAAGAATACACAAACCTAATAAAAATCCTCCAATGATTACATTAATAAACTTAAAAGTTTTACTATATGAAACCCTCAAATTTGGTGTCCAAGAAATTGAAAATGTGGTCATCCTTTTTCTTATAGACCTATAATTATATCAATAACTCTTAAGATAACTTCACATTAAAAAATAATAATATAAAACATTATCTAAAATAACCTTTAATACCAATTATAATATCCCATAACCCACACTCTCTGATCAAGTTCTGAAATCATAAACTATACATCCCCATCATTGATACTGATACTTATGACCACATTTTTTCGATAGAAGCCTTACAACATAAAAAAGTAAAATTGGATAAATTACATTATCAATAAACTAATATTTTTAGATCTTTAGAGGTCCAAGAAAAAAATCCTACAATAAGAATTTTCATGTCACCAATGAGAATTTATCCCACATAACCCATCTTTTATTATGTAAAATTTTTTCAACCTCATAATCTATATGAAATACCTTAAGAAGAAATTTTTTCCACCTCGTTTTTTATAAAATGGGGAAAAAGAAACATAAAAATGGTGATCTAAAATACTCATTAAGAAAAATATAAGAACTAAACAATGAGTGTAATTATTGAGAATAAGAAGAGTAAAAGGGTATGCTAAAATAATAAAAGTTCAAGTGTATAACATGTGGGTATCCATACCCATCAACATCTAGATCATCAGACATGAAAACATGTCATAAGGGTTTAAGAAAAGAAAGATTGAAAAGAATAAACAAAAAAGATCTATGTCATATGGATATTGATCAAATGAATCATCACAAAACCATAACATGAATAGGATAAACCATATTGGTATCTTGGATCATCAAATTCATAGAAACCTTATAGAGCCCATACAATTGTAAATAAAGTAAAACTGATTTTCAATATAATTCTCCAAAGAACATAATAATTACCCATTGAATTAGAGAACTATATGGGAACTCCCAACATATAATCTATATCAGCCTCACATAGTGTTATCTGGCCAGACCTTTCATATATAATGTCTAGGAACCACCGTATGAATAAAGTACATAAATCTTTCATTTTGTCATAAAACTCATAGAAACAATCATTATTCCCTTTTTAACTTGATTATCCCATGTTAGAGAAATGAATTTATGGAAATTTCTTTTAAAAATATTTAAACCCTAGAAAATAAATATTTTCTATAATAATATCTTTGAAACCTGGTTAACTAATGGATGTGAAATAAGTTTCTTAACAATCTCTTCAAAACAATATTTACCCATCCAGATAAAAAATGAGGATAGTATCAATACTAGAAATCCCTAATTTATGTTAAGTATAAATATGGATTGTTGATTTAAATGAATTATAATATCAATAAAATATCAATAAAAAATATGGAGGAAAATAACCTTTTCATTTTGAAAATAACTTTTCAAAATATAAAACTTTTTGGAAATTATTTTCTTTGAAGAACACTTTTTAAAAACTCTTTAAAAAGAACCCGGTAATATTTAAAAAGAATATTCATTGAAATAATGGTGATAATATTTTCTAATTCAAAACATTCCATCATATTATATTTCTTTTACATTATAAAATTTCATGGAATTATCTTTTTCAAAATATCAAAGGAATAATCCTTTCACATTTTTTTGTAAAAGACAAAGTGGAATTGTTTTGAAAATAACATAAAATTCCATTGATTTCATTTAAAGTCTAAAAACGGGAGGAAGAAAATTTTATATATAATTTTAAAAAATTTAAAAAAATTGAATTTTTTTAGAAAACATGGTTTCAGAATAAATCATATTTTCGACCGAAAAGATTAATGAAGTCGAATTTTCTTAAAAAAATTTTTTTGATAATATTAAGTACCAAATAGTAAAAGATATATATTATTAATTTTAAATATCATTAATCAATAGAGTATAATAAAATTAATCAGTTTCACTAAATATGGAACATAAGATCTCAATATTTCATTGTTAATCAAAATCAATCACGAAAAATAATGAAATTATAACATAAAACACTTACCACTTTCTTATCACTGAGTTCCATAATCAAATGAAAGGACTAAATTGAATTAAAAATTAAATACCGTGCGAGTAAATAAATTTTTGATATTACATTTATAATTTTATGTATATATGTCTCACAAAACAAGATAGGAACATAACACAACATAAGTATTGAAGAAATAAAATTATGAAAAAAAATCCATTACCACTTTGGTAAATTTGAAAGAAAACACCCCGTGAAATATATATATTAAAATGGATCTATAAATCTCTAAAAATTCAATTAAATTAATCATAAAATAAACACATGGGATTTATATAATTTGAATAACAAAAATAAGTGGCAAATATGGAATATATCTTAGAGAAATAAAAGTAAAATGAGAAAAACCCTTACCTTGAGTCTAAGGTTTCACTTGTTTATTTAAATTCCTAAATAAATAACATATTTTAATTATATAATTTCTTGAGAAATTTTTTAAAATTTATTATTACATTTTTTACTTACTATAATTTCAAATAAAATCCATAAATCAACTATTTTTTTGTCATCTGTTTTGACCATATCCGGATTATGTTTCAGAAGTGAATTTGGCAGGATGAATATGGTCAAATAGGTAATTATTTAAAAATTTCATGAGTTATAATCATGAAATTATTATCATACTTATAAATAAATTATAATTTTTAAACCCATCATGAATTATGGTTTCAAAAAATCAAGAAACACTGTGATCATGGAGATTGTAGGTCGTATGTACACATGAGTAACATTTCTAGGAGGTGATAGTCCCCACGTCCACGAACAACGTTATAATTTTTTTCAATAAGTAAAAGGCTAAAAAAATAAAATCATATATTTTAAAAATTACAATAATGTCATTGATATCATAAATATTTATTTTATATTACATATATTTATTATATTTACCATTATTACCTTTTGTGTAATAGGTTTTAAAAAAACCAATCACATAGTTTCACGAGACGTTTGTCCATCGTACACACTAGTAACATTATCAGATCCCTTTTGTAATATATTATAAAAAATTTATATATATTAAATAATGACTCCATAGGTACAATAATATTATAAATATTTTAAATAAACTCTAAATCCATCATCATCCCCAATCGTGTGTGGTGGTAATGAAAAAATGAATGTCATTATTTCGTGAGGTGGAAGTCTTCCAAACACAGAAATGTTGATTTCATAACCCATTTGATGGAAGTGTTATTTTTCTTAGTTATGACCCATAACATTAAATATTAATAGTATATGTAATATAACTATGTTATTATATCATCCTTATATGATAAAAATTTAAGGAGTTAGAAATGGAAGTAAAATAAATACACTTATTGAAGAACATTACCTCTCATTTGGGTAACCTCCTTAGGTTTGAAATAAATCCTCTAAATGATAGAATTTTACCCAAACTATTTCCTATATAATGATTTTTGGGATGTTTTTAAGTGATGTTATAATGATTTAGATTATCCAAATGGCTTTATATGTGTTAATAAATGAGGATAGTGAGTTCCCTTTTGTAGTTGTGGAGGAGTGGTATTCTTGTAAATCCAGAAAAGGTTTAACTATTGAGATGTCAATATTACCTAATGTGGCAACAAATATTATAATTACATTATTTTAGGGATTTTAGGATTGACACATTCCTCTAATGAATAATCAAACACTTGCCTTAAACATTTGTTTCCTTAATTTCTATGTTTCGGTATTTTTACTATTTTGGGTTTTCACTACGGTGACTAGCTTTCTAACCTAGGTATTTTATCCATTAAGACTAAATGAAATGGATAAAAATTAGTAAATTTAGACCCAATTATTATTAATATTAAATTAAATTTATCAAATTAAAACCCTTTGTGTTTTGACAATTAGTTTTATCATAAGTTCAAGTAACATCCAAAAACACCGCTTTAAACTTAACCACACGAACATAGTTTTTTCTAATTAGGGGTCAATATATTCATCATAAAAAAAATTCGGTATATAAATGGTACATAATTTTTAATTATTATAATTTAAAAAACACTTTTAATAATATAGTAATTCTAGTTATTTTAAATCATTTAATAAAATATATTTTTTTATAAAATAAAATTAATTTCAATTATGACATTATTCATTTAATTTGAATTAAAAAATATCAACCCAATTATGGAATTAGAATATATTGTTCTCACACAATTTTCAAATGATATATTCATCTAATAATAAATTTATCACAATAAATCATTCAATTTACATTACTTTTAATATTTTTTGTATCGTTTATTTCATTTAATTTCTAATTAAATAATTATGGTATTGGAATTTCTTAATCATTCTAGTAAATTTTTTAATATCTAAAAAATTTAAAGATAAATTTTTATGATAAAAAACTAATTTATCTTTCAAAAAATTATATATAACCAAAACATTGTTGATTTTATCCCTATCCCAATGTGTTATATAAATTAATAGGATGAAAAGAATATTTTTTGTCTTTTTATTTACACGACATATTATATGGGTCATATTGAATGGAAAGTGGAAATAAATTTCCATATTTCATAGAATTTTCTTTTCAAGGTATATATAAACTCATTATATAAAAGTAAAATAATATATTTGGTTATTTTCACTCGTATCATTCTAGTTTAACCCTCGGTAAACCCATTTTTAGATTAACCCTAATAATTATTTTTTTACTTCAATTACTTTTCATTTTGTTCAAAATTATAATAACGTTATTAGAAATTATTAATTACTAATATTATAAAAATGGAATCCATTATTCCAAATTCAACTTATTTAATTGTAAAAATGATAATATTAATCCTATAGACGCGGCGAGATAATTTATTTTTATAGAGACCCTGTTTTTAGAAAAAAATGATTCTCTATTGACTCTATGACTAATAATAATAAATGTATAAAAATAAATTAATATCTAACGATATATATTTTGTGAATTTCATTAAAAAAATTATACATTAGTTATTATTTTAATTAATAAAAAATATAAATATTATGCATTTCAAAACTGTTTTTAGAAAACCCCATTTTTAAACATTAAAACAAACTTTTACTAAAAACCAATATAAATTTGATTAATTTTAATTAATTTTATTAAATAATTAAATAATACATATTTTACTTAAAACCTTATTCAATTTTATTGGTACTTTTAAATTACTTAATTTATTGAAGGGGAAACAGTTTTTACAAAAAATTGTATTTTCAACTTTTCACCAAAAAACTCAATATTTTACAAATAAAATCCTAAAATTTTTCCCAAATTAAATTTTGATACTCTGATTCCAAAAATGAACTTAATTTTAACAAATAAATTTTCTAAATATTCCAAAATTTTATTATAATATCTTTTCCAGGGCAATTCCTCCCATTTGTCTTTTTTACTATACACTCAGTGATAGTATCCAACCCATGGCCTTTTAGCGGCATGACTTGGGTTTCACTATCTCTCTTCTCCCAATGTCGACCGAAGAGGGGTATACAATGAGGGGAGGGTGTTATGAAATAGTGTTATTGGAGTCTGGTAGATGGGATATGATAGAGTTTGGAGTTAGGCATAGTTAATGTTAAATGGGTTGGTAGCAAAATAGTGTCTACTATGTTTATAAATTATTGTAAACAAAAGAGACTGGATGAGACATAGGTATTTAGGGCCCTAGTGATCTAATATAAGGACCTTTAATCTTATCGTGTCTACTAAACATGGGGGTACTTGTTGTAGGGTAGATACCTAGAAAAGGACCATTCATCAATCTTCTTTGCGCTTGTGTTTCAATTGGGAAGACCATGGGATATGTTAACCTGAAATTAAAATAATAATTAATTAATGTTTAAATATTTCATATTCCAAGTTTAGGGGATATAAATATTTTTTATTTTATAGGTATGGATCTAGGTCGACATCATTGTTAGGTTTGTGTGGAAGATGATTAGCTGGTTGTCTCTATAGATCTCCATAGTGTATAGGTTGATGAAAATGGAACATGGAGGAGGACACTCTGAGAGTTTCAGTTCTAGAGTCCTTAGAAGTTTTAGGGCTCCATTTCAGAGGCAATCACGGAAGACTGGTTGGAGGAATTTTAGATAGTCTTCAGTTTGATCCATGCTCGGAAGGAGAATAGGGTGTCATTGGTTGTGATGATGTTGCATGGGGATGTGAGGTAGTGGTGGTTCTTGTTCCTCAGGGATAATGAGAAGTCAGTAGTCTTGTGGGAAAAGGTTTGAGCCAATTTCAGGTCAAATTTTATTTATTTGACAATTAATGAGACCTTTTGGAAAGAGCTTTTTACCAATAAGTTTGGAAGATACAATGTGTGAGAGTTCTTGATTTGTTTCAAGAAACATCTATGATATTATTTATACCTATTTCTAGACAAGGAGTCCGCAGTGAGGCATTTTGAGGAGGGTTTTTGTCCAGAGACCTTGTTCAAGGTCAGACTCTTTATACTAACGATGTATCATAAGCTGATGGCGAGGGCGGAGGTCATTGATATGATATTAGAAAAAATAATACTATCATGAGAGGGAAGTCTTCCATATTCCTTGTAATGAACATCTATGGTATGGGATTCCTAGTTTCTAGGGAAGAAGAGTTTTCGATCATCTAGGGTAGGTCCTAGCCCTCAGTATCTCATTTCATTGGGGTTTGTGGCTCTCAGGACAATTCTAAGGGATCAGAAACTTCTTTTCATATGGAGGCCAAGGTCATCAGTGGTGAGTGTGACCAACCTTTTTGAGCAGTCCACATTTGCCAGTATTTATGCTTCAGGTTCCACCATTGTGGTAGTTTCAGCGGTGGCAATAGGAGTAGGTTCCTCCTGTTTGGGATCAATACAGAGCACATGGGGTAGGCATCAGATATCCCTAGTAAACTCCCCATCCTTAAAGAGTATAGTTTAGACATGGAGGATGTCTTCAATATGATTATAGATGTTGTGGAGCTAGTCGTGGAAAACATCATGCTTTATAGTTTCCAGCATCAGCCAAGCCAGATATATTTTGAGTTACCCTTCTCTTGCATTCTATTTGGGTGCATGATTTGTTTGATCGAGGAGAGACACACAACTTCATATTACTTACCCTTGTCTATTCTTCGAGACATGAAGTAGAGAGACTTCCAGTACTGTTGGAATTAACAACGCCAATTGGAGGTCGAGCTGACTTTTTTGCCGTATGTAGAAATTGTGCTCTACTATTGTGGAAGCACAACACTTGGGAATATTTCCAATTCTTATGGATACATGCATATGATTTCATCCTCAACATGGATTGTTGTATTTGGTGTAGGCCAATATGGATTACTTTACGAGGCAGATTGTGTCCTTTAATGTTGATTGAGAGCTTGTAGTGTTTTTCAGAAAGTGACAACCTTAGATAGGTTAGTGGAATGATCTGTCCTTATCATCGTTGATGTTTGAGTAGATATTGTGTTCATCGGAGGTTCAGTAGTCGGTGTTTTCCAAGGTCATGGAAGAGTACCCGAATTTCATTCCTAAGGATGTTGTAGCACTATTCCCTTGATGAGATATCGAGTTTGGGATTGATCTACATCCATGCGTGTCTCAGGTCACAATGTCTCTATATATGAATCCACTTTCTAAGTTGCGAGTGATGCAATACTTATCAATGGTATTTTGTTGTGCAATTTTATTCGATCGAGTGTGTCAACATGAGGTGCACAAATTCTATTCATAAAGATAGTTGATGGTAGTTTTCAGTTTTGTATCAATAATCATCAATTAAACCACTTGAAAATAATGAAATTCTATCTTAATTTGTGGACTTAAAATTTATTGGACCAACTGAAGGGTGAAATTTGGTTATCTGAGATTTATTTTTTGTCAGGATATCATCAAATATGTGTAAAGGATAAGGATATCCAAAATACTACTTTCTGTTTTCATTATAGGCATTACATGTTGGTTGAAATTTTGTTCAATTTGATGAATTCTCTGGGTATTTTCATGGGTTTGATGAATTTTTTATTCTGTGTGTCCCTTGATATGTTCATGGTGATTTCTATTGACAAAATCCCTGTGTACTCCACATCTGAGGAGCAACATGCAGAGAATCAAGGTGTCGTTTTGGGAGCTTTTCTCCCTCATAATCTATTTGGGAAGTTGTTGAAGTGTGACCTTTGGGCTCAAGAAGTACGTTTCAGGGGGAATGTAATATCCCAATAGGTTGTTGATATGGATCCATAAATGGTAGAATTTTTTCTTGGGAATCACCCAATACAGTGGAAGATGCGAAACGTTTCCTTAGTCTTGAAGGCTATTACAAGAGGTTCATAGATGATTTATCTTTGGTTGTAATTCTTATTGTAGCATTTCTAATAAAAGATTAGGTGTTCATGTGGACTCATCAGTGTCAGACAGCTTTAGTGTATCTGAAGGAGAAGTTGGTTTGCATTTCAGTTCGTTGTCTCCAGCAAAAGGAGTTCAGTTTGCGGGTTTTTCTTATGCCTCACGTATGGTGTTGGAATCTATTCTGATATAGTATAGATCTATCATTTCTTATGGGTCTCGACAGTTTCATCCCCCACAAACTTAACTATTCCACCAATGATGTCAAGTTGGTAGTCATGGTGTTTTCTCTGAATTTGTGGAGACATTACCTCATCAGTGGGCATTTTTTGGTCTTCACTGATCATAAAATGCTTAGGTATATTTTCTCCCCACGAGACTTGAAATTGCATCAGCATTGGTGGATGGAGTTATTATAGGATTATGACATCAAAGAAATTTATACACCTTGAAAGGGGTATGTTGTAGCTGGTGCGTTGAGAAGGGCATTTCAAAGTGATGTAGTAATAGAATTATGTGATTCATGGATAGTTATGGAAGAACATTCACCATTGCATCTCGACGTTGGAAAAGCTGGTTAAAGGGGATTTATTTTTCATATGATGGTGGAGTCATATTTGATGTATAAAGTGGAGGAATCCCAGTTGGGCGTTCTTGTGGTGGGGGTCTGGAGGGCCGTATCTGTTGGTGGTGAGGCCCCTAATGGTTGGTCTGAGGAAGAACAAAAATTGGTGTGTTTCAAAGAATGATTTTTATTCCTTTTGAGAAGTGTGAAATGGTTCTCATATAGTTCCATAGTTCACCATTCGTAGTATATATTGTCATGAGAAATTTTTACCAAGACTTGAAGATTCAGTTTTTGTGGCCTGGGATGAAGCATATGAGTTCAAAGTTTGTGTCTCAATGTTTGGTCTACCAGAAAGTGAAGGTTGAGCACTGTCTTCTTGGTGGGTTACTCTAGCCGTTAGATGTTCCTCGGTGGATGAGGGAGGACATCTCAATGGAATTTTTATTAGTTTACCTTGATTATAGGGAGGCTGTGACACTATATGGGTTGTAGTGGATCATTTGGTGAAATCATCCCATTTCAAAGAGATCATGAGCCAATCTCAATGGAGCTTTTGTCAAGGTAGTATCTGGATAAGGTGGTGAGGTTACATGGATTCCTAAGGGTGATCATTTTTCATCAAGGTCCACATTTTACCTCTAGTTTGCGGACATGTATCTAGTATGATTATGGTTCTTATTTATTCCTTATCACTACATTTCATCTGCATATGGATGATCAGACAGAGTCGACCATTCAGACTCTTGACAACTTGTTGCACTCTTATGTCCTGTATTTTGGAGTTCCATGGATGAGGTACCTTACCTTGATAGAGTTTACTTAAAAAATGTTTTCACTCGAACATTGGTAAGGAATCATTTGAATCCTTGAATAGCTAACAAAAATATTTTGCATAGTGTGGGATAGGGGTCAGGGAGTCAGCAAATATCTTGCTAAAACTAGAATATAATACGACATATATGGTTAAGTATATTTGTGAGAGGGAGAAATTATAATAAAATCATCACAAATCCTATGGGATCACAGGAGGAGGCCACTGGAGATTGGTGTTAGGGATCATTTATTTCTGAAGGTGACTCCCAATAGAGGGAAGTGACTGTATTGTCGTTGGAGTAAGATTTCTCCCTAATATTTTGGTCCCTTTCAAGTTTTTTTTTCTTGTTGGATCTATGGCATATAAGATAGAACTTCCCCCACCAATGAGTCAGATACATGATGTTTTTCATGTTCTAAAGCTCTATCATTATCTTCATGACAACTTCTACATAATCAATTTGGGTAAAATCGATGTTGATGATGATTAGAACTTCGAGGAGTTTCATGTGGTGATCTAGGACCATTAATATAATGTGTTTTGAGGGTGTGTTATACCCTTTGTTTGCGTCTGGTGGTGGCACTATGGCATGGAGAAGAGTACATGAGTACGTGAGTAATAGATAGACACTTATTACCATAATTTTTTTTGATGTTTAGATCTTATTTTTTACTTTTGTAGTTTTTGTGGTTGTAAGCCCTGTCAATTCAAGAGATGACTTTCTCATGTTTATTGTTGTGGCTTTCTCTCCCTTTCGAGAGGTATCCCCCCTAGGAGAGTGGTTAGGATATGGTTTTAGTTTTCATGTGGTTTTTCATTATTCCTTTGATGAAGTGGTTGAGATTCTATGATTTAGAGATCCTTGAGAGGTATCTCAAGGGGTGAAACTTTTACTCGGTCAAAACATGCTAACTTGACCAGATCTACCTTTAATGGATATTTCCAAGTGAATCTAAAGTACTGCTACATTTAGATTTTCCAAAGGCCGAGATATCTTCCACCCTTATTATTCCTTCCTTGTTTTCTTTGTTACAAGATGATCTTAAAATTTATTTTCAGTGAAGTATTTTGATTTTTCTGTATACCATGTATCATGTTTTTTTCTACGGTTTCTTCCTGGTGCATATGAACCCCTTGTTCTGGTGCAACAAGGAAGTGTTGATCTGTTATCGATATAAGGTATGTCCTGCCTCCATTTTTGTGGGTTCTTTGATATGTTTCCTCTCTTTTATCCCTGGCATGTTATGTAATTGTATCTTTATGCTTATAATGGGTTTTTCTAGGATATTGGTCTATAAATTCGTGTTTCACCGTCCTCAGGTGGATGCCGTTGTTACGAAAGGTGATTGTGATTTGTTATATAGAATATTCCCATGTGAAAAACTTCGGTGACCTTTCGATGTAGGGGATTAAATTTTATATATTTATTTATGTAATATCATAGAGATAGAATGATTTATCCATTATATAACAATGAAATTGACATAATAATTATTTGAATATGGTTATCATTCTTATATTTTGGTCAAATCGATACTGATATGAATGTTTAATTGAATTTGTTAAGAACTATTTGTATGAATAAAAGATAATGCACTTGTGGGGATTGAGTTTTCCACTTTTTGTAAAGGCCATGTTCCTTGTGCATTGGATCTGTGAGATCTCATTGTGTGTGAAAGATGAATTCTTTTTTTGGGGACAATAGCCTGGTTTCTTTGTTTGTTTTCTGCTTCTTGTGATGTGTTATGAGCCTAGGATAGCTGATCCTAGAGGGATATTATGATATGTGTGGTAGGGAGGCCCCATTATTGTGGAAACAATTGCCTCTTGGAGTATAGAGATGCATTCCTGATGCATGTGGGTGTTGGAGTGGACAATCAGGATGATGGAACAGGTTGAAGCTAGTTTTAATCATTGATGTGAATCTTATATGCTTGTTCAATATATATTTTTTTACATAATTTACATTCCCCACTACTTGAATAATATAGTTTTTCTTACTCTCATTCCAGGATAGGATAAGACTTGTTTTTTATTTCATGTGAATTATATGTTTATCCTCTCATCATTGCATGGGTCTACGCTCCTACTATAGGTTGAAAAGACTCGATGAGTTGTTCATCTACTCACTATGTTGATATCCTTGTGTTTGGTATCTTATAATGTTTTAAAAAATACCGAGAATTATGTTATGTGTTAATGTTTCTAAAAAATTTATGAATAAATGTTTAACCCATGGGGTTGGAGCTTTATGGGATGCAATGTTGAGATTATGATTCCTCAGAGCCGTGGAAACTATTAGGTTATGTCTGTAGGGAATGAAACCATTTTGTAATGCTAATGTAATGGAATGTGTAAAATGATAATAGTTAATTAATTGTTAAATAGTTAATTAACATAAAATGAAACTGACTAAAATGGAAAGCGTGATTTAATGCATCTCTTCAAATGGTTGTGAGTTTATAGGATATCTGGTCTAAGTAGTGGCAGTTGAGAGTCTATGTGACATTAGCTGTAGTTATTCCTTTGACTATGTTATGCCCATAGTGTGTTTATGAGATATATTATATCCTGTAATTTTTGTGTTTCTTTATGCGAATTCACCATGTCAGTTATGGGGGATGACACCCTATGTATTCTAAGCCCTAGAGGGGTGTTTTTTTCCAACATCCTGATTGGAGGATGGATGACTTACTACACCCTTTTCCCCTGCTCTCTTATCTGGGTAGTTAATTGTGTTAGTATGAACGGCGGTTAGTTTCTCCCATATATGTGTGTGTAGAGGGAAGTAATAGATTTTGGTTATTTCACACACATATATTATGGACATATTCTCCTACAGACTGCTATAAGTGTAACATGTGTCGACTCTGATGGCATGAGGATCCTTAATTGGTGTATGTGATATAATGGATTGAGTTATAATACATGATGTATGATACCCATAATGCGAGATTTGGTGGCTCTCAAAAAATATTTGGTTACTTTTGGTTATGTGGATGTGGTGCTGAGTTGAATGATATGCGTGTTTTGGTTCTTTTCATTGGTGTCTTCGGGACTGACTTTTTTGAGATAGATGCTCAAAACATGAGATATTGGGGGAAATTGGAAAACTAGTTGGGAAGTGGTAGCAAAGTACCCTTGATATTATTTATTTTAATACAATCCATTGTATGTGATATTTGGTTAGAGTATCCATGGTGAGACTGGGATCTTAGTATACCTATTTAGGTGACGAGTTAGTTTCACTGTTTGATCACTATTCCATATCATGCATTCTTTAATTTTTCATGAGAGGATTTGGGGAGGGTCATACTGAGTATATTATTATATTCACCTTAAATTTATATAAATTTTATTCTGGGTTATTTGTATCAGTTCAGATATTAATTTGGTAACTACTAGCTCGAGGTTTTGTGGATGTTTTTTGGGATTCATGGTCGTTGCCTTATTTAATTTCCTTTTGGTACATTCAATATTCCCTTTCAATTGTAGTAGTTATTACATGGAATTACATATGTGTAATTAGGTTTTCTTTTATATTATAGTCCGAGTAAGATTTAGTTGGTTTCTATATTATCTCTTACTTCTGTAGGTTTTCTCTTGGAGGGTAATGCCACCCATTTGTGTGTTTACGATACCCTCGGTGGTATTCTCCAACCTAAGGCCTTCGGGATGCAAGACCTATGTGTCTCTATCTCTCTTCTCCCATTTTCAGCCTAGGAGGGGTACACATTGAGGGGAGGGGTTTGTGAAATCACAAGCTCCATAATATACAATTAGATAAGGGAATTGCCTAAAACCTAGGTCCTATATAATTTATTGGGCCCTAACACCAAACCCCATGTTAGGTAAAAATCCAATTTCCTAGGATAGTGATGAACTCCTTTAGATCATCCTTTATCTTCATAGACTCATATAATAGAAACCTTCTAACAAATATAGGAGAATACTGGATTAATATTTTCAACAATAATTGGTCCAATAATGTCTTGAAGGAATCTATCATCTCTATCCATTGTATAATTGCATCAAACCATCCTGGCCTAAGGTATAAATCCTAGTTCAATCAACTCTTGAGACCATCGTCTAGACTATTAAATAAACAACACCTTCTATCTCATAGTGAAGAAATATTAGGGTTCCCCCAGTCCCATAGAACATTATAATAGTCACTATAGGCCCTCACAACTTGTTACATGGTTATATGGGGGCACCCAACATCACTTATGATGAACAAGTACCAACCCCACTATATTTAAACCATAACATGGGACTTCATCAGTTACATTGATCACATCCATCTCAAACACGGACCATGATCGATACTTGAAATATCAACAACAACTCAACACTCGACCCAACCATCACTAGTAATTCTCCCATAATGGAATCCAAAAAGATATTACATGACACCCTATAAGGGGCTCCTTTGTCACCTCTAATTGATGGGTAATTATCGACATGAGAAATATCACCAATTGGACCTCAATGGCCAATAACTTATCCTTGATACATGTTGCACCCACAATGGAATCCAAAAGCATCACTATTACCTCAAGGGTGGTATCAATAGTCCTAATGACCTTATATAGAGCAGTAACCCTATAAGGGTATCCTCTTTCACAATTGAAGCCTCAAGGGAAAATACATTATAAGAAACACTTAGTTGGAATCATTGGTATACAATTCATCCTTGGGTATTAACTTTCCCATAAGGGCATCCAAAATGAGTCCCCCATACCCATATCAACATATCCTATAAGACTTACCACTATACTTAACACCCTAGGGTATCAACCCATCCTGAAGGCCCAAACAAACACATCCTAAAACATTAGATCTAAATCCTTCAGTGAGTGTTCTAGAACCATGACCATTCCAATCTCAAGAAATTAGGATACAAAAACTCATATAGTATATCCTATATTTTGGAACTATCTAAAAGAACATCATAAAATATTTCATTGACATACTAAATCTAGTTTCATCACCAAGCCCACAACCCTCACATGATCCTCAAAGCTCAAAACCCAACATGTATGAGTATTCTAGATCAAAACCTCAATAAAATCCACACTCCAAAACTCTCACAAAGTCAAAACATCATCCAGATCACTTCTAAATTACAAAATGATTTGACTATCATGACTAACAAATAAAAAAATAGAATGGAATAATCATAAGTTTAATTCTGAATCCATAGTGATGAAACAGGAAAACAAATCTTAAGGGGGGGTATACAACATACACCCAATGTACAATGTGTGTACACCCAACCATAAATCTATGTCATGTACCTCAATCCAACTAGTATGGTACTATATAAAGTACACTTTATGTACTATCCATGAATAACAAAAACTTCACACAAGGTAACTAGAAAAACACCTTACCCAAGATCTCACCAAGTACACCATGAAACTTTTGGACTTGCAATTATCATGGGCACTGCCCATGTCCCTTAGACAACCATTTTCCATCAATATGGGCTATTTGGATACACACTAGGACACACCTATTTTATTCCAACATGTCTTTTCTTGAATGAAAATTCCATGTAGCACCTTATTATTCATCACACTCAAATTGAAGAACACATGACATGTGTTTATGAACTACATATAATATAAACATATTTCCTTAATGTAAATCCATTATGATCTTCCTAAAACACAAATTATCTCCAAAAAACAACATATCAACTCTCAGAAGGTCCCCCAAAACCAAAAAAGGCTTTAGAAACATTTAAATTATGGATCTATGGGAATTTATGGTGAAACCATAAAAACAACCAACCATTGAGAACAAAACAATGATGGTTCACCTCAATTTGTGCACTATAATAGACACATGTCGATCAAACATTAAATTAGCATTATAGTGAAACCTACCGCTCTCTATCCCCCTCTCTCTCCCTCCCTCTCCCTCCCTTATCTCTTATCCCAAGCCCACCCCCAACACTCATTATATGATTTCACCCCACCTATGAAAATCCCATTTTAGACTCAAAAATAGCGTCTGAATATCAATATAATGCTCCTTTTAAAATACATCAACAAAAGAACACAAAAGAATAAATAATATTTAATTAATTAAATATTAAATATATTGTGAAAATTTTATTTGATCAAATTTTCACCAAATTATTTTCATTTGGTAAAAACCATATTCTAAGACCAATGAGTGGTCATAAAAATTATTCCAGATCATTTCTAAAGAGAATTTACTATTTCTCCCCTCAAAATAAATATAAAAAGGATAAAATTACTCCTCATTCTCTCAACTTGTAATTTTTTTGGTCATTAAATGAAAATTTCTTTAATGGAGAATAAATTAGATTCTATGAAGGGTGAATTGAAATATATCTTTTATATCATAATAGAAATTCATTCAATGGATATTGCTTAAAATTATTTAACATTAAGAAAAATCAATAAGTTAAAGGAAAATGAGAATATATTTTTCCTATGGAGGATAAATAAGATTAGATATAATTCAATCCAATTCAATTCATTTAAAAATAGAATTTACCCATTTATGGAAGAATAATATGATTTATTATATTATGATGAAGAAATTGAGGATTGAAAGACATATGTCTCAACTCACTCTATCATTTCATAGAAAAAAAGGGAATCTAAAGAAGATGTTGAAATACATTATTCTTGAGATAGATTTTAATTCTATCAATATTAGTATTAAATAGAGTCTTTATACTGGGTGTTCAACCTACATGATTGGTACCAATAATATTCTCAAGGGTCTGAAAGTAATAGTTGATGGAGTTGTTTGGTTTGTAAATGATGGTGCTCAAAAATCAAAGGAATTAGTGAAACTCACTTATCCATAGTTGAATCATAGAATTCTGATGTTATCTATTTCAATAGGCCTAGACAGATTTTTTGGTGTGTGATCCAGTTATGTGACTCGGGATTAAAATCCACATTCAACTGAAAAGGCTACAATATCAACTCAATGGTGGGAAAATACAATATTCAGGGTTGGATAATTAATATAAAATTATATTATGTGGGTAATAAAGATAATACTTATCTTATTACTATAAATGAAGAGAATAGTTTATTGAACAAAAGACTTAGTTGAACTCATAATCATAGTGTGTATAATCTAGAAAATTTGAAAGCTGTTATTTAAAATCATTTACTAAATAGTAATGAATAGAATATTTGTGATTCATTATTGAGGGGATTGTTAGTGAGAAATCCTTACTATCTAATTAATAATTGACCATCAAATCCCTAGAATATGGCCTACACAAATGTGTGTGGCCCAATCAGTTAGGATGGAACATATGATGAGAAAGACATTATTTTATTTGTTATTGACTATAACAGAATTATATGTGCTTTATTTGTATATCTTAAGAGATAATTTTTGGACCGTACCAAGTGATTCTAATGGAATATGGAAAATGAAAATGAATGAAAAATGAAGATGTTGTGTTTAGATAATGAAACTATAAACACTCCCACTGATGACAAAAATTTAAAAAGCTTAAATTTTTAATGGTAAGGAATCCTCATTAGAATGGAATTGTGGAAATATGGAATCACATTGTAAACAGTATATCCAAAACATTATTTATTAAAAGTTTAATCTATCCCCACTATTGTAATGCGACTATAAAAGTGGTTATTTACAATTATAATTGAACATTTCTAAGTAATGTAGTAGAGATGAAACAATATGAATAGATGAATGGTAGAAAAACCAAATTAAAGCATCTTAGAGTGTTCATAATTAAATGGTGCATTCAAACTAATGATGGAAATTAGGTTAAGTCTGGTGTTTTAATGTATTAATGAATTTTGTTGAGAAAATTTTAAAAAAATAAATAATATAATTATTTCATTAAAATGTTAAAAAAAATTAATGTATTGATGTTAAAGTTATTGAATAGGAATATAAATATTATTTTTGAGTTTTTTACCTAAATATGTGAGTTAAGAAAAGAAACATGAATATTAGGATCTATGAGAGTATCAAAATCATCAGTTTTTTTATGATTCTAAAGTTCAATCATAGGAAGAGAATAACAACGAATAGAGTGAACCTATGCCTCAAACAGGAAAAATTGGAGTTATAATTGATCGATGAAATATTATTAGAGATACATGTTTTCTAAAAAAGACATTGAGAATGATAATAATAGTGAAAACCACCCAATTATTAGATATAGAGCCAACTAAATTTGAAGAAGATTCAAATTAGGATTCATTGGTAAAATAAATGAATTAATATTTAGATTAGATTGATAAGACTAAATCCTCAGATCAAGTGGATAAAAATATACATCATAATGTGATTAGAAAAAAAAATGTGTCTTTTGTAACAAGCAAGATGAATATATAAGATTGGTCTAGAATGAAGAAAAGGATGATGTGTAAATGATATACATAAGTTGAAGGAGTTTATGTTAAGGAAACATTTTCATATGTGTAAAGGAAGAAATTGGTAACATTATTTTTGAACTTTTCTGTCAAAATGTTGATTTGAGTTTTTTAATTGGATATTAAAATAGTATTCCTGAATGGATTCTTGACTGAATAATTTTATATTGACTAATTGGTATGATTTGTTATCAGATATGCTGACTCAAATGGTTTAAGATTGTTAAAGGTATTTTATATCCTAAATAAAGCACCACATACTTGGTAATGAATGTATGGATACAGATCTATGAAAATTTGTGAATAATAAAGAATATATTTACCACAATATATATATATATATGAGGGTATTAATGGAGAACAATTTATGTTGATTGTGTGTAAAGGTGAAATCATATTTGGAAGAAATAATTATAATTACATTGATATGTTTACAAATAAGATTCCAATATAATTAGATATGTCTATGATTAAAGATTTAAAATACTTTATAAGTTTACAAATTAATAAAAAGAAAGGTCATAATTTCATCTCATTGTTGAAATATTCAAGAGAAGTATTGATTAAGTTCATAATGGATGAATACAAAATAGTTTCAACAATAATAGAAATTAAAATAAAACAAAGAAAACATAAACACATTATTGGAGTAGAATAAACATTTTATATAATAATTATTGGAAATTTACTCTATATTAAAACAACCAAGTATAATATATTCTTTGTTATGTTCTTGGGGATTTATTTTATAGATTTCTATAGAAATAATATGTCTTAGTAGTTAAGAGAATAACGAGATAGATTCACGGAATATTGCACTATAGTTTGGTATTCAAATCATAATAATATCTAGTTTTATTTCCTAATTTAATCATAGGCCAGTTTGGATATATTTTTGATCAAAAACTCAACAGTGGTTGTTCTTTATTAATCAGAAGAAACTATATTAGATAGTTTTGGTAGAAATATCATTATATTTCTTTGACTGTAGGAGATTGAGAATATATATTTTTTAACAATTTTTTTAAAGTGTTGATGTTGATTAAATATTAATTATTATTGCATGGTGAAGTCATACAATAAAAATGTTGATCCTGTAAAACAAAAAGAGTTTCATTGAATTAAAAACAAATATGGTTCAACTATCTCACTCAAAACACATTAAGATGCATTATCACATTAAAATGGATTTGGTGGAGAAAAAAATATAAAATTAAAGTTTCTTAGACAAATAATCAAGTGGAATATATATTTACCAAATCATTTTCTACAATTGTAATTGAGAAGCAGTAATTAAACATCATAGTTCAACCAATTTACTCAAACTTATGAGGTTTTAATCCACTGTCCCTATTGTAAATAATTAATAATTTAGATATTGTAAGTTCATGTAAGAAGTCATATTTTTTTAATATAAGAATATATAGGAGACATAGTCCATGGGAAATCAACAATTTATAAAAATTTTGACAAAAAATATTGAAAATATTGTCGAAAGTATCTATTTGTATTGTTTCTTATAATGAGATTTAGCTCATTTAGTCTTAGGGAAATTTTTAATGACACTTCGGTTTTTATTTCACCCCATGGATGGGATATATTTAGATAAATGAGAAACCCTTTTAATTTTATAGTTAATGTGGGAGTAATATGCAGAAGGAGCATGAATGGAAAGGATATAATAATATTGAGGATATGGAAAATTGATCAAAAAATCCAAAGGGGAGAATTTTGTAACCATAGATTATAACATATATTTTTCATGTCAATTTTATGTCCCTTATAATTTGTTTAATGTATGGGAAATGGATTTGAATAGAATTATCATTGTTGAATATTTCATCTAATGATTCTAGTTGATGGAGGAAAAAAATGTCATTATTAGTACAATGAACACAGTATGAGTAAAGTTTCAAGAAACCTATTAAGGCCAAAACATAATAAAGATTCTAAGGACTTGTAACAATTATGACCAATAAATAAGGTTTTATATTTTAATATTTTAAGTAGATGATTTAGTCACACCATGTGATGTTTATCCACACTAAAAAATGTATTCAATCTTAAAATTCATCAAAGTGCTAAAATGAATTGTGATGAACAAAGTTATAGAAGATCCTTCATAAGATTAATATCATGATATGAGTTATATATAATGATTCTTCATTTTTCATATTTTTATATCTATTGTTATTCTGTGATATATTAAGCATGAAATGAAGATTCAAATATGGATTTTAGTGGATCTAGTTATTTATAGACTCGAATTCCATAGAATTTGTTATTCAAACAAATTGCATGGATATAAATAATATATAGGATTTAATTATATCAGGATGTAATGGTCACAATGTTATTAAAGGGACTATGATGTGATTCTTAGAATATGCAATAAGAAGTATTTACATTAATGTTATGCTTTAGGCTACCATGAAATTAAATCAAGGTTATGATCTGATGCACTCATTTTTTATGAGAAACTGGAGGAAATACATGTCATTCCACAATATAAATTTACATGTTGTGATGGGAGAAATACATTTAATTAATATAGAATATTTTCATCAAATTGTAAGGATATTTTGTTGGTTTTTAGATCTTATATTAATAAACTATTTTAATTTTTATCATATAGATTCATAAAGGGAACTATTTAGTGGATGTATTTTAAGTGGAAGAAGTCATAAAATGGTTGTTGTTAAAATGTCGAATTTGAATTTTAAAATATTATAGATATATTTGAACATGTTTTATATAATTAAAAAATATGGGATATTTTATTTCTAATAAATCAATGGTAAAAAAGAACCAGTTTGGATATTATTGAATATCTACAATTAATAAGAGTTTTTTTATTAAATTAAAGTTAATTGGTGATTAGTAATGTATATGAAAATTTATTTTGTATATTATTCAATATCATGAATATAATCATAAATCACTATAGAGAACACCCATTTTAATTTGGTGTTATATCCTCCATTGTTATTATTTTAAGCGCAACCTATGTGTTGATATTATATTTTTTCTAACCATCTAAGAATGTAGTGATCCGATAAAATTGAATAAGTTATAGATTTGGTATGAGAAATTATATTATACTATATATTTTAATCATAAACCAAAGGACTATTGATTATTTTTCATATCAATACATTGTTGATATGTTATACTTGGATATATCCAATTTCCAATGAACCAAGAAATTAAAAATATATTTATCATTTCTTCTTTATTTTGTTTCATTTGTTTGTGCTTATGTTTTATCAAAATGATATATTCAATGTTACTTTTCAAAACAAAACACACGATCAAGTTAAACATAAAATAAGAATAAATTTCAAGTCCCCTTAATTTAACTGGTCTTAGGGTGTATTGTGCGACCTCAAGTTACAAAAAACCTTATAATTATATTTTATCTAGAATCCATACCCATTCTTATCCTAATTCCACTTCCCCTAGTTTTTTTCTAGTCCAAATAAGATGTATAAAGCCTCCATTCTAAGGGAATCCATTTTAAGAAGAAGAAAATCCATCAAAGCAAGAATCTACTTCTCTATCATCTTTTTAAATTAGATTCTCATATAAACTATTTTTAATTTTCATTATCCACTGAAATTATGTTTTTAGAAAAATAATGATTTTATAAAAATGATATTACTATAATATAACTCTATACACTTACTCATTCATTAGTATAGCTTGTTATTTTTTGGTCGTTTCAATCACCTGCATAAACATTGTTATAGTATCTTCATTATTTCTATCATGAATTTCTATCAAATAACTAGTTATGGTATTATGTGATATTAATGATTAAAATATTTTATGATTATGTTTCATTAATGGTGAATCTAAAATGAAATATCAATATAAAGTAACTTTTATTATTAATAAAATCAACCACAATTCTTGTGTTTTGAATTCCATTCCTATGAACCATTATCATATCTTCCATAAAGTAAACATGGGACAATATAAATAAAAATATTAATATTGTACGACTATATTTAATAACCTTGTAATGGTGAATTCATTATCAAATATTGAGGATCTACATCACTATTATATAACTAGTACGAGACAATCCTAATTTGTAATATCTGATGATGAGAATATTCTACAACAAACTAATATACATAAGAAATGAAAAAATAGTATAAAAGTAAATAGATGTGGGAAATGTTTTAGAAATACTTGATTTATATTTTTATTTTTATTATAAAAGGGGTAAAATCTTTTTAGTATGAGTCCATAATAATGTTAAGGGAATCTCATCTCAATTTTTTTCTATGAAATTTGTTCCAAATTCAAAAAGTTATTTCTTTTCTGTGATTTATATACTAAAAAAAGATTTTTTTTATATTAATTTTTATATAAATGAATGTATTGACTAATCCATTTCAAGATCTATCTTTCAATGTATTTTGATACAAACATCACCAATATCACAAGGGTTCATTTTCAAATATCCCTCTAAAAATAAGATTGTCTATTTATAAATTTATATTGGGGAAAATTATATGTTATTTCTCCTTAAGACCCCATTTATTCTATTATCATAATATTATATTTGGATTTCAAAAATCTTATTATCACTTCCCCCTCATTGATTCATAATTCACCCAAAATGATGCTGAAAAGTGGAACTAACCTTATCCTTCCCTTTTGCTCAAGAATATTTTTCATTCATGTCCATGTTTTTATATTGTATTATGAATATATCTATCAATATTTATATTATTAATTAATGTCTATTTCCAATGGTTTTATTTTTTTAAAATATATCTTTTTATCTCTCTCCCCTATGTGTTTCTTTCTCGATCATTTCCCCCCACTATTTTCTTTAGTTTTCTCTATAGATATTCATTTTCAAATTTCCATTATTATTAAAAGTAAAATTTATTTATTCTTCCCTAAATTTTAAAACCACTTGTTTATAAACTATTAATTTAAATAATATATAAGAATGAAAAGGTCATTTATTTCGAATTTCTATATAATTATCTAAAGATAATCTTATATATTTTTCATCGATAGAAATATACTTTAGATATTGTTATATTTCCCGATCGATGCGTTTAAATTTAATCATCCACTCACCGCTTATAGATGATTCATATATTTTTCTTGGTAATATTTTTTATGATACGTATTTCATTCCCATAGGTTAACTATTCAATGATATATTTATCAATGATTTTATCGTCATGTTGCACACATAAGTATGCATTTCCATTAGGTTATGGGTGGGCCCAATATATTCTTATAATACACTGGGTAAAGATTTATGACTCATGAGATGAAATTTAAGTGGTTGGGGAGTGAGCCTAATCCGCAATGTTAGTGAGAATGGAGAGTAAACTCAATACACAATGTTATGGGACTCTATGCAATATGTGATGATGGTCTTGGAAATAGGCCTGACATACGAAATTATTCTCTAGAATATTATTTAAGACACATTTATATTTATTCCAATATCCTATGTTTTGTTTCTAAGGATTATTTATCACTCCCATTTTTTTGTTTTAAAACTTTGTTCGAGTTCATTTTTGGATCTCAGTTAGTCACTCAAGTTCTAGGTGGGATATGTTTAAATATTGAGGTAATAAGATTTTTATCACCGGTTTAAAGGTTATTCCTTAGTTTCATATAGTATTTTTTTTGTTTAAATTGTTGAGTTTTGGTCTTTATAGAAGCTAGCTCATGGTTTGTGCAAGATTACAGGAAACCTAGTGGCGTGTTCTTGGAAATTGTGAGAGATTTTAGAAGCTTCAAGTTGAGAATTCATGAATCACACATTTTTAGTCAAAAAATGCAGTGAAAATGTAACGGGTTTTTTTCAATAGTATGAACCATTTCTCATGGTTAGAAAATGGTTTACTAAACCCTACGGTCAAGATGAGTGAGCTACCCAGATCTTAAAAATTATAAAATTTCATTTATACCCTCTTTGAGATTTAACACCAAAACACCCATTTTCATATTCCCCTAGTTCATGAGACCCAAAGGAGGATCCTACCTCTTTATTAAAGCTTCCTCATACCACCAATGGTGTGAATATAGGGTTTGTTTATGTTTTTGGGCCAATTTTCTTAAGGTAATCTCATGTCCTCTCCTCCCTCTTCAATCTTATTCCATTTTCTCTAGGGATATTCTTATTACATGGTCAATAGGATATAGGGTTCAAATTTATCTTGATTCATGTTAGGGTTATTGTGTGATTAGGGTTAATCTTAGTTGTTCTTTGATCTTGGAACCTTTATAGGGTATTTTTGGGTGTGTGTTATTGAAACAAAACATGATTGAGCTATGTTTCCATTTTCACTCACCATTTAAATTTAAGATTCATAGGTTTCACACCATTAACCCCTAAATTATATGATAAATATTGATTCATGATATTTGAAATAATTTATTGGTGTGTAAATGGGTGATTTCTACCTTGTTTTTTGATAAATGACATTGTTTCGTTTAATATTACACACCAATTGTTCGATGAAATGTCAGGCTGGGTTTTGTGAGTATTTTGTGACATTTAAAGCATGGATTAGAATTGAAATTTTTTTGTGTCATATAAATGGGGGTTTCGGTATACTTAAAAGGATTCATAAATTGTTTGTTCTCTTGAAAATGTAATTACATGTGATAATGACATGAGGACCAAATAGCACTTTGATGAAAATAGTTATTTTTGAACATGTGGTGTGAGTACTTAAATGGGGGTTTTTTAAATGAATTTGAATTAGAAGACTATTTTTTCATATTTCGGGAAAGGAAGTTTGATTCTTCAATAAAGGAAGATTGATTCCCATTTAGAACTTTAGTGAAAATAGTGAATATTTTTATAATGAAAACACTCCATTGATAATCTTCTTTCCTTATTTATATTGAATGGATAAGATATCTTCATTGTTTAATCCTCATGATACATTTATGTGAAAGGGTGGGACTTTATCTCTCTTCATGACCTACTTACCTTGAGCATAATGGGAGATCCTCAATGTGGAATCCTTTGAGATATATTTAGTTGGGAAATGAATTTTATCTTTGGGGTGGATCAAGGTGATGCATGTCATGTGGATTATTATATATGATATGTGTGTTCTTATGATTGGATGATTAGATGGAATTTGTTTGATCACACCCACTATAATCATGACATGTAAACCTAGAAAAACTAGGTAATTTTATAAGAACGACTGTTTCCCAGGCTTAGGATTACGCTCTAGACAGTATCCTGAATAAGAGGGTATATTTTGTTATTATTTATATGGGTAGTGCCTCTAATTTGGTCCATATGGGGTGTGATAGAGCGTGTCTGGGAGAAATCTTATTCCATTGAGTGAGGAATTATTTTTGGGATGAGTAAAGATATATAGTTGGTTCTGTATTATTCATAATCTCTTAAGTTTCTCCCATGTTAATTGGCACATAGTTGTCTATAATTAATGAATGAGATGCTTGTTGCTGGGTTACCCTTTTGTTCTTATTTCCATTTACCTTTTTTTATGATCATTTTTTTGGATTAATTTTATGGTGTACTTTATGGTTAAAATTTATTTGTTTGCTTTCAAAGGTTTATAGAAAATGTTTTGAAATTTTTTTCAATTTCTATTCCTTTTATTAATCAAAACATGTTCCATTCTATTTGAAATTATAATTGTAATCTCTTTGGTAAGAGTGTGGTTTAAAATAAAAAAATGGAAATAGAACCGTGTTTTTATTTAATGTGGAAATGTGTGAAAAAATCTTACATATATACATTGTATTTCAAACATTAAATTGAGGTTGATTACATTTAATGTAAGTGTATGGGGAATTTATTTGTTGGGGCGTTCCTACTAAGTTTTAATACTCATTCCTATAGTTATTTATTTTTTGATCCTTTGGTTCTAGTTTCATCGTGGTTTTGATCACCATGGGTTATGGTTGACCTTCGTATCAGATAGTGACCATTAGGATCAAACGGTTATGTTGTGGTTATTAGCTTCAATTTATTTTGTTTCTTATTTTGTTGTATTTTTATTTTATGTAAATGGCGATGAAATTTTTTTGATATTTATTTATTTACTCACTTTGGGGTTCCTTTGTTTTTTTTTGTTGTTCAGTTATTTATTTACATTGAGGAAAATCATTCCCTTGGTTTCTTTGAAAATGAAAAACACTATTATCAATCATATATGGATCAGGAACACCATTTTTTTTCCATGGATCAGCTTAGGTGACTGGTTTATGTTAGACCGATTAAGTTTGTGAAAAATGGTATTATAGCATGCTAGTTTTATATAGAAACTTTATTTTGGACCACCCTATGTTATCTTGGATTTTTGGGTAGACTGAGAAAGACTATGAGAGCTCAGGGTGAATGTATTTAGGATTGTCTGACCAACACATTTTGGACCAAATCATGAGTTTCCATTGGAATTCATGTTTCCATTTTGGTTTATTTGGTTATTATGGTTATTATGTTTTTGGGAAATGAAAATTTATTTGTTACAATGGTATCAGTAAGATATTAGGGCACAAAAATCCATTTGGAGCCAATGAAATGGTTCTAGAAGACTCTCTGTGATGCTGGTGCGTTTGGAATATAGATTCCAATCATATATATTTCCTAGTCACCCATCACCACTAGTTTCCCCTTGTGTGTCCTTTTGGGTCACCCTTGATTCTAAAAATTGAAATGAAAACTCTTTTTTTTAGATTGTGAAATTGGTATTTTAGCAGTAATGGTTGGGTTCTTGTAAAAATGAAAAATGGATTTTTAGAATTATTTTTCTGGAATGATTTAGAAAACAAGTATTTTTTTCATAAAAATATGGTGTTTATTGAATATTTTTGTTTAGAAAACAAACTTTTTTTAATAATGGTTTTGAAGAATATTTTAATTAAAATAAATGAGTTATAATCAAAAAATTTTGATCGAATGGGATTTGTTGAGATACTCGAAATATTTTGAATGATACTTAGTGGAATTATATTATGAAATGGTTTTAACTATGGAGTTTGAAAATGGATTTTTATTGAATGGTTAGTGGTATTTTAAAAATATTTGGGAACTTTGAAATCAAATGTGGATTGAAAGTGTAAAATCGTGGGTGGAATTTTTATTTTTGAAAATGTGAATATTTTGTTTTGAGCTTTGGTATTTTCATGTGTGAGCACGTGCTTGATATATAAGGATAAGTGGGTAGATTAGTTCCCGAATTGGAATAATTTGATGGGTTCTGGGGGTGGAACATGAATATGGGTGTGTGAGGCTCCATGGAAAACTATTTGTGTGTGTTAAAATCCACCATGTTCTTTTTCTTTTGAAAATTGTTTTTAGGAGAAATGTTTTGATGTTTTGATAACCAATGGTTTCATGGATCATTATCTCAATGTTTGGGAATGTTTCATATATGGTGTTTGAGATTGGGAACTCTTGTTGATGAGTTGATTTTTATTGAGATCAGGGTTTTCATTATGGTTAGATTTATCCCCCATAAATATTCGATGGATACTTGATGTGTATCCCTCAGTGGGTCACATCGATAGACGCTATAGTTGATCAACCAAAAGAATTAATTATTTAGTTTCTAAATTTAAATCCCCCTATATTTTATGTTCATGAGAATCCTATCAAATATGAAGATTGGATGTGAAATATTGAGAGAAAATTCAATTTCATATAGTTTCCTAAGACATTTAAGGTGGCATTTTCATCTTTCATGATTCAAGGGCCGGCCTGGATGTGGTGGAAGTCAGTCTCTCTAAACAATCTTCAGTCAGAGATCACCTATGAGATCGTCAAGGCTCTATTCAACCATTAGTTATTCTCTAATATAGTGAATGTGAGAAAGGGGACAGAGATGTTCTTTGATTAAAAAATTTATTTATCCATTTTGGATTGGGTCTATCATTTTTTGGATCTTGTTACTTACGCTCTAGAGTTGTCCACGAATGATTCCTTGAAGGCATGAAATTTTGAGTATGGGATTCATTTTATTATGCAATATAAGGTATCAAAATTTGGTCTAACCTTTTTTGCTGATGTGTAGGGTAGTTTTGTACATGTTTATAGAGTGTTATCAAGAGTTATTGAGGAAATATTCATCCTTCAATTTTTGGAAGCGATAAGGGGATTTCATGTAAGGAAGTTGGAAAGTGGCCTAATTATCTTGGTTCTAGTCATGGAAAGAAAGGCCTTTGGATTTTTTTGTCAACTTCTTCTAGGTGTGGTATTCTACTTTCTCATTAGTGTGGGAAACTATATCATAATAAGTTATTGTAACCAATTCTCTAAAGAATTATCATACATGCGGTTTCTTAGGCCCCTTTTATTGGTTATGTTGGGTTTTTTTCCAATAGGAGACATGGAGACAGTTTGTCGGAGTAGAGTGATGTTATGGGCTCAGTTTAAAATTCCAATATTTATATGCTTCCTTGTTTTAATGGTTATATCATGGTGGTGTTTTTTTAGTTAATTTTCTTTATTTTGTAAAATTGAATGTTTTGGATCTCTTGGGAACAGCTCTTTCAATGGAAGTGTGATATTCCTTGGAAGCTCTGAATTTTTCCTTTCAGTGGAACAAAGTAGTCTCGGTCAGGGATTTTTAGCTCCTAAATATGAGTTGGTAGCTACTTAAAATATGAGGGATCCATCCATAGTCCCCAAAGTGAAGCTGGAACATGGTTAGGAATCCTAAGGGTTTGAGTGACCTTGGTTGATCTTTTTTCTTCAGTGCAGGAATGCATACAATTTATGTCATCCAATTGTCTTTTCCATATCTTAATGGTCCCATTATATGGGAAGAGGTGTAGAGAACATGTTTCCTTATTGATATCCTTGTGGATTATAATGTTATTGATTGTCTATAAGGAGGCATGGTGTCTCATTTTTTTTTGAGATTTCATAAATGGTTCAATTTTGGATGAGGACCTCTGAATTGAGGTTCATTGTGTGGTTAGCCTTTGTCAGTTGGTTCTTAGTTAGTCATTATGGGTTGTTGTCTGGACAACCAGTTGAATGTTTAAAATGGTGACAAGACCAACAATGGGTCTCGTTGAGGTTTCCATCTAATCTTGTATAGTTTTATTTAGTTTTTAAAGGGGAGAGTCTAGTTGGGCCTCCGTGTAGGTAATATTATGTAGCTGTGAAGTTATCTTGATAATGTTTGGTTATATCTAAAGTTATCTACATTCATTTTCTTTCCCATTTTGGGGAATTTTGGGATTTTTGGAGCATTCCTAGTGAATTTACGTATGGATTGGTTGTGCGGGTTACTGTTGGAGTTTAGTATTGATATTTGAGAAGTTTTATTATTTGTTTTTGGTGGTTTTTTGAGGTGCTCTTTGTTTGAAAAGTTTGATAAGGTGGTTATAGGAATCCTTTATATTTTATCATTTAAATAGACTACTTGGTGAATTTATAAGGGCATAAAGCATTATATTGTGTAGAATTTTCACACTCAGGTTTTGTTAACCTTTCGTTCTAGTTCCTTTTTTGGATCTAAATTTTTCTCTCAAGTTCTAGATGGGGAATGTTTCAATTTTGTGTAAATATTCTATGAATATTTGGTCCTGATGTTATTTATTTATTTCCTTAAAAAGTTTCTATTGAAAATATTTTTTTTTCCTTTAAAAAGGTGTCATAAGGTCTTCCCATAGTTAGAGGGACCATATGGAATGCTGTAGGAAACTGTGTGGCCTTAGGATGCTTCTGGATGAGGGCTCACTACTCATGCATAGTTATTCAAACTATTCAGTAAGAATACATGGAGGTTCCATATCAATGAAAACCCATTTTTTATGGTTTATTCGTGATTTACTAAACCATATGTCCAAACCATGTGAGCTTCCCAGATCAAAAAAAAATGTGAAATTCCATTTCTAACCTCTTCAAGATTTTACCCCAAGCACCCATTTTATTATTTCCCTGGTTCATGTGACCCAAATGAGGCTCCTCCCTCCTTCTAAAAGATTTATCCTACCTCCCATGGTGTTTGTCTGGCGATTCTTAATGTTTTTGGGCCATGTTTATTAGGGTAATATTTTCTAGTCTCCTCCCTCTTCATTCGTCTTCCATTTTTTCTAGGGATATCCTTCTTCCTTGGTAAATGGAATCTAGGGTTCATGTTTCCATTGATTCATGAGGGGGTGTTTTGTGTGTTTTTGGTTCTTCAAGGTTGTTCTTAGATCATGGAACCTTTACAAGGTTTTTTCGAGTGTGAGATTTTGAAGAGATACAAGATTGAGGTAGGTTTACCTTTGAACATGTCCTTTAAATTTATAAATTATTGGTTTCATGGTTTTTACACCATCCTTTTATGTTAACTATTGATGCCTAATTGTTGGAATTATTATTTGGTGTGAAAAAATGATGATTTATAAATTATTTTATGATAAATGGCATTGTTTTTTTAATATTCCACACCATGTGTTCGATGAAATGGACAATTAGATTTCATGAGTATATTAGGACATTTAATTCTATGCTTGTATTTGAAAATATATTTGTGACATTTAAATGGAGGTTTTTGGTTTCTAAAATGGATTCATAAATGTGTTTGGATCTTTAAAATGGAATGATATTTGATAGTTATGAGTGGAATGGTTTTCACATTAATGAAAATATATTTCGTTTTCATAAGTAGTGTGAGTACATAAATGATATTTTCTTAAAAGATGGTGAAATAGAGGACTATCTATTTTCATATTTTTTGGAATGGTGGTTTTATTTTTTGATAAATGATACTTGAGGCATGTTTTTCACTTTAGTGAAAATTTTGAAAATGTTTACTATAAAACCCCCCTTAAATAATCTTCTTTACTTATTTACATTTAATGTATCAGATTCCCTCACTATGTAATCCTCTTGATCTATTTATTTGAATGGGTGGGACTTCCTTGTTTTAGACTCCTCATGACCCATTTATCTTGAGAAAAATGGGAGATCCTCGATGTGGAATCCTTTGAGATTTATTTATTTATACCAAGAGATTGATCCTTGGGGGGATCATGGTGATGCTTGTCACGTGGATTATTTTATATGATATGTTTGTGTGATTATGATTGGATTCTCTATTGGGATCAGTTGGATCACCCCCTTTATACACTTTAGATGGAGACATATCATAACTAGGGAATTTTCTAAGAATCGTTACTACACCAGCATAAGATTACGCTTTGGCTAGTGACCCATAACAGGAGATATATTTTGTTTTTATTTCTATGTGATAGTTCCCCTCAGTCAAGAAATTTTCAGGGTGATCGAGTATTTTTTGGTGAAATTTTAAGTCATCAAGTGAGGAATTATTTCTATAATGAGTCAAGATGTATAGTATGTTTTGGATTATTCATGAGTTCCTTGGTTTCTCCCATGTCTATTGGCACATAGATGTTTGTTATGAATTATTGAGATGCATGTTTTTTGGTTATCCTTGTGTTCATATTTCCACTGACCTTATTATGTGATCATTTTTTGTCTTACTTGAATTGTGTACTTTTTGGATGAAAATTGTGTGTTGGACTTCAACGGTTTAAGGAATGTGTTATGGAAAATATTATACACTTTCACTTCGGTTTGAAAATGAAAACATATCCATTTTTCTTTGAAATTATAATAGACGCCTCTTGGGTAAGAGTTTTATTTTAAATGAAAAGGTCCAATGAAACTGTGTTTTAATTTATAGTGGAAAATGTGTGGAAAAGGTTACTTTTTAACACTGTATTTCAAACATGAAATTGATGTCAATTTTATTTAAAGTAAGTTCATTGGGAATAGACTTGTTTGGTAATTCCTACCATTATTTAATTGTCACACCTATATCTCTTTCATGTTTTTAGCCTTTGTTGTAGGTTTTATATTGGTTTTGATTACCATAAGAAATTACTAAACTTGGTATCAGAGAGTGAGCCTCATTGTCTAATGGAGATGTTGTGGTTGTTCGATTAATTTGGGTTTATTGGTCAGTTTATTTTATTTTTATATTATGTAAAAGATGATTTTTAGTTTGGATATTATATTTTTTATTCATTTTTTGGATGCTCTATTTTTACTCGAATTTATAGTTATTTATTTATGTTGGGATAAATAATTTCCTTGGTTACTCAGATGATTCTAGAGACTAGTTTCTAGCCTTTTAGGATTATGAATTCTTTTCTTCCCTTTCCAAGTATCAACACAGGTGAATGTTTCAAGGATAAAATGGGTTGGTTTGTGAAAAAATGGTATCATGGCAGGTTGGTTTTGTATAGGACCTAGCTTTGAAAGCACCCAATGCTATTTTAGATGTCAAGGTAGATGGAGTAATACTATCGATGCTTCAGTTGAATATCTGGAGGAGTGTTTGGCCAAAACTTTCTAGAGAAATCATTGAGTTTCCATGGGATGCCGAGTTACTTTTTGGTTTTTTTTTATTGTGGTAGTTTTGTATTTGCGGAATGAAAATTAAGTTGGGACAATAGTCTCACTGAGCTCACAAGGACTAGAAATCCTTGTGAAGCTAAGGACATGGTCCAAGAAGACTCTCCATAATGGTGGTGTGTTTTTAATATGGCCTCCAACCATATAGAAAAGTCACCTGTCACTACTAGTTTCCCTAGCTGTGTTATTTTGGGTCTCCTTTGATTCTGAAAATTCTTTTTAAAATTCTTGTTTTGGAATTGTGAAAATTATATTTCATAGTTAATGGTTGGGTTCTTGGAAAAATGGAAATTTTATTTTCAGAATTATTTTGAGGAAGGAATTAAAAAATTTGAATTTCAAAAGGAAAATTTATGTTAATTGATTTTTTTTGAAAAACATAAATTTATTTTAAAAAGGTCTTGGAATTTTCTTTTAAATGAGAAACAATGAGTTTTAATGAAATGATTTTGGGTTAAATGTGAATTTTTTAGATTATAAAAATATATTCAATGAGATTCACTAAATTTATATTTTGAAATGGTTCAAAGTGTGGAGTTTGAAAATTTATTTTTATTGAATGGTCAGTGGTAATTTGAAATGATTTGTGAAAGTTTAAATGAAAAGTGGATTGAATGTGTGAAAAAATGGGTGGAATGTTTGTTTGGGAGAATGGAAATGTTTTTTTACCTTTAGTGTTTTCATGGGGGTCACATCCATGATATGTGATGATAATTGGGTGGATGAGTGCATGGATTTGTATGAGTTGATGGGTTCTTGGGGCGGCATGAGAATGTGCATGTGTGTGGATTCATGGAATACTACTCGTGAGTGTGAAAATACAAAAAAAATTAGAAATATTTTTAAGGGATATTTTTATGTTTTTATATCCAATTGTTGTGTGGCTCATTTTTTGACTGTTTGGGTATGTTTATTATGCTGTATTTGATATTGATAACTCTAATTGAAGTGTTTATTTTGATTGAGATCTTAGATTTCTTTATGGTTAGAGTTCATCCCCCAAAAGATTCGATGGATACTCAACGTGATGCCATGGGTGGCTCACTATTGGAAAACCGTCTATTTGATCAACCTATGGACTTATTGATTGAGTTTCAACAGATAGATCCACCTATCTTATAGGTTTATAAAAATCCACTTTAATTGGAAGAGTGGATGTGGAATATTGATGGAAATATTATTTTCTTCGAGCTTCTTGAGTCATTAAAGGTAAATTTTCTACCTTCATGTTTTAAGGATCGACCAAGAAGTGTTGGATGTCGGTCTTTCAAAACATGCCTTGGGAATATCTCACTTCAGAGTTCATAAAGGATTTATTCATCCATTAATATTTTTAAGAGATAGATAAGGTAATAAAGGTGATGGAGATGTGTTTTTTACAAAAATTTGATGGATCCATGTAAGAGTAATTACTTTTTTTGTGGATTTTGTTCCTTACATAATATATTTGGCCTTAGATAATACGTTGAATGCTTGAAAGTTTGGGTATGGGCTTCATTATGATCTATAATCTAAGGGGTAAATATTTTGTCTAACATATTTTACTGATGTGGTGATGTAATATATTAATATTTAGGCTATGTTAGAATGGTTATTTGTGGTATTATTGTATCCTTCAAATCTTGGAATCAGTGAAGGGATTTCTAGTAAGGAAGTAAGAAAGCGCCCTAAATTTTTTGGTGATGGTCATGGAATCAAAAGGCCTATGTATATTTCATCATCTTATTCTATACATGGGATTATGTTGTGTCATCAGTGTTGAAAACAAGATCTTAACAATTTGTCATTCATAATTGCTCATAATACATTTCATGCATGTGGATGCCTAGAACACTTGAAACAGTTTTATTGGGGTGTTTCCGATAGGCGATTTGGACCCAGTTTATGGGAGTAGAGTGTTTTTATATGATTTGTTTAAAATATCATTATTTGTATTTTTCCTTTTTATAGTGGTTGTATCCTTCTGTTGTTTTTTGGTGTTGAATCTTCTGAGAGATTCTCCTTTAATGGAAGTGTGTTTTTCCCTGCATGTTATGAATTTTTTCATTTGGTGGAAAGAAAAAGTCCAAATTAGGGAATTTCATCTTATGACTATGAGTCATTAGATGCATTAAACTCTATGTCTACATCTATAGTCCTCAATGTGATGCTAGCATGTATTAATGAATCCATGGGGGTGGGAGGTATCTCTGACTAGCTTTTGTCTTTAGTGTGGTAATAGCGAAACTTTATGTCTTCCATTTGTGGATTCCTCATATTAATGGTCATGTTCTCTTTGAAGAGGCAAAGAGACCTCATTCCATTGTTTTGATACGTGTGGATAGGAATGTTCCACCTTGGATATATGGGGGCTCGGTGGTATCATTTTATTGAGATTTTGGTAATGGTTTCATTTCGGATGAGGACCTTTGAATTGAGGGTCATTGTATAATTAGGCTTTATTTTTTTGTTCTAGGTTTTTTAGAAGGTTTTTTTTTGTAAAATCAGTTGAATGTTTAAAATGGTGGGTAGACTCACTGTGAGTCTCATTGAGATTTCATCTCAAGTCAGTAAGTGTAGTTAGTTTTTTATAGTGGGGTGTCTATTCAGGCCACCAGTGTTAGTAATATGGTGTATCTCAAGTGTTATATTGAAAATTTGTTGTTTTATTTTAAGTTATCTACAATTGATTTATTCTTCATTTGGGGGGAAATTGGGATTTTTGAGAACACCTAGTGGATTTACCTATGGATCAGTTGTGTAGGCTGTAGTTTATATTTTATATTGATTTTTGATAAGTGGTATTATTTATTTTTGGTGGTGGTTGATGTTTTCCTATTTTGAGATGTTAGATATGTTTGTTATAGGAATACTTTATATTTTATTGGTAAACTAGAAAATTTGGTGGCTTTTGGGGAAGGAAGGTGTTATGGTGGGGAGAATTGTAACACCTAAGTTATTGTTTCAACACTTTGTTCTAGTACATTTTTGGATCATAGCTTTTATATAGACTTTCAGGTGTGAAGATTTTGAATTCTGAAGTAATATTATATTTATTATGGGCCCTAAGGTTATTCAATAGTTTTCTCAAGGATTTTTTGTTTGAATTATTGAGTTTGAGCTTTACAATAGGAGGCACAATATTTTTTCAGGTTTAGAGAAAACCATGTGACATGCTCTAGGAATATGTGTGGTCCTTGGTGGGCATTTGGTTGAGGGTTCACGTCTCATGAACGGTTAGTAAGACCATTTAGTAAGGATGTGGGGAGGTTCTATCTTGAGGAGGAACTATTTGGAATGGTTGGCACACAATTTACTAAAATGTGCGGCCAAACCATTTCAAATGCCCAAATCTTAAAAATTATAAAATTCCATTTTTATCCTCTTTGAAATTTTACCCCAAAACACCCATTTTATTGTTCCCCTACTTCATTCATCCCAAAAGAGTATCCTCCCTCTTTCATGCTTCTTTCTCCTCCCTACAAATATGTAGATCAAGAGATTCTTCATGTTTTTGAGCCAAGTCTCCTATATCTTTATTATTCTCTAATTTTCTCTATATATAACCCTCTTCTATGGTCAAGGGGGTTTAGGGTTCAAGTTTACCATGATTAAAGTCTGTGGATTTGTGTAATTAGGGTTCCTCTTGGTTTTTCATTGATCATAAAACCTTTATGAGGTTGTTTTCGGTGTGAGTTGTTGAAGCGCTACAAGATTGAGGTTGGTTTCACTTTTCACTTTCCCTTTAAATTTAATAATCTTTCATTCCAAGATTCCAACACCATCCTTGTTTGTGAAATATTTATAAATGATCTCTGGAATAATTTTTTGGTGTGAAAAGTGGTGATTGATACCTTGTTTAGTGATAAATGACATTGTTCTATTTAATATTACACACCTAGGGTTCATATGAATTTCCTGATTTGATTCTGTGAGTATTCCATTATGTTTAAATCAGGGATTGGCTTCAAAAATTCATTTTTTACATCTAAATGGTCATTTTGGGTTTCTCAAATGCATTCATAAATCATTTTGGAATCTTAAAAATAGAACGACCCTTTGATAATGATGTGTGGCCCGATTTACACTTTAATGAAAAAAAATTGGATGTAATATGTGGTGCGATTACATAAATGGGTATTTCTAAATGATTTTGAAATAGAAAACTATGTGTTTTAATCTTTTGGGAAAGGAATTTTGATTTATTTAAAAGGATAGTTAAGGACCGTTGGGATATTTAGTAAAAATGGTTCAAATGTTTGTAATAAAACCCCTCCCTGTATAATATTCTGACCTTATTTATATTTAATGGATGGGATTTCTCCCTATAGAATCTTCATGATTCATTTTTGTGCATGGGTGGTAAATCCTCATTGTGGACTCCTCATGACCCATTTACCTTTGGTAGAATAAGAGATCCTTGGGGTGGACTCCTTTTAGACCTATTTTTTTGGAAAGAGATTTATCATTGGGGTAGATAGAGGGGATTCCTATCAATTGGATTATTATATATGACATGTGTGTGTGATTTTGATTGGATTAACAGTTTCCATTAGTTTGGTCACCCCGTTTATACTCTTGATATGGTGACCTGGCATAGCTAGTGAATTTTCAATAAATTATTACAGCACTAGATTAGGAATATGCTTTCTCTAGTGGCACATATAAGGGGTAGATATTTTGTTATTATTTCTATGGGATAGTTCTGGTTGGTCAAGCCATTTGGGGAGAGATGGATCATGTGTGGGTGAAATTTTATTTCATCGAATAACACATGCTTTCTAGGACAAGATAAGATGTATAGTAAGTTCTTGATTATTCCTGATCTAATAGGTTTCTCCCATGTCTATTAGCAGTTAGTTTTCTATGATTAAAGATTGAGATGCATGTTACATAGTAATCCATGTGTGCTTATTTCCATTTCTCTTACTATATGATCATTATTTTGGATTAATTTCATGATTTACTTCTTGGAAGAAATGTGTGTGGTGGATTTTAATGGTTTGTGGAAAAGTATTTGGAAAATGTTTTTCACATTATATTTTTAAAAGAAAAACATATTCCTTTCACTTTAAAATGATAACAGTACCCTCTTGGGTGAGAGTGTGATTTTAATTGAAAAAAATGGCTATAAAAACTTTTTTTTATTTAATATGGAAATTGTGTTTTAAATCTTACTTTTATACATTGTATTAAAAAATGAGATGTGGACTTTATTTAATGGAAGTGAATTTTTAATAGATTTATTCGTCTATTCATACTGAGTTTTAATAATCATGCCTAAAGTTCATTATTATTTTTAGCATGTGGTGTAGGTTTTAGCTTGGTTTTTATTATCATGGTTGGTGGTTGAACTTAGTATTGTCAAGTTACCCTCAAGATCACATAGAGATGTTGTCGTTGTTAGGTTCATTTTGGTTCTGTTTTTTATATTTTTCATCTTATGTAAAATATGATGTTCAGTTTTGATATTGTATATATTTATTCATTTTGGGGCTACTCAATTTTATCCTTTTTTTAATTTGTTTATATTGGGAAAATTTGTTCCATTGGTCACTCTGATTATTCTAGAAAATGGTTACTTGCTAGTGGGGATTAGGACATCACTATGGACCTTTCCATCGATTGGCTCAGGTGATGGGTTTGGGGTATACCTTGGTTGGTTCATGAAATTATGATAATTATATCATGTTTCTATATCTTGATTCCTCATTTTTATGGTATGAAAAAGCAATCTTTCATGATTCATATTTGACGATCTCTATTTTCTAGAAAATTATTTCCATATATTTTGATCATATACATTGATTATATTTTTATACCCACATGTCCATCTTACCATCACTCGTGATTTTCATTAGGTTTACATATTCTTAATTAATAGCTCTTATGTTTACCCTTACTGAGCATCGGAGATCAACCCTTTCTTATGTTTCCATTCCCTGAGTTATACACAATAGAATAATATATGATATGCATATAAGGTGGGTTATATATAGTTCAATTATAATGAAATTTTCACTAGGTCATGAAATAAATCATACATGTGTGATTTTAAAATAAACTAAAACATATTGGTTTTGGGGATGTGTTTTATTATCAGTTTTAATGGATAATAATGGGTATGGGTGTAATAAGTTTGTATTCTATAGTTGGGTCATATCAGTTTGAATCATTGTGGGGTTTAGATAATTTTAGGGTTTTTGGAAAATGGGGATTAAACTTAAATTAACTTAGGTATCATAAAATGTCATATAAGTTACACCAAGAGTGTTATATGTTTAACATAATATGTTTTGGGATTAAATGAAGGTTTTATAATTTCTGAAAATTTAGGACTTATTTTCATTATTTTATGATTATTAACTATGGATACTATTGTTCATTACAATGTATAACCATTTTGATTACCGACATTTAAGATATAATCATGTAATTTGGGTGGTGATAGGTACTCTCAGTATTTAAAACCCCTGATTTGATCATAGTTATATTAATTAATTCATTTATTTAATAGAATGTAATAATATTAATTCATATCCCTAATTATTAGATATGGAATTATCTTTGAAAAATCTTAGTGTTTTGATGATTTCATCCCATGTCTACAATTCTTATCATATTCAGTTTTATGGGAAATTTCTTCCTACATATCTTGTTACTCTCCCTTTGGATTAATTTTATGTGTTTTGGTAATGTATATTAGTTACAAATATTTTTACTTAATCTCATTATTGAGAATATGTTTACATTTAATGATATATATAAGTATATTTATTGAGGGGTTTCTAGGTCTTCCCCCAAAATGCGATGTTGTTTTTTTGTTCAACTCATAAATGTTCTTATACCCATATCAAAAAGTCCATATAGAATGACCCCTATTAAAATGCGGGAATTGAAATGGAAGCTACAAGAGAATATATATATTTTTGTATATCCATGTACTTCACCATGTTTTTTAACAATACTCATTATTATGAAAATTGCTGAATCAATGCATCTTTTCATTTATTAACATGAACATAAGAATATAATGATCAAGAATAAATATCCTATCCATTTTATTGGTGACTAGTCCAATCAAATGTGAGGGGATATATACTTATTAAATAATAAACTTCAATTTAGATATCATTAATTACTATTGAAAAGAGAGGATATACCTAAGACCACCTTTAAAATAATATATAGAAATAATGGATTCATAATGATTCCATTTGGTCCCACAAATTCCCTAACAATATTCATAGATTTGATAAATAGTGTCTTTATAGATTTACTTGAACAATTTTTGGTATCCATTATAAATAATATTCTCATATTTTTTAAGTCCAAGTAAGAATATAAAGAGTGTTATAGAATTTTTCTGAAGACCTTAATAGAAAAAATTGTACACCAAATTAATCAAATGGTAACATAAGCTACTTCATAAGGGATTAAATTTCCTATGTATAGATTAATGTCAGCACATCATCAATGAAATTAATATATTCTTGATAACTAAACATGTACTCACATTACCCTGTATTAGAGAAGGGTTTTTTATATACAGAGATGCACCAAAGAAGCGATTTGGGAGTATATTGATGAAAAATGAAAAGGTGGTATCTTATGAATCATTTAAATTAAAGGTTCATGAGAAAATTTACCCAAAAAATGATTGGGAGTTAGTAGTGGAAATATTTATGTTAAATTTTTGGATGAATAACATTTATAGTGAAAAGTGTGATATCAATGCCTATCATACTAGACTAAAGTACATATTCACCAAAAATATTTGAACATCTTCTAAAGGAAATAGTTGATTTCGAAAAAGTAATATGAATTAACAACACATTACCACTATGGTAAGGAAGTAAATGTGGATAATTCTTTTTCTAGGAAGGATCATGCTATATTATCTATGACAGGGATTGAAAGAGACCAAAAAATCATGGATTTTAAAAGTTTTAACATGGACGTCATAATGGTAGGGGATAAATCCTATCTGTTTCAAATTACTGAAAAACCATTCATCTATGTGATGACCAATAATTCATATAAGTATTATATAGATCTCTATATTATGTTTTGGAATATTTTATATTTCAAACTTGACAAAATGGAATTATAGGTCTTAGGAAATTAATATGTGACCATTCAATACTTGAATTACAGAAGGATCTATTGAATTACTGTCATAGGTCGTCATTTATTATCTATATTGTAATTATAATGATTTGTAATGTTAACTAGAAGTGTCTACTATGAGAAAATATAGAGAGAGGGATTGAAAATTACACATCATGATGCTTGGTCTAACCACATGCTAAGTCTGAATATCATAAGTCTAAGGAGATGATGTAACCATTAAAAATACCTATATGGATAATAATAACATAACCATGGATTTAGTTGTAGGTCTTAATAAAAAATATAAAGTCTGTAATTCCATTTGGGTTGTAATTGATTTCCTTATAACGGAGACACAATTCATGATCAGTATAAAAAATTACATTAAGGAAGTGGTAAGGTTTCTCGAAGTACCAATTTAAATTATATCTTATCAAGTCCCAAGGTTTATCTCATTTTTCATTAAAAGTATTGAAAAATAATTTAATACATATATTATATTCAATACTTCTTGTCACCCTCAAAATTAGGGTTAGTGTGAGATAACTATTCAATATCTATTTGATTTTCTTGAGATCGTGTTAAATTGAATTAAAAGGATGTTTCGATAAACGTATTCCATTAGTGGACTTCTCATAAAACTAAAATTTCCAATATATTATTAAAATAGGTATATATAAAGATATTTATGGTAAAAGGTTCATAACTATAACATGTTTTAATAAAGTTGTAGAGAGGAAGCTACTAAGACCATATCTTTCCAAAGATAATTCATGAATATTCAAACAATTAAATGATATATCAAGTCATCACAAAGTCGATAGAATGTACAAACTGATAATCATTATTGAGATTTGGAATTTGATGTTAGAGACAAATTATACCTTTTGTTATAAACTTGGAAGAGGTTTTTGGGATTCAAGAGGACGGGAAATCTAACTCTCAGATTCATCTACCACTTAGATATCTTTAATTCTGTGGGAAATATAACTTATCACCTAGTGATTTCAACAAATATATCATATCACTTTTGAGTAAGTACATACCAAATTCAACACATGTACTAAACTCATCTTTTATAAAATGTGAACACGATCACTCTTATAATGGAAAATTTGTAGAAATGTTAGATCATAGAGATAACATGATATGAAATAAGTCCAAAAATATGGTAAAATTTATTTGGTGAAGTCATATGTTTTATGAATATATGTGAGAACCTAAAGATTTAGTGAGTTACATGTATCTGAATCTGTTCTCATATGAGTAATGAAAATATAAGGGTGAAATTTATTTTAATGATGGTATAATATAAACAAACATCATTTTTATGCCTTTAGCATGTTGGATTGCTTATTTCACGTCAAACATTGAACTAAAATGAAACATTTACATATTTTTATAAGATTAAATATGTAAATAAATGAAATACATTACTATATTATGAAAATTCAATATGAAGAACCATTATTAAAATTACAAGAGTAATGAAACAACATATAAATAATAATTCCATGAATGTGAATTCTTTATCAATAGGGTATTACTTAAATATCGCACCAAAAATTACAAAAATGGAAATATGGGAAAACAATAGAAGTATAATAGAAATTTCGAGAGATAAATAAGAAAAATATTGTTACTATATTTTAAAGAGTAATATATACTTATATATATGTGTGAAAATGGGTAATATGACCATTACATGATCGTTGGAAATATTTATGATCATTGGGAATGCATATAAACAATGGGTATATTGAAAATATTTTAATTAATATCTAATAATTTTGTATAAATGAATAATATATTATATATAATATATTAAACATGTATAATTTACTTTAAATATCAATTATGTAAAAAAAGAATGATGGTAAATGAAATATATTAAAACATTACCTAAGAATTTGTTTATTGAAGAAAATTTATTTTTGTAAAATACTATATATTATTATTTAAAATATAAATTCACATATTTAGATAAAAAATTTGAAAAAAAATTATTTATTTTTCGTAATCAAGAAATAGATATTATATATTATGATAAATTTCATTTTTTAAAATTTTCTATGGTGAACAATGAAGGACATGAGTAAACTATAACAAATATAAAATGAAATATATATTTTAAATGATGTATAAAACTTATAAAAATAAAAATAAAAGTGGATATTGGATTTAATATTAAGAATCATTGGTTTTTTTCACTAATGGGACTCTTTTTATTTAAAAATTTTCTTTCTATACTATTATGTAATGAACAATAAAAAAACATCCTACTCAAAATCATCTATTTAGGGGACTCACCACCACCGCTTATAAACTAGTCATATTTATAGATTATCTCATCAATAACTGATCTTTATTAATCCACTATATTCCTATTTCATTTTATCAAATGTTTATAAAAATGTGGTTTAAATATGTCATTTTTAAGGAACCCATTTCAAGGAGTGATTTCATCGAAGTAAGTATACAGTTCTTCATAATCGTTTTCAACTACATTATCTTATAAAATATTTATATGTCTCATTATTTACTATTATTATGTTATATTAATAGAAACTTTATTCTTTTAATATTATGTTAATAAAAAATTTCTCTTACACATTCATAATTATAACATGTTCTTATTTGGATCGGTATAACCCCCTGCATAAATGATTTTATACTATCTTTATCATTTACATTAATATGTGTATAAAATCATATATAATTGTAGTACATGATATTGGTGATTAATTTATGATATGATTAAATCTCAACAATGGTGAAAATAAAATTCATTATCAATATAAACTATCATATATTATTAATAAAATAAACTGAAATGTGCAGGTTCTGAATTCCATTCTTGTAAACCATACCCATATATTACACAAAATGAAAATGGGACTGTAAAAATAATAAAAATAATTCAATTAAAAGATAATTAATAATCATGTATTAATGAACTTGTTATCAAATAATAATGTTCAAAATCTCCATTATGTAACTAGTATGAGAAAATCAAAAGTAATAACATTTGATGATGAAAATAAACTTTAAATAACTAATATAAATATAATAAATAAAAATAATTGAATTGATTAAAAGTAAATATATATGGATAAAGTTATTAAACAAGTTATTGATATGGATATGTTTATTATATAGGGTTTAAATCATGTTTGTAGGATCTAAGAGTAATAGTAAGGGTTTCTCTTCTCAATTTCCTTTCATTGATATATATTACATATTCACAACTTATGTTTTTTTATATTGTGAATTTTATACCCCATTAATGTATTTTATCATAAATTTATTGAAATTAAAGGTATTTAAAAATATATATTAGGCACTCTCATTCAATGTATTTTAGTTCAAACATTTACAATGTTATAAGGTTTTATTTTCCAATCAACATATAAATTCAAGACTATTTATCTCTAAAATTAATTTTGTTGAAAATTTCTATTATTTAACTCAAAAACCAAGAAATTTTATTATCCTTTGGTTATTTAAGGGGTTTTCATGTATGAATATATTTTACCCTCTCTTTTATTTATAATTCACCTTTTTTGTGCTTATAAGTGACACATATTTTATATATTGTTTTTGGTTGGAAATCTTCCCATTTTTTTAATATAGTTTTATGGATATACTTATAACTAATTCTATGATTTCTTAACTTATATTTATAATGGTTTTGAATTATTTTAAAAATTATGAAAGGAATTTTTTTTATCTCTCCTCCATTATGATTTTATCTAGGTCATTTTATGCCATGCTTTTCTAATATTTCCTTTACAAAGATTAATTTTAATGTATTAATGGTTCTTAATATTGGTTTTTTTTCCCATCATTCTTCCTTTTAATCCCATTTATTTATAAAATTTTTATTTAAAAAAGTGTATCAAAATTCAAAGGATATTTATTCTTAATTTCTAAACAAACTTATAGTGTTATTATAATATGTTTTTCATCTAATTTAATATAATATATTAATTATTATGATTGACTAAGAATAAGATTAAATGGAATAGTCTACTTAAAATAAATATATGAAAAATATTTATGACTTATGATGATTTTTTATGAAACCCATTTCTTTATAATGAGTTAATTATGTTATTACTGATTTATGAATGCTTTTATGTTCATATGGGGCATATATGTATGGTTTATTATTTTTTGATTAGTGGATCAAATTGATTTGGTAAAACTTTATATCAGATAAAATTACTTGTAATGGACTACAGAGTGAAGCTAATACACTATACTTATTGGAATATAGAGATTACCTAATCCACTATGTTATAGGGATCTGTCCATTAGATGTGCTTTATCTAATCCAAACTACACAATGAGGAGGTAATTTAAATCCTCACATGCCATGTTGGATAAATTGTTTATAATATAAAAATGTGAATCTGAGGTTTGTGATTATAAATTAATTGTTCTTTTCACGACGTGAAAATAATTGTTAATGAACTTGAATGAATCCATAGATTCATTCTTTGATCGGATAAAAGAGATAGTGGGGGACATGAATGGAATTGGATAAAACAATAATGATATCAAATTGTGATGATATTTCTATGAATATTTCAACCTCAATTAATTTCGAATATTTTGATACTCAAATATAAGGATCCAAAAGGAACTTATATCATAGATTATTTATCATAATTTTATTGCTTATTAAATGAGAAAAATTGATAATGATGTTGTCTGGAAAGGGAAATCTTAGGTTGTGGTGTTCATGACTATGAAGTTTCGCTCAAAGAAAAATAATACAATATAAAGAGAATTTGGATAATTTATGTCATTCCTTTCAATGAAGAATACAATGGGAAAAGTAATGTTCAAAGGGAAATGTCCATTTATATGTTTTTAGTGTGGAAATGTTGGGTTCCTCATTGAAACATATCCCCAGAAATTTTGATATGATGATGAAGATAAATTTCTCATAAGTAAATATAAAAAATATATTAAGGGAAATATGCTTCCATAATAAATATTAAATAAAAAAGTAAATCATGATATCATAACAATATGTTAGCTCAGAAAATTGGAGGACAAATAAATTGATAGGTGAAAATACCTCAATGAAGAATTTGTAGATTTCCTAGAAACACAAAAAATAAAAGAATATAATGATGGTGATGATGCCTATGATAATGAGAGAGTGGATTCCAAAGTAGAATTAGTGGCTATACTTGAAGATATATAAGTTTATAGATCCATAATTAAGAAATACAATGAATTATATGTGATTCCATACACTAATTCAATCAAGAATAAGATCATAAATCTATGATGAAGTATGAAATTGAGAATATTAAATAAAAATAGAAATATTGTAGAAAGTGGTTGAGTGAAAAGTGAAAATTAAAGAGAAGACCCAATTCATCAATTGTTTGAGTAGAATACTGGATGATAGAGTAAAAGTATTTAGGATATAGAATGATATATCATCAGTCTATGATGAAATATAGAAGACAATAAAACTATCTTATCTCCTAAGTTTACATGAGGAAGTCGGATAGCATGAGTTGTGTGTAAATTCAAAAAAACCCATGAAATAATAATGAAGTAGGATGATTTCCTTCAATATAAATTCCTAAAAAATATAGAAAAATGTGGTTTGGGTCTATATTTTAAAAACGTTTATCATTTTTGACACTAAACCATAAGATCCCACATTAATGAGGATGATTAATTTGGGTTTCTCTCAAAATTAAAACACCCATAAAACCCAAAATACCACCAGTGTAGAAGAGAAAAAACACAAGGATACAACAAATATGAGGTGTTTTTGTTTTATAATGATAATACATAATCATAACATGTGTTTCATAACCAATAGATATTGAAAATGTATTTGAAAAATGCATGAAATCAAAAATAATTCAACAATAAATGTATTATTTTAAAGGATACAAATTCCGGTGTAGTTGATAAGGACTTGTGAACAAGTATTAATCTTCATGGATATGATGTAACATGAATATGAGGACTTAAGGTGTTTATACAAATATTATAAAAGAATCATCAAGACCTTTGTCAACAAAAAAATAAATTTTTATATTCTTAATATAAGGTTGATCCATCATATTTGGAGGAGGAACAAACATACAAATCACCATAAATTGTAACGTAAAATACAATGATCAAAAATAAAATAGTATAAAAGGTAAAAATTAAATATAATGATTTAAAAGTAATATATCTGGTTTCAAAAATGGATCCTAGATGGTGAATTTACATCCCATATGATTTGAAATAATGATTTTGTCACATGAATAAAATATGATATGAATGTCATTGAATGTTTTTGATATTATTTAAGATTAAATATTATTTATTTTGAGAAATAAAAAAATAAAAGAAAACTGTTATAGAGGGAGGCCCCACCAAACACTATAATATGGGAGGCAATTAATTATAGTGACTTAAAATATCTACTCATTTCAAATTAAATTTTTTCTTGTCTTTATTTTATCAATGAGGCATTGAATCTGTGTCATTAATCTCACAAAATCACAACCAAAATCTATTAAACTAAAGAAGTGGGAACATAATAATTTGTAATTGGTTCACCAACACTTGGATATATCCAAGGGGAGCATATAAATATTATGTGGATACTCTAATTAATTATTAATTCACTGGTTGTGATAAAAATTAATTAATAATTGTAACAACTTGATATTTTAAAAGGACACTATGTTTAATTACGTATACAACATGCAACACCGATATTAAATAAACCATTAAATATTATTATTTAAATTTGACCATTATAATAAATCTATTAAATTAGTAGGTATGAATACTAATAAACATATTATAAAATATATATATAATTTTTTTTCAATAAATAAAATTAATAATGAATTACTAATTGATTTTAGTTGGTTATAAATGAAGATAAAATCTTTTGATGGTAAATGATAAATATTTCACTGAAACTATTTTTAAGGGTGGAATTTATTTTAAACTTAATTGGTTAATCTCACTAATGAAAAATGATTATAAGGAAATAAATATACTGTATATTAAATTTAATGAATTAATATTCATGGTTATTATGAAAGGAATACGAATAAGGTTATCTTATGCTTTTAAAATATTTTTAGTCAAAAATGGGTTTTATTTCTTTTTTTACATGGATGATATAATAAATTAATGCACATTAATAAAATTTATTTAAAAAACATTATTTTTTAAATCATCATTTAAAAATTTACATAAAGATAATTTTTAATAATTTTATAAGAATATTGATTTTTTGATGAATGATGAAAATACAGATGTTTATTGCCAACTCCATTTTTGTTTAAATAATTTAAAAAGTTCCATTTTGTTATATATCATTTTGAAAAGTGTAATTTTTTCATCAATATTATTAATAACACAATTAAGTTCATTAGAATAAATTTTACGATGCGTATTGGTATAAAAACCATTAATATTTAATAATCATTTTTAAGGTAAATTAATTTTCGTCAAGCTTTGCGGGTATAATTTTCAATTAAATTTTAGAATTTTTTTAATTAAATTTGATAATATTAATTCCATATTTTTAATATTAATATAATTATTTTTTGATTTGGTCACTTTTACTTTTGGTCATCATGAATAATAAAAACTGTAAAAATTAGTCTCTGGTTTAAGGTTAAAATATGTTTATTGGGGGGGGGGGATAAACCCAGATATAAGTGTATGTTGTCAAATTAAACATGTATAAATACTATTTTATATAAATATTTATACGTAATCATATCAAAACTGAAAATATCTAGCCATTTGGGAAAATATTTGTGTGTATAAAATTATTATATTTTAAACTTTTCTGAAATTCTAGGTGTTTCATTTCCACCAATTATAAAAGAACTCCTCTCCTTTATACTCATTACACCACATTGAGGAATTTATATCTACCAAACCCTAACCAATTAAATTATAAAATAATGTATCCATGAATTATAGGTTATATGATTCTTAAAATACCATTCTAATGGTGCTTAAGTAAGGATCTAATGGAGGCCAATCAAAGAAGAGGTAATCGTTCTACCTGACCTCTTTCAGAATATCAATTCATCTACCTTCGTAAAATTTTTATAAAAAATAAAAAAATAATAACATAAGTATATTAAATATACTAAGATAATATTATATAAATTTAATAACCTATATCCATCTCTTTTTTTCATCAAATGGGAAATGAACCCATTGTTCATGTGTAAAGAGGACTACCACCTCACAAACTGATGTAAATCATTTTATATCCAAATATTTGATGGATTGTTATAATAATGAATTTAATATATATATATATATATATTATTTTATTGAAAAATTTATAAATCTATAAAATTAATATATCATCTATTTTCTTACATTTTTATCCATTGAAAAATAATAATGTCCTTCGTACGTATGTGTGAGCTACCACCACCATAAAGCGATGTGATTCATTTTTAATCACTATATCATAGGGATGTGATATATATGTGTATTAAAAGATATAATATTATTTTTATGTTACAAACATCATTATTTAAATATGTAATAATACATATCTTCTTTCCATTATGTTTGTTGAAAAATGGAAACATTATTTATGCATACGTATACCATATCGTCTTCATTATTATATGGTACTTCCATTTTTAAAACAATATTTTATGGTTTTTTAATTATAATTTATTTATAAATAAAATAATTAATTAATTATTTTTATTATTTATATGATTTATTAATTAAACCTTAGACCTTGGTCAATGCACCGATGTCATTTTGAAATTATGAACTGAACGTCCTCAAAACACCCAACGTGTATATAAATGATTACGTAATTAAATATTTCGTTGTAATAAATGAAAAAAAATTAATTATAAATTAGGAAACATATAAAATATTCTAAAAAAATAAAAAAAAATGATATATGTTTATTATATTGTAGTTAAAGGAAACACATGGAATGTTTGGACTTGAAGTTAGGGATTTCATCTCAAATTTTTCTTACTTAGGACATATGCCTATGTTATGAAAAAATATTATTATATAAGTTTTATATTATAAAACGTTTTCCTCTTATATCACAAATAAATTTATTTTATTGATACTTAATGTTTCATTTTAATTTATTCCTTCATGGGGCTTACGATTTGAAATTTTCTAACATTGTAAGTGGCTTATGTTTCAATCGCATTTTAATCAACATATTTTTTATTGAATTTCCATTGTGGAAATAATATGATCCATATTTGATAATCCAATTTCATTTTTTCCTCTATATATTTAATAAATTTTTAATTATGAGTACCATTTTTTTCTATTTGGTGCTCAAATTGGATAAAATTGATTTCAATAAAAGACCCCTTATATCTCTTATATCAATCAAAAAAACATTTTATTCCATATACATGTATTCTAAATGATTTCAATAATGTATTAGAATATTATTAAATTATTTTTTAATCTAATTTCGACCTGTGTTTTATTTAATACAAAATAGTTTAAAAAGAATATTTTTTTTCATTTTATAAACAAGGTTCTTTTTACTGAAGGTGTGAACAAAATATTTATTTTAACAATTACGGTAAGAAGAAAATTCCCATCATCATGACTAATAAATGATTTGAATATTATTTTATAGATTCCAATTTTTTAAGGAAATTAATTATCACAATATTTTATTATTTTTGAGTTTTTAAAATTTATTTTGAAATAGAATGGAAATTTTTCTCAAGCATGTTTTAAATGATCTTTAAATGGAATTTATATTCAAAAATGTCTAAAAACCTTGATTTTACATATTATAAACTATAGATATAATGTAATTATACCATAATTATTCCTTCTCAAGTTTTATTATGATTATTTAAAAGTGATTACAATGAAACCCATTTCTTCTCCAAGGGTAAAATCAAGCTATGATAAAACACTAGTTATTATTATGTTAAAAAATGAAAGTTTTCATGTGTTATGATTATGTTATAGTTTACGGATGTTGTTTATCATGGAAGATGAGCCCAATATAGCTCTTGATGAAATTTGATCCCAATATATCTCTCTAATTCAATGGGTAAAGGTAAAATAGTTAACAAGTTTCTATTTTATCTTAAGAGATTATTAGAATTTACCTAGTTATTTATTACATTTTTAAGAGTTATTGTAAGAGAGATAAGAAAATTATGTTCCATGTTACCAATATGTTTTCATTATACTTGCATAAAATTATAATATATCATTTTCACAAGGATTTTTTTTCATATGGAACATAATTTTTTACTTATATGTCTATTATATTATGTTATATATTAATTTAATGTCTCTTGATTTATGATCCATGATTAATGGTAATGAATCCTATCATGTTATGATCATGGAATTTTATAATGTCATCAAACCCTTATACTCATCTTGTTCTCACTATCATACCCTTTTACTTTTTAATATATTTCGAATAATTATGTTAAATGAATTGTTTATATAAATCATTCAATTGTAAATAATTTCATTACAGATTTTGAATACATAATGTGGGATAGAAAAAGTTTCGTGTAGTGGAAAAAATACCAATTTGAAGACATAGGTATTGTTATATAAGAATTTTTCTTAATTCAATAAAAATCTAAACAGTAAAATTCCATGGGTATGTATGTGATCCAATATTTTGTTTTAATTTTTTATTTTTTGATAGTTGATAGTGCGTCATGTTTATCAGCATTGAATCCAAGAATGTAAGGATTATGATTTTAGCACCGTATTCAGGAGTGGATTTGAGGATCTTATAATTGGAATAAATCGAAAAATTTAGAAAAATTTGGATATTAGGATATTTTCATATGAGGTTAAATTAATAATACCATCATAGTTTTAAAATATTATTGTTGATAATAATTTCAAATACATAGACACATCATTTTTTGGTTTTATGTGATAGTATTTTAAGGTGAATAATGATATTTGGGGAGATAGTTTAGTGGGTTGAGGTATATATAACCCTTAGTTTTTACATAAAGAATAATTTTTGAAGAATAATATTATATTCTTGGATATGTATGCTTAAGGTTATGATATATAATTTTATTTCATTTTTTTAGTTTTTTATATAAGTATATTTATTTATGGATTTTTCTATGTTATACCCATGGTGTTACTGTGGATATTTTGGATTAAAATGTATTATTTCATTATATGAATGTCTATAAATATTGTATATTATATTTCCTTATTCTCTTTTTTTTTTAAACTAATATTAGGAATATATTTTTATCCTCTTACAGATTATGTGCTCTGTTAGGAATTTATTTTAGCACTCTAGGCATAAAAAAATCATCTTGAATACTGATAGTTTGAAGAAAAATATGATATTGTGGTGGAAATTGATTAATAGATGAATTATACATTTTTAGTAGGTTTGTTTACTTATTTTTTATTATAGATGGTAAATTAATTCCTCAAATCTATGAGAATGATCTTAAAAAATACTATCCTTTTACATTATTTTTTGTGGAATCAATGGTCCTTTTCACACCTCAATGATTTATGTATTTGATTTTATTTAATTTCTCATGATTATTTACATTCTTTTTATCAATGTTTACCACCGTTACATTTATATTACCTTTTCATTCAATTATGTCATCTTAATCTTTTGATGATGTATGGATCCTTTGAAATTCTGTTTAACGCTCTTGTTTTTTCTATATGAGAATTCCTAAAGGACTAAGGAAGAGTTAGAGAAAATTTGAGGCTTGTTTTCTACCTAGAGTTCTAGTTTCTTTAGAAAAACTATGAGGATAATGGTGGGATCATGATTAGTAGTAATTGTGCAGCTAGATATCATTAATTACTATTGAAAAGAGAGGATATACCTAAGACCACCTTTAAAATAATATATAGAAATAATGGATACATAATGATTCCATTTGGTCCCACAAATTCTTTAACAGTATTCATAGATTTGATAAATAGTGTCTTTATAGATTTACTTGAACAATTTTTGGTATCCATTATAAATAATATTCTCATATTTTTTAAGTCCAAGGAAGAATATAAAGAGTGTTATAGAATTATTATGAAGACCTTAATAGAAAAAATTGTACACCAAATTAATCAAATGGAAACATAAGCTACATCATAAGGGATTAAATTTCCTATGTATAGATGAATGTCAACACATCATCAATGAAATTAATATATTCTTGATAACTAAACATGTACTCACATTACCCTGTATTAGAGAAGGGTTTTTTATATACGGAGATGCACAAAAGAAGGGATTTTGGAGTATATTGATGAAAAATGAAAAGGTGGTATCTTAGGAATCATTTAAATTAAAGTTTCATGAGGAAATTTACCCAAAACATGATTGGGAGTTAGTAGTGGAAATATTTATGTTAAATATTTGGATGAATTACATTTATAGTGAAAAGTGTGATATCAATGCCTATCATACTAGACTAAATTACATATTCACCAAAAATATTTGAACATCTTCTAAAGGAAATAGTTGATGTTAAAAAAGTAATATAAATTAACAACACATTACCAATATGGTAAGGAAGTAAATGTGGCTAATGATTTTTCTAGGAAGGATCATGCTATATTATCTATGACAAGAATTGAAAGAGACCAAATAATCATGGATTTTAAAAGTTTTAACATGGAAGTCAGAGTGGTAGGAGAGAAATCCTATCTGTTTCAAATTACTGAAAAACCACTCATCTATGTGAAGACCAATAATTCATATAAGGATTATATGGAGCAATATATTATGTTTTTGAATATTTTATATTTCAAACTTGACAAAATCGAATTATAGGTCTTAGGAAATTAATATGTTACCATTCAATACTTGAATTAAAGAAGGATCTATTGAATTATTGTCATAGGTCGTCATTTATTATCTATCTTGTAAATATAATAATTTGTAATGTTAACTAGAAGTGTCTAAGGTGAGAAAATATAGAAAGAGGGATTGAAAATTAAACATCATGATGCTCGGTCTAACCACATGCTAAGTCTGAATATCATAAGTCTAAGGAGATGATGTAACCATTAACAATACCTATATGGATAATAATAACATAACCATGGATTTTGTTGAAGGTCTTACTAAAAAATAAAAAGTCTGTAATTCCATTTGGGTTGTAATTGATTTCCTTATAACGGAGACACAATTCATGATCAGCATAAAAAATTACATTAAGGAAGTGGTAAGGTTTCTCGGAGTACCAATTTAAATTATATCTTCTCAAGTCCCAAGGTTTATCTCATTGTTCATTAAAAGTATAGAAAAATAATTGAATACATATATTATATTCAATACTTCTTATCACCCTCAAAATTAGGGTTAGTATGAGATAACTATTCAATATCTATTTGATTTTCTTGAGATCGTGTTAAATTGAATTCAAAGGATGTTTGGATTAACATATTACATTAGTGGACTTCTCATACAACTAAAATTTCCAATATATTATTCAAATAGGTACATATAAAGATATTTATGGTAAAAGGTTCATAACTATAACATGTTTTAATAAAGTTGGAGAGAAGAAGCTACTAAGACCATATCTTTCCAAAGATAATTCATGAATATTCAAACAATTAAATGATATATCAAGTCATCACAAAGTCGATAGAATGTACAAACTGATAATCATTATTGAGATTTGGAATTTGAAGTTAGAGACAAATTATTCCTTTTGTTATAAACTTGGAAGAGGTTTGTGGGATTCAAGAGAAGGGAAATCTAACCCTCAGATTCATCTACCACTTAGATATCTTTAATTATGTGGAAAATATAACTTATCACCTAGAGATTTCAACAAATATCTCATATCACTTTTGAGTAAGTACATACCAAATTCAACACATGTACTAAACTCATCATTTATAAAATTTGAACATGATCACTCTTATAATGAAAAATTGGTAGAAATGTTAGATCATAGAGATAACATGATATGAAATTAGACCAAAAATATGGTAAAATTTATTTGGTGAAGTCATATGTTTTGTGAATATATGTGGGAACCTAAAGATTTAGTGAGTTAAATGTATCTGAATCTGTTATCATATGAGTAATGATATTATAAGGGTGAAATTTATTTTAATGATGGTATAATATAAACAAACATAATTTTTATGCCTTTACCATGTTGGATTGCTTATTTCACGTGAAACACTGAACTAAAATGAAAAATTTACATATTTTTATAAAAATAAATATGTAAATATATGAAATACATTACTACTTTATGAAAATTCAATATGAAGAACCATTATTAAATTTACAAGAGTAATGAAACAACATATAAATAATAATTCCATGAATGTGAATTCTTTATCAACAGGGTTTTACTTAAATATCACACCAAAAATTACAAAAATGGAAATATGGTAAAACAATAGAAGTATAATAGAAATTTTGAGAGGTAAATAAGAAAAATATTATTACTATATTTTAAAGAGTAAATATACTTATATATATGTGTGAAAATGGGTAATATGATCTTTACATGATCATTGGAAATATTTATGATCATTGGGAATGCATATAACCAATGGGTATATTGAAAATATTTTAATTAATATCTAATAATTTTGTATAAATGAATAATATATTATATATCATATATTAAACATCTATAATTTACTTCAAATATAAATTAAGTAAATAAAGAATGATATTAAATGAAATATATTAAAACATTACCTAAGAATTTGTTTATTGAAGAAAATTTATTTTTGTAAAATACTATATATTATTATTTAAAATATAAATTCACATATTTAGATAATAAATTTGAAAAAAAATTATATATTTTTGGTAATCAAGAAATATATATTATATATTATGATAAATTTCATTTTTTATAATTTTCTAGGGTGAACAATGAAGGACATGAGTAAACTATAACAAATATAAAATGAAATATATATTTTAAATGATGTATAAAACTTATAAAAATAAAAATAAAAGTGGATAATTGAGTTAATATTAAGAATCATTGGTTTTTTTCACTAGTGGGACTCTTTTTATTTAAAAATTTTCTTACTAGACTATTATGTAATGAACAATAAAAAAACATCCTACTCAAAATCATCTATATAGGGGCCTCACCACCACCGCTTATAAACTGGTCATATTTATAGATTATCTCATAAATCCCTAATCTTTATTAATCCCCTATATGTCTCATTATTTAATATTATTATGTTATATTAATAGAAACTTTATTCTTTTAATGTTATGTTAATAAAAATATTTTCTTACACATTCAGAATTATAACATGTTCTTGTTTGGATCGGTATAACCCCCTGCATAAATGATTTTATACTATCTTTAACATTTACATTAAAATGTGTATAAAATCATATATAATTGTAGTACATGATATTGGTGATTAATTTATGATATGATTAAATCTCAACAATGGTGAAAATAAAATTAATTATCAATATAAACTATCCTATATTATTAATAAAATAAACTGAAATGGGCATGTTCTGAATGTAACGCCCCGACCCCTGCAACCCAGAGTCGGTGCATTACTTCGTAACATTGGCATGATCACAAGAAAGATCAAATCTCGAAAGACCGATTAGTTTAGTAGCCTTGGAAACACTAGATATAAACATAAAGTTTTACATTACATTTCAAAGTGAAAAGCTATAACAACAACAAAGTCTTCATATCCACACTATTAACCCCTCATAATATCCCTGCAAGTCAATCATAATTTACTTCTTCACTACCTGGGAAAAATAAAACATAGAAAAGGGGTGAGCTCAAATGCCCAGTAAGGATAACAATATAGCGGAACATTCAAAATAAGCGTAAACATTTAAGGCAATGAATTACTAAAACAAAAGCCTTTTAAACTTGAACTTCAACATAGTATGGCAAAAGTAAAATGAAATAATGCCATTTACTTATTCACATGGATATTCTACTAATCGAATAATCACATGCAAAAATCAATAACCACTTTCATAATGTTGGAATGCATAATGTCAAACATTAATTTCATTGTCTAGGCCTCATCCCAAGACCTAGGGGTTACTTCTAACCGGAACCCAACCCGGAGTGCCTCTAATAACCGGACACCAACCCGGAGTGCCTCTAATAACCGGACACCAACCCGGAGTGCCTCTAATAACCGGAGACCAAACCGGAGGGCTTACTTTTACCAGTCCCTAACCTGGAGGGCTTACTTTAACCAGTCCCCAACCTGGAGGGCTTACTTTTACCGGTCCCCAACCCGGAACATACTTGTTTAGCACATTCATCTGAAGAAAAGTTTGAAATATAACATAAACATTCGTATTAAAACTAGCATACGAAATGTCAATAGTTTCACCATAAACTATGAATGGTATAAAAATAGCACATCCATAGTCAAACATATCACAAAACCTTCAATACAATATAGAAGTTTTGTATCATAATAAATCAACTTCAAATAAGCGTAAAATCCATCAAAGGATGTTGACATAGATGAAATCAAAATTCTTTTTAAAGAAATATCTCCTTTAATTTTGAAATCATTTAAGATCCATATAAAATAAGACATTTTCTTTGAAAATATTCTTATAAGCTTGTAAGTAAAGCTTCGTAGATTTATAACGGTGGAAAATAACCGCACCCGCCGTATAAGTTAAAAAAAACATTCTTACCTCAATTTTGTCGAAAAGGTTAAAAAGGACCTTGTTTTGAAAACGACGGAAAGATTCCTTTATAAACCTCTTATAAAAGTCAAAAAGGGTATAAATGACTTTAACCCATATTCTTGTAAATAGTAAAAATGTTTTGAAATACATTTTTAAGAAACATGGATGTGGATGATAAAGAGATCCCAGTAGATTATTACGTATAAACAACCTCGAATAATGAAGAGATTGTGAAATAACCCTTACCTTGTACTTTTCCTTGGTTGGGGTAGGTTAACCTCCTGTATAATGGTGAAATAGTTGTTATTAAATTATACAAGAATCATATATATTAATATGATATCATATATGATCTTTTAACATTGATTTGTTAATAATATCTTAGAATTATCGTCGTTTCGGGAGTTAACTTACTCATTTTCTTTTATATGTTTTGTTACATAAGCCATGGTTGTTGTATCTTATTTATATCCAGAATGATATCCAGTCCTTAAACATCATTTTTAAATCATCAAATTATAATTATACTTGAATGGATACGATGGAGAATGAATCTCATCGCGTTCGTGGAGACGGTAGTCCGTACGTACGCACGAACGCTACTTCCATTTAATTTTTATTTTAAAATAATAGAATCCAAATGATACATAGGTATATTACTATTCCAGTATAATATAATATTTTATATATGTTACTTAAGTTCATTAACACCATCCTTTATACGTTCCATGCGTGGTATGAACGAGTCATATCATTTTAAGGGGGCGGTAGTCCGCACTTCCTCAAATGAAATTATCGTATGTATATACAACATGAAACGAATAATGGTATGAAATAAAATGGAATTACAGAAGCTTATATATAAAATATATATCATTAATATCATATTTAATTACAGTGCCATCATAATGGCCACCATGAGAGGCGGTAAGATGTATTTGAACAATCATCGTTTCGTGAGGCGTTAGTTTTCCATCCACAGAAACATTATGTTCATCATCCATTAGATGGAGTTGTGTGTATGTGTAGTTTGAATCATTATTATAACAACATCCTAGTATATTGAGGATACTGGTGTTGTTACAAAAGAAAGGAAATAAAAAGAGTTTGGGGGTTGAAGAAGCAAAATAAATGAAAATAATTTAAGAGAAATCATTACCTTTAATTTAGGTATCTCACTTTGGTTGGAACCAAAAGACTTCTTGAAATGCTTTCTGCCTAAGGGGAAGCTTCAAGGAGGAGGAGAGGGTTGTGGGGAGCTTAGTTGGGCAGAGTTTGGACGAGCCAAGTGGCTTGAGAGGTGTGAAGTAATGAGAAGGAGGAGTGCCCTTTTATAAGAGGGGTGAGGGGCACCTTTGGAAAAGCTAGAAATATTAATTTATAATAAATTCATATTCGGTTTCTAATGGCTCCAAAGTTGACTATTCAAAGGTTGAGGTGGGGATGGGTCGAAAACAACTCATCCAATAGAATTTAGACAGGTTTGGGTACTTATATTAACCTTATCTTTAATTATTAACTCTAAGTTAATTAGTTTCACTTTTACAATGTCTCTTTGTATTTTTATATTATATGGTTAATAAACTTACTATATACATCCAAGCGACCCCCAAGTGGTCCATTAATGATTAACCTATCATAATATAAGTCTCTTGGCCGAACCTTAGATTTTTAGGAATTTAATATCAATTAATAATATAATATTTGTTTTAAGAACTCTTTTATGTCAATTTTGACACTATTCATTAGTTGATTTTTGTGAAACTCATAACAGATTGATTACTTCGAACAAAGTCAATTAAATCAATCCTAATATATCATATTATCCTAGAAATTAGTTTAATTCATTAAAAGTTTCATATTATATTTATTTGGGTATTTATAATATCAATTAGTTTAATTTTTCACTATTATAGTAATTACTGCATCATCATTGTGTCATAAATAAAGTAAATTATTTAATGTCTAAAAATTATAAATAAAATATCATTATGTAGGAAATCTGTTTATCTTTCTAATGAATATTTATAATCGAAAATCCAACATGTATAACCCTATGTAAAAATTGTTCTTCTAAAAGATGTAAGCTTATGCCATTTTTATTTTTATTTTAACTTTATTAATATAATGTGTCCCTACCACATACAAGTGGCTCCATGGGGTCCCCAAATTGACCCAAGGATGGCCATGGTCGGGTATGTGGCCACCAATAAGGTTATGACACGTTTTAGGGTAATTTTGTATTATTATAATATTATTTTTTTAACCCTTATTTACCGGATTTACCCTTTAACCATGGTAAATAAAATATTTACCGCAGTAATTATTCAAAATGTGTAAAAATAAAAGTTACCTATTTACACAATTTGAACATCCTGATTCCAAATATGGAATCCATTTTCCTAAATTCAAAACACAGAAGTGGCAGAAATTAATTTAAAATTAATTCCCGCTGTCAAAACAAAAAGCGTGTTTTTAAGAGATAATAACTATCAAAAGATTGACACTTGTTTATGTTCGGTTTAATTGTAAAATTATGTCCAATGACCAACATTATATTAAACGGTAAAAATATATTCTAAATATAATTTAAAACCACTCAAATTCATAATTTATCACTATTAATTATTTTGATTAAAAAAGTTGTTTTTAATTAAAATTTAGAAATTTTCACTATTCATCAAAATATGAAAGTTATCCGAAATGTACCAAAATTTCACCCTAGGCTAATTTCGATATTCCGAATCCAAAAATGAAGTCCATTTTAAAATATAAAATATATATGATTTCAAAAATTAGGTATTACTATTCACAACGGCTAGTTTAATTAGTTGTGGCGTGTGTTAGAACTCGAGGTTGCGTACAACACACGCTATCGCATTATTCGAAGGGAAACGTACCGTGGAAGCTTGGGATGTTTCATTTTAAATTTTTTGATGTCTCCATTTAGTCAAAAAGTTTAAAATATTGTATTTAAAAAGGTTTCACTATCAAAAGTTGATAAAAGTGCAATACTGAAAATGAATCTGTTCTTGCATTATAACTAAGAAACTCATAATATGGATTCTAAAATTATAAGGATTATATAAAGTTCAAAATGTAGTTAATACTATTCATGACCTCTTTTAATGGTGTGATTGAACTCGGTGTTGCGTGTAGTGCAAGTTATTGAATTATTTTTAAGAAATAACACACTCTGAAATCTTGGGGTGTTACATTCTCCCCTCCTTCAATAAATTGCGTCCTCACAATTTGAAATTGTTCTTAGAAAATAAAAGGTTGAAAGTAGAAAATATATTTGTGGGAAAACCCACATCGAAAATTGGGTTACTAAAATTTAGTCTTAATATGAGGAAAAGAGAAATCAAAGGGTCACCACCAAATTATGATCTCGATTAGGAGAACATTGGTGGAAATTGGAGACATATAATCGGAGGAAAAACATAAATATTTATAGGTAGTGATTGAGGTCATCAATCACAAACAAGTATAAAATTGAGTTCCTTAAATTCATTAATCTATGATGAATTGAAATACCATCGGTTCAACAAAACATAGGGTATTAGGATAACACATTTTTGACGTTTCAAAATATCCTAGTTGAAATCCCACATCGAAAAATGAATTAATGAGGCCTCTATTTAAACTAAAGAGTGGAAAGTATGAAGATTACCGAAAATAACACATACTAGGGATCCATGTAGGAAAATATGGATATGAAGGAGAAATCTAACCATCAATTATCTGATGGAGAGTGGTAGAGAACATGGCTATGAAGAGGCCAAAAATCCCAAAGCCATAAATTAGTGATGATTTAAGGTACCGTCTAGGACAACATTTTTGTTCTAAGTTCCTTTTATTAATTTTGAGGAATTTATTTATGAGATTGGATAAGATCATAAGGAGATATACTTACTTTATAATTAGAGTTTTATCCATTAATAAATTTCTACCACAAACTCATCTTTTACTCTAAAAGATAATAGAACGTAAAAATTCTATTTACACTATTCGTATAGGGTTCCAAAATAAACGAATTTATAATTCATCTACAAGATCTTTTAATAAAAGCTACATTATTTAATCCAGGACATCTCGTGGGCCAGTGGTAGGTGATACACCCTTGTCGCCCTTTGGTTGCGGGTTCAAGTCACGCAGCCTTGCCGGACGCGACGGGTTGCCGCCCGACCTCCGTGTTTTCTTTTTATGGTAATCCAAAATAATCCAAACTAGAACTATCCAAAATACTTCTGTCCAAACTCACAGTCCAACATTTATAAGGAAGGTAAACATAATATAGATCCTTTTTACCCCGTAATAGCATATGAATATCTTCATCATGTATTCTTTTAATACACTGAAACATCCCGAATTACCATATTCCTTATTGATTACATTCATGCTCCCTTATTCCATATAGAATGCTGGATATACTTCATTAATCCAAAAATGTTTTAAAACCCAACAATGATGGAATATACAAATCATTAATCAGTTCCAAGGTAGTCAAGAATATCCAATACAATTTATCCAAAACAATCACTTATTATTCCAAAATCACTACCTCAGTATCAGAACTATATTATGATTTATCATTCTCTCAACCATATATTTTCCAAAAATTTATCCTGCTATTGAGTCACTTTTTTTTGTTCCACACAATCTCAAGTCCTTAATGAAATAGTACTGCAGTAAAATCCTTATATACTCCATGATTATTGTAACAAGTACATTGTTGATACAACACTCAATTGACATAATCAACATAAGAACTCTAATCATTCCTCTTCATCTGTGGTAGTATCATAACTTGATTATTATCCAATAGCATCATTTGCGTCATAGTCTGATGACTGGGACATAGGTTCGCGTAGTGTCCAAACTCCTTGCAAATGAAGCATTGTACATTTGAAACCATTTTCTTACCCTTGCAGTCACGTACTTTGTGCCCTTTTCCTCCACACTTATAACAAACTCCCATTCCTTTCAGGCAAGTTCCAGGGTGTTTCTTTCCACATTTACCACATATGGGAAAATTCTTCTTTTCCCTCTTCCCTTTATCCATCTTTCTCTCTTCCATCCTTTTCTTCCCTTGCTTCCCTTCGAAGACATAGGACTCAGTAAACTCTTTACTTATCTTATCAACACATGATATTATTTCTTCATATGATGATAATACATGGGAGACTATTTCTCTTATAAATTCTATCTTAAGACCATGAAAGATATGATCCTTCCTTCTCTTTGGATCATGTGCATTTCTGGATTTCCCATTCCTTCTACTAGGCACCATTTCTAAACAATGGCATACACTAGATTAGTTTATGAATCAAAATACATAATCCCATACTTATAAAACACTTAACATAAATTGAACTATTTATAGATATAATCCATAATCATAAAAATGTTTTCTTTGAGGAAGTATATACTCATAAACCCTTCATAATGGTTTGTAAGGAAAATGAGAATTATCCAAAGCATATCCCCCGGGAGTGTCGTAACCAAGAGTGCAGCAAGGCCCGTTGTCGTGCACCAGTTCCCGTTCGAGTCTAGCTCAAAGCGGTGTTTTCGGGTTTTACCCCTAGGTACATCTGTTCCAGAGCCGCCTCTACCTGCTCGTATCCAGACAGGGATGTATTGCTTGGAAAACTCACAAAATCTCTACAATACCAAAATTCTAGGAAGTTCTTCTACACTAATCCTCAAAGTTCATCTTAGGTCTACGTGCTCTAATCAGAGTTTATCTAAATCTAGCTACCAAGGTTTGTACTAAACTTCCTCTGATACCAACTGTAATGCCCCGACCCCAGCTACCCAGAGTCGGTGCATTACTTCGTAACATTGGCATGATCACAAGAAAGATCAAATCTCGAAAGACCGATTAGTTTAGTAGCCTTGGAAACACTAGATATAAACATAAAGTTTTACATTACATTTCAAAGTGAAAAGCTATAACAACAACAAAGTCTTCATATCCACACTATTAACCCCTCATAATATCCCTGCAAGTCAATCATAATTTACTTCTTCACTACCTGGGAAAAATAAAACATAGAAATGGGGTGAGCTCAAATGCCCAGTAAGGATAACAATATAGCGGAACATTAAAAATAAGCGTAAACATTTAAGGCAATGAATTACTAAAACAAAAGCCTTTTAAACTTGAACTTCAACATAGTATGGCAAAAGTAAAATGAAATAATGCCATTTACTTATTCACATGGATATTCTACTAATCGAATAATCACATGCAAAAATCAATAACCACTTTCATAATGTTGGAATGCATAATGTCAAACATTAATTTCATTGTCTAGGCCTCATCCCAAGACCTAGGGGTTACTTCTAACCGGAACCCAACCCGGAGTGCCTCTAATAACCGGACACCAACCCGGAGTGCCTCTAATAACCGGACACCAACCCGGAGTGCCTCTAATAACCGGAGACCAAACCGGAGGGCTTACTTTTACCAGTCCCTAACCTGGAGGGCTTACTTTAACCAGTCCCCAACCTGGAGGGCTTACTTTTACCGGTCCCCAACCCGGAACATACTTGTTTAGCACATTCATCTGAAGAAAAGTTTGAAATATAACATAAACATTCGTATTAAAACTAGCATACGAAATGTCAATAGTTTCACCATAAACTATGAATGGTATAAAAATAGCACATCCATAGTCAAACATATCACAAAACCTTCAATACAATATAGAAGTTTTGTATCATAATAAATCAACTTCAAATAAGCGTAAAATCCATCAAAGGATGTTGACATAGATGAAATCAAAATTCTTTTTAAAGAAATATCTCCTTTAATTTTGAAATCATTTAAGATCCATATAAAATAAGACATTTTCTTTGAAAATATTCTTATAAGCTTGTAAGTAAAGCTTCGATGATTTATAACGGCGGAAAATAACCGCACCCGCCGTATAAGTTAAAAAAAACATTCTTACCTCAATTTTGTCGAAAAGGTTAAAAAGGACCTTGTTTTGAAAATGACGGAAAGATTCCTTTATAAACCTCTTATAAAAGTCAAAAAGGGTATAAATGACTTTAACCCATATTCTTGTAAATAGTAAAAATGTTTTGAAATACATTTTTAAGAAACATGGATGTGGATGATAAAGAGATCCCAGTAGATTATTACGTATAAACAACCTCGAATAATGAAGAGATTGTGAAATAACCCTTACCTTGTACTTTTCCTTGGTTGGGGTAGGTTAACCTCCTGTATAATGGTGAAATAGTTGTTATTAAATTATACAAGAATCATATATATTAATATGATATCATATATGATCTTTTAACATTGATTTGTTAATAATATCTTAGAATTATCGTCGTTTCGGGAGTTAACTTACTCATTTTCTTTTATATGTTTTGTTACATAATCCATGGTTGTTGTATCTTATTTATATCCAGAATGATATCCAGTCCTTAAACATCATTTTTAAATCATCAAATGATAATTATACTTGAATGGATACGATGGAGAATGAATCTCATCGCGTTCGTGGAGACGGTAGTCCGTACGTACGCACGAACGCTACTTCCATTTAATTTTTATTTTAAAAGAATGGAATCCAAATGATAAATAGGTATATTACTATTCCAGTATAATATAATATTTTATATATGTTACTTAAGTTCATTAACACCATCCTTTATACGTTCCATGCGTGGTATGAACGAGTCATATCATTTTAAGGGGGCGGTAGTCCGCACTTCCTCAAATGAAATTATCGTATGTATATACAACATGAAACGAATAATGGTATGAAATAAAATGGAATTACAGAAGCTTATATATAAAATATATATCATTAATATCATATTTAATTACAGTGCCATCATAATGGCCACCATGAGAGGCGGTAAGATGTATTTGAACAATCATCGTTTCGTGAGGCGTTAGTTTTCCATCCACAGAAACATTATGTTCATCATCCATTAGATGGAGTTGTGTGTATGTGTAGTTTGAATAATTATTATAACAACATCCTAGTATATTGAGGATACTGGTGTTGTTACAATAGAAAGGAAATAAAAAGAGTTTGGGGGTTGAAGAAGCAAAATAAATGAAAATAATTTAAGAGAAATCATTACCTTTAATTTAGGTATCTCACTTTGGTTGGAACCAAAAGACTTCTTGAAATGCTTTCTGCCTAAGGGGAAGATTCAAGGAGGAGGAGAGGGTTGTGGGGAGCTTAGTTGGGCAGAGTTTGGACGAGCCAAGTGGCTTGAGAGGTGTGAAGTAATGAGAAGTAGGAGTGCCCTTTTATAAGAGGGGTGAGGGGCACCTTTGGAAAAGCTAGAAATATTAATTTATAATAAATTCATATTCGGTTTCTAATGGCTCCAAAGTTGACTATTCAAAGGTTGAGGTGGGGAGGGGTCGAAAACAACTCATCCAATAGAATTTAGACAGGTTTGGGTACTTATATTAACCTTATCTTTAATTATTAACTCTAAGTTAATTAGTTTCACTTTTACAATGTCTCTTTGTATTTTTATATTATATGGTTAATAAACTTACTTTATACATCCAAGAGACCCCCAAGTGGTCCATTAATGATTAACCTATCATAATATAAGTCTCTTGGCCGAACCTTAGATTTTTAGGAATTTAATATCAATTAATAATATAATATTTGTTTTAAGAACTCTTTTATGTCAATTTTGACACTATTCATTAGTTGATTTTTGTGAAACTCATAACAGATTGATTACTTCGAACAAAGTCAATTAAATCAATCCTAATATATCATATTATCCTAGAAATTAGTTTAATTCATTAAAAGTTTCATATTATATTTATTTGGGTATTTATAATATCAATTAGTTTAATTTTTCACTATTATAGTAATTACTGCATCATCATTGTGTCATAAATAAAGTAAATTATTTAATGTCTAAAAATTATAAATAAAATATCATTATGTAGGAAATCGTTTTATCTTTCTAATGAATATTTATAATCGAAAATCCAACATGTATAACCCTATGTAAAAATTGTTCTTCTAAAAGATGTAAGCTTATGCCATTTTTATTTTTATTTTAACTTTATTAATATAATGTGTCCCTACCACATACAAGTGGCTCCATGGGGTCCCAAAATTGACCCAAGGATGCCCATGGTCGGGTATGTGGCCACCAATAAGGTTATGACACGTTTTAGGGTAATTTTGTATTATTATAATATTATTTTTTTAACCCTTATTTACCGGATTTACCCTTTAACCATGGTAAATAAAATATTTACCGCAGTAATTATTCAAAATGTGTAAAAATAAAAGTTACCTATTTACACAATTTGAACATCCTGATTCCAAATATGGAATCCATTTTCCTAAATTCAAAACACAGAAGTGGCAGAAATTAATTTAAAATTAATTCCCGCTGTCAAAACAAAAAGCGTGTTTTTAAGAGATAATAACTATCAAAAGATTGACACTTGTTTATGTTCGGTTTAATTGTAAAATTATGTCCAATGACCAACATTATATTAAACGGTAAAAATATATTCTAAATATACTTTAAAACCACTCAAATTCATAATTTATCACTATTAATTATTTTGATTAAAAAAGTTGTTTTTAATTAAAATTTAGAAATTTTCACTATTCATCAAAATATGAAAGTTATCCGAAATGTACCAAAATTTCACCCTAGGCTAATTTCGATATTCCAAATCCAAAAATGAAGTCCATTTTAAAATATAAAATATATATGATTTCAAAAATTAGGTATTACTATTCACAACGGCTAGTTTAATTAGTTGTGGCGTGTGTTAGAACTCGAGGTTGCGTACAACACACGCTATCGCATTATTCGAAGGGAAACGTACCGTGGAAGCTTGGGATGTTTCATTTTAAATTTTTTGATGTCTCCATTTAGTCAAAAAGTTTAAAATATTGTATTTAAAAAGGTTTCACTATCAAAAGTTGATAAAAGTGCAATACTGAAAATGAATCTGTTCTTGCATTATGACTAAGAAACTCATAATATGGATTCTAAAATTATAAGGATTATATAAAGTTCAAAATGTAGTTAATACTATTCATGACCTCTTTTAATGGTGTGATTGAACTCGGTGTTGCGTGTAGTGCAAGTTATTGAATTATTTTTAAGAAATAACACACTCTGAAATCTTGGGGTGTTACACTGAATTCCATTCTTGTAATCCATACCCATATATAACACAAAATGAACATGGGACTGTAAAAATAATAAAAATAATTCAATTAAAAGATAATTAATAATCGTGTATTAATGAACTTGTTATCAAATAATATTGTTCAAAATCTCCATTATGTAACTAGTATGAAAACTCAAAAGTAATAACATTTGATGATGAAAATAAACTTTAAATAACTAATATAAATATAATAAATAAAAATAATTGAATTGATTAAAATTAAATATATATGGATAAAGTTATTAAATAAGTTATTGATATGGATATGTTTATTATATAGGGTTTAAATCATGTTTGTAGGATCTAAGAGTAACAGTAAGGGTTTCTCATCTCAATTTCCTTTCATTGATATATACTACATATTCACAACTTATGTTCTTTTATATTGTGAATTTTGTACCCCAATAATGTATTTTATCATAAATTTATTGAAATTAAAGGTATTTAAAAATATATATTAGGCACTCTCATTCAATGGATTTTAGTTCAATCATTTACAATGTCATAAGGTGTTATTTTCCAATCAACATATAAATTCAAGACTATTTATCTCTAAAATTAATTTTGTTGAAATTTTCTATTATTTAACTAAAAAACCACTAAAATTTATTATCCTTTGGTTATTTAAGGGGTTTTCATGTATGAATATATTTTACGCTCTCTTTTATTTATAATTAACCTTTTTTGTGCTTATAAGTGACACATATTTTATATATTGTTTTTGGTTGGAAATTTTCCCATTTTTTTAATATAGTTTTATGGATATACTTATAACTAATTCTATGATTTCTTAACTTATATTTATAATGGTTTTGAATTATTTTAAAAATTATGAAAGGAATGTTTTTTATCTCTCCTCCATTATGATTTTAGATAGGTCATTTTATCCCATGCTTTTCTAATATTTCTTTTAAAAAGATTAATTTTAATGTATTAATGATTCTTAATATTGGTTTTTTTTTGCATCATTCTTTCTTTTAATCCCATTTATTTATAAATTTTTTATTTACAAATTTTATCAAAATTCAAAGGTTATTTATTCTTAATTTCTAAAAAAAATTATAGTGTTATTATAATATGTTTTTCATCTATGTTAATATACTATATTAATTATTATGATTGACTAAGAATAAGATTAAATGGAATAGTCTACTTAAAATCAATATATGATAAATATTTATGACTTATGATGATTTTTTATGAAACCCATTCCTTTATAATGAGTTAATTATGTTATTACTGATTTATGAATGCTTTTATGTTCATATGGGCCATATATGTATGGTTTATTATTTTTTGACTAGTGGATCAAATTGATTTGGTAAAAATTTATATCATATAAAATTATTTGTAATGGACTGCAGAGTGAAGCTAATACACTATGCTTATTACAAATGGAGATTACCTAATCCACTATGTTATAGGGATATGTCCATTAGGTGTTAATGTTATTTTTAATGACACTTGGCTTTTGAAATGATTCTATATGAATATATTTATTCCATATTTCTTTATTATTCAACATTACTATTTTATATTTCTATTTATTATGATAATATTCTCATGTATCCATATTCTGATGCTTCATTATTGTGCTATGCTAAATTTTTTATGTCATTATTTGAGTTTTATAGACTATATTTTATTGGTATGATTTACATATATTATAGTCATATGCCATTAATATTCTCATAATCATATATTTATCTTTTCATCACACATAATATTCTTTATGAGAACCTATTCTCAACTGATATCTTTCATATTTACCTTACTAAGTGTAAAATCTCACCACTAACTTATGTTTCTATTCCCAAGGTAATGTTTATGAATATAAAATATGATATATATATATATATATGGAATGTGGGTTTGGTATGGAGAAATTTGAGTGAAATTTTCAATAGGTTTTATAATAATTCATCTATGTATCTAATCTCCAAATACACTAAACCTATGTTTTATAGGGGAGTGTTTTATTATGAGTGGTGGTGGATAATTATGTACATTTTTGTAAGAAGTATGTTTTTCATTGTTGGGTAATCTCACAATTTAATGGTTTTTTCCTTATTTTAAGACTAATAAGTGATATTATAGTGGGTGGTTTAAATAAGTTGATTACTTATCAATTGGTATTCAGGGATGAAGAAATTCAAAAAGATATTTTTATCTCATTAGATATAAATTTCACTTATAGAAGAATCTAATAAAATTATACCTATAATCCTTAGAATTGGATGTTTATATAGATTTTATTCATATAAATTCAATCAATATGATGATTGATTCATCTTTAAAGAGATACCGTAATGATTTTGATGGAGATTCCAAGGGAATCAATGTGTTAGATGTGTTTTGTCTAATCCAAACTACACAATGAAGAGGTAATTTAAATCCTCACATTCCATGTTGGATAAATTGTTTATTATATAAAAATGTGAATATGAGGTTTGTGATTATAAATTAATTGTTCTTTTCACGAAGTGAAAATAATTGATAATAAACTTGAGTGAATCCATAGATTCATTCTTTGATCGGATAAAAGAGATAGTGGGGGACATGAATGGAATTGGATAAAACAATAATGATATCAAATTGTGATGATATTTCTATGAATATTTCCACCTCAGTTAATTTCAAAGATTTTGATACTCAAAAATAAGGATCCAAAAGGATCTTATATCATAGATTATTTATCATAATTTTATTTCTTATTAAATGAGAAAAATTGACAATGATGTTGTCTGGAAAGGGAAATCTTAGGTTGTGGTGTTCATGACTATGAAGATTTGCTCAATGAAAAATAATACAATATAAAGAGAATTTGGATAATTTATGTCATTCCTTTAAATTAATAATACAATGGGAAAATTAATGTTCAAAGGGAAATGTCCATTTATATGTTTTCGGTGTGGAAATGTTGGGTTCCTCATTGAAACATATCCCCAGAAATTTTGATATGATGATGAAGATAAATTTCTCATTAGTAAATATATAAAATATATTAAGGGAAATATGATTCCATAATAAATATTAAATAAAAAGTAAAACATGATATCATAACAATATGTTAGCTCATAAAATTGGAGGACAAATAAATTGATAGGTGAAAATACCTCAATGAAGAATTTGTAGTTTTCCTAGAATAACAAAAAATAAAAGAATATAATAATGGTGATGATGCCTATGATTATGAGAGGGTGGATTCCAAAGTGGAATTAGTGGCTATACTTGAAGATATATAAGTTTATAGATCCAAAATTAGGAAATATAATGAATTATATGTGATTCCATACACTAATTCAATCAGTAATAAGATCATAAATCTATGATGAAGTATGAAATTGAGAATATTAAATAAAAATAGAAATATTGTAGAAAGTGGTTGAGTGAAAAGTGAAAATTAAAGAGCAGACCCAATTCATCAATTGTTTGAGTAGAATACTGGATGATAGATTCAAAGTATTTAGGATATAGAATGATATATCATCAGTCTGTGATGAAATATAGAAGACGATAAAACGATCTTATCTCCTAAGTTGACATGAGGAATTCGGATAACATGAGTTGTGTGTAAATTGAAAAACACCCATGAAATAATAATGAAGTAGGATGATTTCCTTCAATATAAATTCCTAAAAAATAGAGGAAAATGTGGTTTGGGTCTATATTTTAAAAAATGTTATCATTTTTGACACTAAACCATAAGATCCCACATTAATTAGGATGATTAATTTGGATTTCCCTCAAAATTAAAACACCCATAAAACCCAAAATACCACCAGTGTAGAATAGAAAAAACACAAGGATACAACAAATATGAGGTGTTTTTTTTATAATGATAATACATAATCATAACATGTGTTTCATAACCAATATATATTGAAAATGTATTTGAAAAATGCATGAATTCAAAAATAATTCAACAATAAATGTATTATTTTAAAGGATACTAATTTCGGTGTAGTTGAAAAGGACTTTTGAACAAGTATTAATCTTCATGGATATGATGTAACATGAATATAAAGACTTAATGTGTTTATACATATCTTATAAAAGAATCATCAAGACCTTTGTCACCAAAAAAATAAATTTTTATATTCTTAATATGAGGTTGATCCATCATATTTGGAGGAGGAACAAACATAAAAATCACCATCAATCGTAATGTAAAATACATAGATCAAAAATAAAATAGTATAAAAGGTAACAATTAAATATAATTATTTAAAAGTAATATATCCGGTTTTGAAAATGGATCCAAGATGGTGACTTTACATCCCATATGATATGAAATAATGATCTTGTCACATGAATAAAATATGATATGTATGTCATTGAATGTTTTTGATATTATTTAAGATTAAATATTATTTATTTTGAGAAATAAAAAAATAAAAGAAAATTGTTATAGAGGGAGGCCCCACCAAACACTATAATATGGGAGGCAATTAATTATGGTGACTTAAAATATCTACTCATGTCAAATTAAATTTTTTTCTTGTCTTCATTTTATCAATGAGGCATTGAATCTGTCTCATTAATCTCACATAAGCACAACCAAAATCTATTAAACTAACGAATTGGGAACATAATAATTTGTACTTGGTTCACCAACACTTGGATATATCCAAGGGGAGCATATAAATATTATGTTGATACTATAATTAATTATTAATTCACTGGTTGTGATAAAAAATAATTAATAATTGTAACAACTTGATATTTTAAAAGGACACTATGTTTAATTACGTATACAACATGCAACACCGATATTAAATAAACCATTAAATATTATTATTTAAATTTTTCCATTATAATAAATCTATTAAATTAGCAGGTATGAATACTAATAAACATATTATAAAATATAGATATAATTTTTTTTCAATAAATAAAATTACTAATGAATTACTAATTAATTATAAATTGGTTATAAATGAAGATAAAATCATTTGATGGTAAACGATAAATATTTCATTGAAACTATTTTTAAGGGTGGAATTTATTTTAAACTTAATTGGTTAATGTTTTCACTAATGAAAAATGATTATAATGAAATAAGTATACTGTATATTAAATTTAATGAATTAATATTCATGGTTATTATGAAAGTAATACGAATAAGGTTATCTTATGCTTTTAAAAAAAATTATTCAAAAATGGGGTTTATTTCTTTTTGTTCATGGATGATATAATAAATTAATGCACATTAATAAAATTTATTTAAAAAAACATTATTTTTTAAATCATCATTTAAAAATTAACATAAAGATAATTTTTAATAATTTTATAAGAATATTGATTTTTTGATGAATGATGAAAATACAAGTGTTTATTTGCAACTCCATTTTTGTTTAAATAATTTAAAAAGATCCATTTTGTTATATAACATTTTTAAAAGATTAATTTTTTCATCAATATTATTAATAACACAATTAAGTTCATTAGAATAAATTTTACGATGCGTATTGGTATAAAAACCATTAATATTTAATAATCATTTTTAAGGTAAATTAATTTTTGTCAAGATTTGCGAGTATAATTTTAAATTAAATTTTAGAATTGTTTTAATTAAATTGGATTATATTAATTCCATATTTTTTATATTAATATAAAGTTTTTTTGATTTGGTCACTTTTATTTTTGGTCATCATGAATAATAAAAACTGTAAAAATTAGTCTCTGCTTTAAGGTTAAAATATGATTATTGGGGGGTGGGGGATAAACCCAGATATAAGTGTATGTTGTCAAATTAAACCTCTATAAATACTATTTTATATAAATATTTATACCTAATCATATAAATACTCAAAATATCTAGCCATTTGGGAAAATATTTTTGTGTATGACATTATTATATTTTAAACTTTTCTGAAATTCTAAGTGTTTCATTTCAACCAATTATAAAAGAACACCTCTCCTTTATATTCATTACACCACATTGAGGAATTTATATATACCAAACCCTAACCAACTAAATTATAAAATAATATATCCATGAATTATAGGTTATATGATTCTTAATATACCATTCTAATGGTGCTCAAGTAAGGATCTAATGGAGGCCAATCAAAGGAGAGGTAATCGTTCTACCTGACCTCTTTTAGAATATCAATTCATCTACCTTCGTAATATTTTTATAAAAAATAAAAAATAATAACATAAGTATATGAAATATACTAAGATAATATTATATAAATTTAATAACCTATATCCATCTCTTTTTTTCATCAAATGGGAAATGAACCCATTGTTCATGTGTAAAGCGGACTACCGCCTCACAAACTGATGTAAATCATTTTATATCCAAATATTTGATGGATTGTTATAATAATGAATTTAATATATATATATATATATATATATATATTTTATTTTATTGAAAGATTTATAAATCTATAAAATTAATATATCATCTATTTTCTTACATTTTTATCCATTGAAAAATAATAATGTCATTCGTACGTATGTGCGAGATACCACCACCATAAAGCGATGTGATTCATTTTTAATCACTAAATCATAGGGATGTGATATATATGTGTATTAAAAGATATAATATTATTTTCATGTTACAATCATCATTATTTAAATATGTAATAATACACATCTTCTTTCCATTATGTTTGTTGAAAAATGGAAACATTATTTATGCATACGTATACCATATCGTCTCCATTATTATATGGTACTTCCATTTTTATAACAATATTTTATGGTTTTTTTAATTATAATTTATTTATAAATATAATAATTAAGTAATTATTTTTATTATTTATATGATTTATTAATTAAACCTTAGACCATGGTCAATGCACCGATGTCATTCTGAAATTATGAACTGAACGTCCTCAAAACACCCAACGTGTATATAAATGATTACGTAATTAAATATTTCTTTGTAATAAATGAAAAATAAATAATTATAAATTACGAAACATATAAAATATTCTTAAAAAATAAAAAAAATTGATATATGTTTTTTATATTGTAGTTAAAGGAAACACATGGAATGTTTGGACTTGAAGTTAGGGATTTCATCTCAAATTTTTCTTACTTAGGACATATGCCTATGTTATGAACAAATATTATTATATAAGTTGTATATTATAAAACTTTGTCCTCTTATATCACGAATCAATTTATTTTATTTATACTTAATGTTTCATTTTAATTTATTCCTTCACGGGGCTTACGATTTGAAATTTTCTAACATTGTAAGTGGCTTACGTTTCAATCCCATTTTAATCAACTTATTTTCTTATTGAATTTCCATTGTGGAAATAATATGATCCATATTTGATAATCCAATTTCATTTTTTCCTCTATATATTTCTTAAATTTTTAATTATGAGTACCATTTTTATCTATTTTGTGCTCAAATAGGATAAAATTGATTTCAATAAAAGACCCCTTATATCTCTTATATCAATCAGAAAAACATTTTATTCCATATACATGTCTTCTAAATGATTTCAATAATGTATTGGAATATTATTAAATTATTGTTTAATCTAATTTCAACCTGTGTTTTATTTAATACAAAATCGTTTAAAAAGAATATTTTTTTCATTTTATAAACAAGGTTCATTTTACCGAAGGTGTGAACAAAATATTTATTTTAACAATTACAGTATGAAAAAAATTCCCATCATCATGACTAATCAATGATTTGAATATTATTTTATAGATTACAATTTTTTAATGAAATTAATTATCACAATATTTTTTTATTTTTGAGTTTTTAAAATTTATTTTGAAATAGAATGGAAATTTTTCTCAAGAATGTTTTAAATAATCTTTAAATGGAATTTATATTAAAAAATATCTAAAAACCATGATTTTACATATGATAAACTATAGATACAATGTAATTATACCATAATTATTCCTTCTCTAGTTTTATTATGATTATTTAAAAGAGATTACAATGAAACCCATTTCTTCTCCATGGGTAAAATCAAGCTATGATAAAACACAAGTTATTATTATGTTAAAAAATGAAAGTTTTCTTGTGTTATGATTATGTTATAGTTCAGGGATGTTGTTTATCATGGACGATGAGCCCAATATAGCTCCTGATGAAATTTGATCCCAATATATCTCTCCAATTCAATGGGTAAAGGTAAAATAGTTAACAAGTTTCTATTTTATCGTAAGAGATTATTAGAATTTACATAGTTATTTATTACATTTTTAAGAGTTATTATAAGAGAGATAAGACAATTATGTTCCATGTTACCAATATGTTTTCATTATACTTGCATAAAATTATAATGTATCATTTTCACAAGGATTTTTTTCATATGGATCAAAAAAATTTACTTATATGTCTATTACATTATGTTATATATTAATTTAATGTCTCATGATTTATGATCCATGATTAATGGTCATGAATCCTATCATGTTATGATCATGGAATTTTATAATGTCATCAAACCCTTATACTCATCTTGTTCTCACTATCATACCCTTTTACTTTTTCATATATTTATAATAATTATGTTAAATTAATTGTTTCTATAAATCATTCATTTGTGAATAATTTCATTATAGATTTTGAATACATAATGTGGGATAGAAAAAGTTTCGTGTAGTGGAAAAAATACCAATTTGAAGACATGGGTATTGTTATATAAGAATTTTTCTTAATTCAATAAAACTCTAAACAATAAAATTCAATGGGTATGTATGTGATCCAATATTTTGTTTTATTTTTTTTATTTTTTGATTGTTGGTAGTGGGTCATGTTTATCAGCATTGAATCTAGGAATGTAAGGATTATGATTTTAGCACCGTATTCAGGAGTGGATTTGAGGATCTTATAATTGGAATAAATAGAAACTTTTAGAAAAATTTGGATATTAGGATATTTTCATATGAGGTTAAATTAATAATACCATCATAGTTTTAAAATTTTATTGTTGATAATAAGTTCAAATTCATAGACACATCATTTTTTGGTTTTATGTGATAGGATTTTAAGGTGAATAATGATATTTGGGGAGATATTTTAGTGGGTTGAGGTATATATAACCCTTAGTTTTTACATAAAGAATAATTTGTGAAGAATGATATTATATTCTTGGATATGTATGCTTAAGGTTATGATATACACTTTTATTTCATTGTTGTAGTTTTTTATATAAGTATATTTATTTATGGATTTTTCCATGTTATACCCATGGTGTTACTGTGGATATTTTGGAGTAAAATGTATTATTTCATTATATGAATGTCTATAAATATTGTATATTATATTTACTTATTCTCTTACTTTTTTTAAAACTAATATTAGGAATATATTTTTATCCTCTTATAGATTATGTGCTCTGTTAGGAATTTATTTTAGCACTCCAGGCATAAACAAATCATCTTGAATACTGATAGTTTGAAGAAAAATATGATACTGTGGTGGAAATTGATTAATAGATGAATTATACATTTTAAGTAGGTTTGTTTACTTATTTTTTATTCTAGATGGTAAATTAATTCCCCAAATCTATGAAAATGATCTTAAAAAATACTATCCTTTTACCTTATTTTCTGTGGAATCAATGGTCCTTTTCACACCTCATTGATTTATGGATTTGATTTTATTTAATTTCTCATGATTATTCACATTCTTGTTATCAATGTTTAGCATCGTTACATTTATATTACCTTTTCATTCAATTATTTAATCTTAATCTTTTGATGATGTATGAATCCTTTGAATTTCTGTTTAACGCTCTTGTTTTTTCTATATGAGAATTCCTAAAGGACTAAGGAAGAGTTAGAGAAAATTTGAGGCTTGTTTTCTACCTAGAGTTCTAGTTTCTTTAGAAAAACTATGAGGATCATGGTGGGAACATGATTAGTAGTAATTGTGCAGCTCAATCGTACATCCCAAATATGGCGGTGAATTATTATTTTAACTGTGAATAAGAGGCCGCATGGCCATGTGAAACCTATAATAAATTTAATGTGTGTTTCGAACGTTTGGAGCATGATTTCTATTAATTGTGTGCCTAGGAATGCAAGGGGGTTTCAATTTGGATAGAAATAATGTATGGTTTGTTCATGGTTTATCAAATAGCATGCCTAGCTGTGCAATGAGATGTCACGTTGGATAGTGCCAACCTCATGGTTGGGGCATGGTGTATAAAACAGTGTTCCACTTTTAAAAGGGTAAAATTACCCATTTCCCTTAAATTCTAATAAACGCCTTCCCAAATTTCGTATCCCACCAATACACAACATCTGTCATGTAGCTTTTCCATTCCTTCTTTCCTCATAGTCTTTAAGGTATGATCTTCATCTAACATCTGATTCAATCTTTATTCATCAAATTGTATTACAAATAGTAATTATATCGATATACTTCCTTCTTTTCTTTGTTCATCTTATCGCATACAAAGTTTTTTCCAAGAGAGATAATATTCCCTATTTTTATTTTTTTTCTATATTTTTATTTCTCTATTTATATCCCAAAATAAAGGAAGAAACTAGATGATAATTCTTCTAAAAATATAAGGTAGACAGTCTATAACTTTACCCAAAAAGTATTGATGTCTATATGTTTCATTGTTTTTCTATACACCATATATTTCTTGTGTTGATTATAAAATGTTTCATTCCTAAAATAAATCTTATATACCATGAAATTGATTATCCTAGGCCATTTTGACATGGTTGGAGGTTCAAGAATTCAACTTAAACCAACCTATAATGTGGTTTCGATTGGATGCCTAATATTAAAATTCCACTTGGGGTGTGATTATATTGACACTAATTAGTGGAATCCAAATACTAATTAAATTATATTTTAAGTGAATGTATAACTCTTTGAACCTATTTATTTATAAATGGGAATGGAAATGAAATGGGGTAAATAGGAATTATATAAAAATGTGGATCACATATTGGATTATTCTTATTTATTAAAATGAATTTTTGAATTCCATATACACTTACATGGAACCTTGGAATCATGTAGATAATATTATTGACATTTGATAATGATTTATGGACCTAAAAAAGGGGTATTGCGATATGGAAAAAAACCCCAGTTAAGATATTGTTTGTGTTTACCTTGCACATACTCCAATAACTTGATATGTATTACTTCTCCATGGGCCCTGGTCTCTTAAACCATTTTAGGTCTATATTATACTGATAATTCCGTGGATTAGATCATTTGAATTTATGGGGATTCCTTTGACAATATCCTCAGGTCCTAGCCCAGGTTGGTTAAAAATTTTATATATCCATCATATTTTTTACCCGATGGTTTAATTAAATATGAAGTAATATCTATTCTTCAAACACACCTAACACTTATTGTACTTTCATATTATGTTACAAAACATTATTATCACACATATTAATCCCTTTATGGATACACATTGTTAAAACCTATATGAAAAAATGGATTTGATAAAGACACCATTGGCGGTGGACTAATGAATTTGAGTCACACCCTATTTGAACTGTCGATTAGTACCGGGATAGATTTCATGGGTGTAGTTTTGAAAATGGGAAAGATTTCACCTATATATTCTTGTTTTTCTATACTAGGATGGATTATGGGAGTAGAGAGTTGAGTTAGTGCTCTTAATGCTATTGAAAATAGATTTTTGTTTTGTATGTTTTGTATATAATGTACTATTTATATATGCTTCATATTTCATTTACTTCCATTTTTTATACAGCATCATAAAATCATCATTTTATATATGACATAAGATATTTTTTGTGTTTTATTATATGGATCTATGTTATTTTATTCTCATTTTTATTGTTATATTTCATCTTCAACAGTTCAATATATATATATATATATCACTTATGTCCTCCACTTGGATAAAAGATGATATAGTCTCTCTATCACAATAACATGGACAATCAGTTCTAGTCAATAGTATTTACTATAATTAGAAGTACATTTGAGGTCATGTGATCAATAATGTTTTGCTTACATATGAGTGAACCAGGATTGGGACACCAAAAACGTGGTATTATGGCCCTTTTCATTTTTTTCTTATTATTTGGGGTTTGTTGACAAGAGACCAGGATATGTTAGAATTTTGTAATAAGCTTGTTCCTAGGAGTTGTTATCCCTTATATAGGGAAAATGAATTATCAATAGATGGGACTTGTTTGTATGGTTTTATCCTATTACATTTGTACTTATTTCACTATAGGGTGACCCGCATGACTTGTGGTGCTATTTTCATTAGGAATTTTCTTTTATCATTGGTCTGGTATGATAATAAAGTGTTCTCCATGAATCAAGAAATGAACTTTAGAATTCGCATTTCATGAATATTCCATGAAATATTTATTTAATTATGTTAATTTTATAGTACATTTCATATGTTCCTTGATATCTATACCTATATATGTGATAATGTTTCTTACAGGGAGTAAATAATTTGTTAAGTAACATGTTAGCATCAACCTAAATATTTTTTCCAATAAATATTAATGAACTAACCTTAGTTAAACAATTATGGATTGTTTTATCCATGGAACATTAATTTAATGGGACGAAGCATTAGTGGTTGATATTAAATAGATGTGAATTTCAATTTATAAAGAGTGTAGACCTATATAAATTGGGAATGGTGATCGATACAATTAAACCATCATAAAAATCTTGTTTTAGAAAAATGGAGTACATATTGTAAATTATAAATCATAGGAATTTAAAACACAGTAATGGTAACTCATATCGATGAATCATGAAATATATATATATATATATATATACAAGTGAAATTATTGAATTATGAAAAGTGAAAATAAATGGTTGCTGATAAATGGGGATGAAAACTGAATATTAAATTTTTTTCCTCTATAACATAAATTTAAACTCCATATACTAAGACCTATGCAATAATAAATGAGTCCTTGATCTAGACATGACCATAGTTATGGGAGTTGGGAGTGTCTCTCTTGTTCCTTTATGATAATATAAACTACCTATACCTTTCTTTAGGAGTACATAGATGGTTATTGAATATTATATATAATGTATTTGACCTATGATATTATTTTATATATGAACTTCCCTCTTATCAAAACACATTTTGAGGATAGCATTTGGAATTGTAGATATCTGTCTATATAAAGTTATCATGTCAAATGCCTAAAAGATAGAGATAACTATACTTCGATGGTAGTGGGACCTATACCAAAAGTATTAATTCATACTGTTTCACCTGTAATACCTCCTTTTGTAGCTAATCTGGTCCCCGTTGCTTAGTTTCAATAGAGTTTCATATGGTTTATACAGACCATTTTGGGATCCCCATGACTAGTCCCTACTATGGATGACTGTACATGAGAATTTAATTTTTATAATTCACCTATTTTATTAGGGGATGTTAGAACTCATGATACTGAGCTATGGATACATTCTATTCTTGAAATTTTTTAGCATCTGAATATGCCTCTAAAAAGGATGTTCAAGATCATAGTTTACATGATTTTTTATTCTACCAAGTGATTTTGGGTCATTATTACCAAGTCATATCATCATTAGAATATGGTCTAGAGGGTGTTTGAGTATATTTTATATAACTACATGTTTCATATAAATACAATGAGTGTAATGATCTAGGGATTTTATTTCCCCACAATTGGACGCTTGGTCTTTCATGGACTTTTCAGCTCAGTTTACTGAGATTCAACACATTACACCAAATCATGTTGGAGATAATCTCTCGAGGGAGATATGGTTTGAATATGGGATCATGTATTCTATCTATTCATATGTTAATGTTTTTTGGCTCACTATTGTTTTTGAAATAGAAAACAAAGCCCTTATATCTAAGCATAAACTGAGGGAAGATAGAGGTGGGGGAATAGAGGTTTAGTAAGAAGTTAGTAAAGTTATCCAACTTGTGGTAGGAATCATCACTTCAATTTTTCTCACATGGGAATAATTAGTCCGGGTATACATGATGAAACTTTTATAGTATTCCATCAACTTGGTAGGTAGTGTTAAATGAATCCCCAATGTGATAGAGCTCCATTTTATTGTAGAACATATGGTTGAATGGGGTATGTTCATAGGTTTAGTAATACCTTTCCACATGTGTCTTGTGTAAGAGGACATGTACTAGATTTTTCTTCTAGAGAGGGATCAAAATCTCCACATGAGGGAAATATCTAGAGCACTACAGATAATATAAGATTAGGTTGTGGATGCAGCCGAGGGATCCAAACATCTAATATATAGTGACAGAGAGTATACCTACATAGTTTATTTATTTTATTTCTTAGTTCCATATATTTGGAGATATATATGTATTAAAACCTATTCATAATGAGTGGGAAGTGTATGGGGTGAGGTAAAAATTTGGTAGCCTCTACATTAGTATACGGACTTTTTAACACAATCACATCACAATCCCTAATATCTATTTATATTGTGAAAATTATTGGGATATAAATTAATTACTTCTATAGAGTGAATACTATTGATACTCTGTTAGAAGTGTGGTCATAGAGTGTATTACAATGTAGGGAATTCCCCTTTAAGGATGGATTTTTCTATTTTTTATGGATCCTCTCCTTCCTTCGGATGAAAGGATTTGATAGTGTACTTGATATGGATAGTTTGGTTTCCAATCAGGCTTGTATTGACACTTATCATTGTATATTGTCCTTTTATATCCCCAAAGGGTGATAAGTATGTTTATTAAATATAATGGGATGTCAAGTTTGATAAATCTGGACTTGAGCATCATTGATTTGGTGAAATGGCAGAAAAAATTATAACCCTTTTCCTAAGTGATCCTGGAATATTTTAGACAAAATTTATTCCTATAGTAGACCTTTTTAGGGATTTCTTCCCTAATGAATTTTCTAGTTTACCTCACATTATATAGGTAGATTTTATTTATAAATATATTTCCAGCAATGTCACCATTATCTATTCCTCTTTATTGAATAGATCCTAATGAGCTTCAAGAACACAAAAGAAAGTTAGAGGACCCAAAAGCCAAAGGGTTTATTCTCTATAGTACTTATACTTGGGGTTTACCCATTTTTTAAACCAAGAAGTTAGATGGTATCCTTAAGGTTTTCTTGGATTAATGGTGGTTGAATTAGCATATTCTTAAGAACCATTATCCACTTCCTCAAATTTATGGTCTCATAGAGAAGCTATGAGGATCTAGGTTTTTGAGTTTGAGATAACATCACGTAAGGGTTAGACCCTAAAAATATATTGACTTTATGAGTATTTGGTAATGACCTTCATTCTCAATAATGTTCTTGATATATTTATATCCTTGGTTAATTGGTTTTTAACCCATAATTGGATTATTTGTAGTGGTTTCTTTGTATGATATCTTGGTGTATTCAAAAACATGAAAAACAATCACTCCAACTACTTTCACATAATATTGAATATACTGAGATAGCACAGGTAGTATTCCAATCTCACAAAATTAAACATCTATATTTATAATTTTCACTTCATAGGTTATATCATATCAGAAGATGGTGTATTTATTTATCCAAAGAAGGTTCCTATCATGTACTCTTATAGGATTTAAAAATAATTCTAATAAATTATAATGGATTAAAGATTATGTAGAAAACTTTTAGGAGATGAAGGAAAGGAATAACTTATCAAATATCATGATTTTACCCGACTCGGGAAGAGGATATATGGTTCATTGTGAATCATCGTTTATTAGGTTTGGAGATATTTTGATACAAGGGGATCATGTTATGGAATACATGTCTTTGTAGTTGAGGCCTCATGAGTGAAATTACCCAACAAATTGTCTTTAGCTAGCTATAGGTGTTCATGAATTGCATTATTAGAGGCACTATTCATAGGGAGAGTAGTTTATTATATACACAGAACATAAAATCATCAAATATGTATTCACTAAGTACAATTTGAACCTCATATAGTGACAATGTGTTTAATAACATGAGTGCTAAGATTCTAATCTTTGTTATACACCTGGGATATGAAATTTAGTGGATGATGCTCTAGGATGCAGAACTCAGACATAGGTGGTTCATGAATATAGTAGTGAATGAAAGTTGGTTTATATATTTTTGGGGTGAATCTTGAGATTCCATACTGTCATGGGTAGACTATTTATATGGATTTGATAGTGACTTATTCACCTCTATATTGAGAAAATATGTGATAGGTTTCTAATCCTTAAGTTTTAGTATAATGGGAAGGATTATAAGTTGAATACCTTACACTTGGTGGGATCTTTGATTATAATGAGATCTTGCATATTCACGGGTATGTATGGGTATATGCAGAAATGTGAGAGGTGTTGATATGGGAATATAATACCTCCAAATTGTTAGTAAATCCTAAACATACCAATATTTATGATAACTTACATTGTCAATATTGTGGGATAGGGATGGAAATGTTGATAGTAGGTTTTGTTACATGGTGTTTCATATATAAACAAGTGAAGGTGGAACACTAATGACCCATAGGGATTTTATGTTCAATTCCCATTTTAAAGTTGAAATGATATGATGTCACTAAAAATTTTGTGATGGGTTTGTTGAAATCCCCTTATTGAAGTGATGATGTATGGATCATCAAGGGAAGGATGATGAATGTAACCTATTTATTACCTACTAGGGATAACTTCTCAGTGGAAAAGATTGAAATACTTTATGTCTATGAGATTATACTTATTCAAGGTGTTACGTGTACAATCATATCTGATTCAGACACTCATTTTTATCATGGTTCTAGAAGGGGTTATAGAAGGATCTAGGTTAACTTGTACTTTTGAGTACATCCTACCACCCATAGACTGATGGTCAGTCTGAGAATACTATTCATGTGTTGGGGGAAATTCTCTAAATAGGTTTCATTTATATAGGAGGCTCTTGAGAGAAACATTTTTCTCTTATTGAGATCTCTTAAAATAATATCTTTCATGAAACTATTTATATGGATCTTTTTGAGTCCCTATATGGTAGGTCATGTTAATCACCAAAATGAAATTTAGAGGCAGGGGAGGAGCACTATTGGGATAAAATATTAATTTGGAGACGTCAAAGTTGTTACAAAATATAAAAATTGTATGTATATAACTAAAATCTAATTAGAATTCATATATCGATTGTCATTGTTGACCCCTGGACCATGTTTAACCTTGATTGGGTTATCCATGGATTCAGATGTGGGGTAGGATAACACCTATATTTTTTGGGCTTTTCAATATCATATAGAGAGTCATTCTGGTAACCTATTAGTTAGTTTTACCATAGATATACTCATACATGATGGATATATTCCATGTTTCATTGAATTAACATTATCATTCAAACCCACCTCATCACCTTCATCATGGTGAGGCTGAGTTATATGTTTCTGCTTCTTTTGAGGAGTATCCTATTTTTATTATTGATAGAAGTTTGGAGGATCTTTAAGGTAGGGTAGTTCCACTATAATGGGTGTTATTGAATCATAGTCCTTTATTGGGAGAGAACTATGAGTGATAGGCCTATGTACATGCTTAGTGGCCATAATTATTCTCATATTATGTCCAAAACCCTAAGGAAAACACAAGGATTTGTTTCTCTAAGGTGGGGAGGCTGTATGATCCTAGTTTTTCTAATGATGTATGGATTATTTTAATTTTAGTTAAATATATTGTTTTATCAGTATGATAATTCATAAAATACTAAGAAAGGGTTTGGGAGAATCTGGGGCCTGTTTAGAGCCCGTTCTAGTTTTCTGGAGGAATAATATAAGGAAAACAGTTAGTTTTAACCATGTGGCTCAACTATGTGGCCTAAAAATAGAGTAATATGGTTAGTTTAACTATGTGAGGGAGTCCACATGCTCATGTGAAACTTGTAGTAAATTATTTGCGTATATCACATGGTTGGAACACAGTTTATCCAAACTATGTGCCAATCCATGTAAAGGGGGTTTCAATTTGGATAATGAGAATTCATAATATACGCATGTATTATCAAACCATGTTCCTAGAAATACAAGTAGGATTTACCATAGAAAATGGAAATTGTGAAGTTTTCACGTAGTTTGTAAAACATTGTGGTCGAAATGTTATCCCTTTAAAAAGGGTAGAATTACCCTTTTACCTTAAATCCATATAACTCTATTCCACCATTTCTTCTCCCACTAACACACAACAACTCTCTGATGGGTTTCCCGTTTCTCCCCTCCTCCTAGGATTTGAGATAGGCTCTCCATATAGTGTCTAATTCAAGAATTGTTCATCATGTTGGGTAGCCAATTGTATGTCTATCAATCATCTTCATTCTTTTATTAGTTTCTCTCACAACAATGGATTATATTTCAATGTGAGCTAATATGCCCTGTTTTTTGGGTGTTTTTATATTTTATTATTTCCCTTTTCTAGCCTAAATTAACGTCTAATACTAGATGATGAGTCTTCTATCCATAAATGGTAGGTTTTATATATGTCTTCCCTAAAAGTCTTAATTTATATTGCTCTCATCGTTGTTCCACACGTCGTACCTTCCATGTGTTTCTTGTAAAATGTGTAATACCTCAAATAAATTATTTGGACCGTGATCTTAATTCCCTTGGTCCCCTTTTATGTGGTTGGATGTTAAAGAAATTCACCAAAGCCACACTTTGAGAATATTTCATTTAAATTTGTAGGATGAAGCTGCCCCTTGGGGTGTGTTGAGATGACACTTATTAGTGGAATCCATATACAAATTAAATGAATTGTTAAGATGTTAAAAACCAATTTTGACCCTATTTATTTATAAACATAAAGGGAAATGAAATTCAGTAAATGGAAAATTTAAAATGAGATAGATTATCTATCAGCTTATGATTAATTTTTAGAATGGAATATATTATGGTATGGAAACAAAATGGCCCATTAAAATCCTTTATATATTATGATGTGCATTTGATAATGTGGTATGGAACTGATGATGTGTATTATAGTACGGAATTAAAGAACAACTAATATATAATAGAATTGGATTCCTTTTATTATCTCCTTGAATCTTTCCTACTTCAACCTCCTCAGATTAGATCCTTGGGAACCACCAAAGTCTTTACTGAGTATACCTTGAAAATACTCCTCAAACTCAATAAGGGCATTTCAACCATGGGTCCTAAGCTCCTAGACCATTATAAATATATATTATATTGAAACTACCTTGTATGAGCACCTTAAATGCAAGGAGGACACATTGGTCAATAGCCTTGGGTCCTGGCCCAGGTAGGTATGAGACTTGATATATATGGAATATTCAATAACTAATGGTTTTCTTCAGTATAAAATAATTATCTATTTTTCAAATGTTCTTAACCCATCTTTTTCCATTAGATTGAGTTGCATCACATTATCATCTCACAACATACTCATGTTATAACTTTCCACTATTATAAATTATACGAAAAGACATGTTTTTTATAAACACTATTGGTTGTGGCATATTGAGTTTTACTCATACCTTATTCAAGTAACTAATTAGAAACTAGAAAAACATCATGTGTGCATGTTTGGAAAAATAAAATAGGTCTATTATTGATTCTTTATTTTCTATAATAGGATTTAGTATGGGAGTAGAGGACTGAGCTAGTTATCATGATATTATTGGAGATAGATTTAAATTTTTTATTTTTTTATTTAGAATTTACTATTTTTGTATATTTCTCTTTCCCCTTTACATTTTTTTGTACATCATCATAAAACCACCATTTTGGGAATGATTTTCGATATTGATTATGTTTTATTATATGTATCTAATGATTTTCTTCCAATATTCCTTATTGTATTTCTTCCAATATTCATTATTGCATTTCTTCCACTGTTGTTCTATATTTATATAACCTATATTCTCCACTCTGATAAAAGTGGGTATAGTCTCCCCACCACACTATCATGGATCCCCATAGCAATTCTGCAGCCTCTAGAATATAGGGATGCGTACATTAGGTCATATGTCTAACTAGTTTAAGTTTCATATGAGTGAACTAGGTGTAGGATATTAGATCATTTTCAGTATTTTCACTTCCCTATAAAATTATCATATTATGAAACTGACTTATGTGTTATTCTATATGACCTTCATATTTCTATTTCTCATTTTCGATAAGTAAATTTTATTAATCCTTTTTATGAAGTGGGTATTCAACAACGTTATTTTAAAAGATTAAACCCTTGATTACCATGATCAAACTAAAACTGTGAGGAAACATTTTATTAAAGGGGGAAGAATGTGACACCCCATGATTTTGAAAGAACCTTATGTTCAATATCATATACAACATGCAATACTGATCTAAAACAAACAATGAAATATTATGATTTAAATGTGATAGTTATAACCAACACATTAAATTGGTGGTTAAAAATATGAATGTCCGTGTTATGAAATATATATATATATATATATTGAATTTATTTTACTTAAATAAAATGAATAATCAATTTGTCATTGATTATAAATTGGTCATAAATAAAGATAAATATTTTGAAGGTAAAAGATATATTTTTCATAAAAAATTTTTATGGAAGAAACGTATTTTAAAAATTATTGGATTAATTTATCACTATTAGTAAATTATTAAAATAAAATAATAATAATATACATTAAATTTAATCAATTATCATTCATGGTTATTAGTAAAGGAATGAGAATAAGGTCATTGATGCTTGAAAATAATTCTTTATCAAAAATGGTTGATAATTATTTATGGATAATATAACTAATGTTTTATACTCTAATAAAATTTATTTGAGAAAATAAATTTGTATCATAAATCATCATTTCCAAATTATATTATATTTAATTTTTAAAATTCTTATGAGAATAATGTTTTCCCGATGAATGGTGAAAACTATTGATTTTTATTAAGAACCGTCTTTTAATTTTAAGAATTTACCATGGTCTATTTTGTTTTAAATTTTATCTAAAAGTAAAATTAGCTATTATATACTATTAATAATCCATATAAGGTTATTATAATTAATTTTATGTTATATTCTCATTTAAAAACATTCATTCTTAAGAAATCATTTTTTCTAGAATTTTAATTTTCATCACGTTTTCTGGGTTTAATTTTAAGTTAAATTAAATTACTTTGGTTAATTTAATTTTATAAATGGAGTATTTATTTTGAAGTAGAATTTAGTTTTTTTAATTTGGAAAATTACATTTTTTGCCATAATGAATAGTAAAAATAGTACAAAATCATCGTGGTTAAGGGTCAAATGAGTTTACTAGGGGAGATTAAACCAAGAGATAAGTGTATGTTTTTCAATTAAAATTATCTAAATCATATTTTTTAGCCATATATAAACATCATTGTATCATAAATAAAAATATCTTCACATTTTGAAGTATTTTTCTTGAGTATGCAGTTATTATATTTTAGACTTTTAAGAAATTCCATGTTTTTCCTCTGCCATACTTACAAAAGGACACCCCTAATTTCTCTTATTTAAACCACTTTAAGCTATATTGATCAATAAAACGTTGAAATATTCTCTTATAAATATTACTAGACACTAAATATTGGTTATTATCTTCTAAATAATATATTCCAAGGGTCGTTAAGAAATGGTCTAAAGGAGGAAAATCCAAGAAGAGGTAATCATCCTACCTGACCTATGTCAAATTATTTATTCTTATATATCCATAAAATTTCCATATAACATGATAAAATAACAACACTAGTGTATTAAATATATTTATAATTTTTTATATCAATGGAATAATTTAGATCTATCTTTTTTTCTATCAAATGGAAAATGAAACCATCCTTTGTATATACGATATACTGCCTCCACGCAAATCGATTGAATTTCTTTTCCATCACCACCTCTCAAGGAAGATTATAATGATGAATTTAATATATATATATATATATTCCATTAATCATATATTTATCATTATATAAATATAATATACTCAGTATTTTCATTACCTTTACATCATTTGAAAAATTATAATATCATTCTTGCATACGTTTGGACTACGACCTCCTTGAAGCGATATGATTCATTTTTTATTCCCAAATCACTTGGATGGTATATATAATTGAAGATAAATATATAATATGATATTTATGATATAATAATAATAATATAAATAATAATAATACTTACCTTACTTCCATCATGTTATTTTTAGATTTGATGGGTTACTCATGCATACGTACGACCTACCGTCTCCATGACTGTAACGCGGTTCATTTTTCCTATCCATATTTCAAAATTAATTTTAAAGGATTAATTTATATATATATATATATAATATAATTATTTCCAAATAATTATTATGGATATAATGTAATAATTAACCCTTTTACCATGTCCAAAAAACAGATATCATTTTGAAATTATGAACTGAACATCCACAAAAAACCTGATGTGGACATAAATGAATAAGTAATTAAATATTACATTGTAATTAATGAAAAATAGTTTAATGTTAAATTAATAAACATTTAAAAAATTATAAAATAATTGATATAAGTTTATTATATATGATTTAAAGGATATACACCGTAAGTCTATACTTGAGTTAGGGGATTTAATCTCTATTTAATTTTATTAAAGATTATTTTAATGTTATATAGAAAATATAATTTATATGGCGTATGAAATATTTTTTATCATGTTATATGGGGAATAATTTATGATTCATATTATTTTATTATTATGTTCAAATTATTTCATCCAATACAATTTGAATTGAATGTTGTCAAGTGTTAGGTGATTCTAAACTCAACTTCATTTAATTTGGTTATACCGTATATTAATTATATATATTATGTAAAATTACAAGTGAAATGGAATTTGTTTAATTTATGTTGCATTAAAATTATTTTATTATTGAAATTTGTTACATGTAATCACACAATTAATTAATTCTCAATTCACTGATAAAATATTTTTAAGGGTTATTTGTCTCTTATTTTTCATTTGTGGGAATTGCATTCATGTCATGCACCTATATTAATTTATGAGGTGTATTTACTAACCCATTGAAATTTTATAACATGAATATCATTATTTTCATGATATTTGTTGTTTATTTTCGAGCTATTATTTCATTGGACTTACAATTATAAAGTTACCAATATTATAAGGGGTTTATGTTTCAAATACCATTTTAATGATGATTAATTAAGCTTGAATATTTATTTAGGAAATAATTTGATATTTATTTGATAAACAAGTTTAATTTTTACTCACCTAAAGATACTTATTAAATATTTATTTTCATGTACCATTTTTATCTCTTTGATTGTCAAAATGGTAATGAATTTTTTTTAGACAAAATCTATATTATTTCTCATCCTTCAACTAGAAAACCTCTTTCTTCTATATCTATGTTTTCTATAATTCCTTCATAAATATTTTTTACTAATCTTAAATTATTGATTAAATTAATTTTTACCTATTTTTTAAATTTTAGAAAATTTATTATAAAAAATATTGTTTTTATTTATAAAAATGTGCCATTAACAATGGTGTGGACAAAATATTTATTTTAAAAATTACAACATAAAGGTAATTTATTGCTATTTTAAATTCTAAATGATTTTATGATTTATTTATATGTTTCCATAGTTATTTTCAAAGAACATTATTTTCATTATATTATATTAATTTTTAATTTTATAAATGATTACCAAAGAGAAAAGTGTATTTTCCCCAAGAATGTTTTCAATGATATTTTTTATGGTATTTCTGTACATCAATGACAAAATCCCATAATTTTAATTATGATAAATTTCAGATATGTTGTGATGACACCATCATTATTCAATCTCAATATGTATTATTATTGTTAGAAATATTATTTCACGGAACACGTTTCATTTTAACCTGTAAATAATGATATAAATGAAAAATATTTATTATTATGTTGAAAATAGTAAGCTTTCATGTATTATGTCCATGTTATGGTTATTGTATATTATTTATGATAAAATGTGGCCCCTATATATATTTTGATGATGTATGATCCTAATATAGCTCTCCAATGCACTGGGTAAAGGGATATAGTTATCAAGTAATAGGTCTCTTCATAAGGAATAATGGAATTTACTGGTTATATCATTCCTTTTATATAAGTGATTGTCAAAGTGATATTAAAATTATGTTCCAATTTAACAACTTTTTTTCTTTTTAGTTTTATGAAAATCACAAAAATACAATTCTTAAGTATTGTTTCCACATGAATAAAGACTTTTGATATATATGAATCTTTCTATAGGTTAAATATTTTTCCCATGTCATGTGATTTACGATACACATTTTATGGGTATGAATTCCCCTATGTTGTTATCAGTAACATGGATTATGTAACCATACACTTATGCACATATTATGTTTTCTAATGACGTGAAATTGTTAATGCTAATGTTTACCCTTACTAAACATCTGAGCTCATGTATCTTACATTGTCCTTTTATATAGTTTATAAAGAATTATTTTTATTTAATTATGTTTAAAAAGGTTTTAGGTGTGAATAATTGTATTGTATATGTTTAATAATTACTTTGGAAAAGAAAAATATGGGAATTGTTGAAGAAATAACTCAGTTAAAGATATATGTGTTCTTATGAAATGGATTCCACTAAATATCTAAAACTCTAAACATAGAAGGTTTTTGGGTATGTAAGTGATATAATATTTCCTTTGGATGTGTTAAGTTTTGGATTATTGAAATTTTGTCATGTTTATTACTTTCAAATCTACAACTTTAATGACTAATTTTTTATCACCAAATATAGGATATAATATTTGATATTTTTATAGAAAAATATCACTTCTCATTAAAGATTAATAGCTTTTTCCTCTATTCCACACACTAAATATCAAGAGGGATAAAAGGATAAATTAAATGTGAAGGTCTAACTCAAAAACATACCAATAATATCTATAAGTATAAATAGTAAGGGGTGTTCTCAAAGAGGATTTGTTCATCGCTTCTAGATATTCAATGCCATGGAAAAAAATTCTTTTCTATAGCGCCTGATATTTAATGAAATTTATCTTAGTCCCACATCAAATATTATTTCCAGATAATAAATAAAATATACTCCTAATACACTCTTATTTTTGTTTATGATATTCAATATACAATTATTTTCTATGTTTTATCTTAATATCTCTGTTGTTTCCTCTATATCCATATAATTATAAAATTAAAAATCAAAATTAAATATTTAATAAAATTATAATATTATTTACCTCAAATCTTACCATTTTATTATTAAAAAAATAGTCTCCAACATAGAAGTTCAATATAGGTAGTTAATTGATATTACAAAACTACTTAACTTACTTGAGATAGAAATATCATCAAATCTATTTAAATTATCCATTATCTAATAGTCATAACATGAAAAATAGCATCATGGAATGAAAAATCAATTCTATATGAAATTATTCAACAACATCCAGATATGTCACGGAATAATATAGTGTTTTACGGTATGACCTTGTTTTTTATTGAAAATATATAAATGCTTAATTTTTAAGGCCTTACTCTTTTCGTTATGGCCTAAACATCGTAGTGGGATTCCTTTGATTATAATGTGATCATTGTATCCAAATGTGACTAATTTCTTGGTATTCATGAATTCCATACTAGTTTCATTATGACTCACCTCTAGGGTGTGGATGAATTCATATTGAAAGAATCACTAAAATTTGATGAATTATCATCACATAATTATTTATATATAATAGTGTTACATAAGTTATATATATTTGGTAAAGAAATAAACCACATATAGGACCCTATTATAATATTTTAATTTCTCTTACATATTAAAGGACCTTATCATTTTACTAAACATCAAACCCATTTGTTGAATGGCCCATGACTTTTCACTATGACATATTCCAAGTTATTCTATAATTTCTTCTTCTTCCAAAATAATAATAATTTTTCCTTGTGCATATTAACTCACCTCCCAAAAAACACCACACACTAAACAATTTATAAATGACTCGTACTTGACAATAAACCCAAAAAAATAACAATTTGTTACAATAGCATCCCCCATTGCAGTTTTTTTTCAATTCTCTATATTCTCCTTATTATTTTCATTCCAAACATGATCCCCTAATATAATACATTTCTTCACATGAGTTATTCTCTTCTTAATATCCCAAAGTATTTTACTCTTATAGCTCAATAGTCTTTATCCTATTATAGCATGTCTTTTCCTCCTTTGATAATAAAACTAAATGGGTAATTATTTTCTAAATAAGATAATTTCCATTATTTTAACACTGATCAAAGATTCATTAAATCAATATCTAAGATAATTAATTCAATGATCTTTTCAAGAAATAAATTAAAGAGTTAATTTCTACAATGTCTTCCAAATTTCCTAATCAAACTATTTTCTATGAAAAAATATCCACAGATTGTGTCTCCCCTATATTTTTCACTCAACTAAGATAAATTTCTATAAGGGAAAAAAATTCAAAATAAATCATCATGAACAATATGGAGAGTGGATAAATGAACTTACTTATGTTATGAAGATTTGTTTAACTTTAATGTTAAATCAATGATTCTGGAACACATGTACATCAAAATTTTTAGTAATGATATGTTCATCTTTTTTTCCCAAACCAATTCATTTTTACGTTGTTATGATACACCTTATCCAATACAACATGATACCTGGTATAAATATTCTTTATATAATAGTTTTGAACTAGATTATTTACAACCTCAAAGGCACTTTTGTTGCCACACTTTGTTGACATCAGTTCTCACACAACAACTCTAAGACCATCTAATTATTGTTAAATACATATGGATTGTGCACATGCGTTGTTTTTAGAAATATATTATGGATATTATATAATCTAATATCATTAAAAGCTATTCAATAATATTTTTCTTTGATAAAGACAGCTCCATAACTTATGGATTTTTTATCCATAATATCTTAAGTCTAGTCAAAATTAGAACAATCCACCAAAGCTTGATATTATATAGCATTGAAACTTAATACATGATTAAAAGATTTTGTTATGTACATCAAAATCCTTTTTAATGTGGAGAGAATCTATTTATTTATAAAATTATGAAAATTTACTTCCTAGAACACACCCTAATAGATTTCAAGCCATATTTTTATAAGATAGTGTAAAAGTACAATTATTATTCTATAAAAAGATATGTATAAAAACATATTTATTTCATGATTTCTATTTTCTCCCACTTCTATTGGATATGAAATGGGTTTTTATTGTTCTATTTTGAATTTAATTAATATATCTCTTGCATATTTCACTTGTTTTATGAAAGTGTTTCCTTCCTTTTGATGTACTTTTAGTCTAATAAAGTTTGCTAATTCTCCCATAATTGATATCTCATTTTCAAAATAAATCAAATTTGAAAAACTATCAATGGTATTTTAGTTGTTCCCACTAAATACGATTTTTCTCCTCATATACCATAACCATGAATTTTTCCTTTTCTAATATATTTTCACATAGTGGTTTTGATTGAACAATCTTGTCTTGAACTAAAACATACTTTTTTATGGTTATATCCATTAATATAAATTACTGGGTTATTTATTTAGGTCATAAAATTCTTTTTTAAATCTTTTTACCTTTAAATCATCATTTTCAGAAAGAATTCATATAGGTAGAATAATTTATATTAATTCATTAAAGATTCCATTTAATATTTTTGTGTTTACATCCATTTGATAAAATATAAACATCCATTGAATAAACATTATATAAAATAGTCTTCTAGATTTAATTATTTCCTCTATAGTGAATATTTCCTCAACATAAACTCCTTCAACCTTTTCAAACCCTTTACATAAAATCCTCGCTTTATTCTGGTCCACTGTTTCATGGTCATCAAGATTATTTTTAAAGATTAATTATTATGATTATTAATATTTTATATAATATCTTGTGTTTGATTCTTATCAATTATGTTTATTATTATTTCTTGTACCTCACCCATGATTCCACCTAGGATACATATTCAAATGATGTTGATTCTACCTATAATAATAGTGATGTATTCTCAATTCACCTCATTCATCGGGTTTCTATTGGAGTAAATTTATCGCCAATGATATTACATGGATTAACTCCACTTTTACACCTTGTAGTATGAGTCATAGTTAAACTCTCCACATCACATCACTCTTATTTTGATTAAACCCCAAACTCAACATCATTATGGTAATTTTGAGGTTGTTATAAATTCAAAATTATCATTTTAATGACATAATTTACTTCTTTGGGGACAAAGTTTCAATAATTATATCTATATTTATAATCAAAAACTTTCACATCATCACTCTCAACTATTTTATAAACCTTTTGTTGAAACATTTATAGGATTTACACTTTTTGAGTATCCTAAAATTACACCTTTATACAAAATATCACCATACATTCCCTAATGTTCTTCTTTATTTAAAATGAAACATTTTATTCCAAATAATTTGATATAATTCCATGTGTGTTTCATACCATGAAACCTTTCATAGGTCATATTCACTTCTTAAAGAGTAAATCACAATTTATTTTGAATATAGACACACTTTTCAATAGGTTCTTTTGAGTAGTTTTGAGAAATAACACTTTTTTATCAAAAAAATACATTTAGATATTATTTACTATATGGTTTCTCAGTAATGAAATCCATTATTTTTAGGAGTCCCAAAAATTGGAACTCCATGCTTAATTCTATGTTCCTATATATAATTTTCAAATTCCAGGCATGTATATTCAATTGCATCGTCTAATCTCATAAACTATGTTATTCTTTTAACTTTATTTTTTACTCTTCTTAAGAATATTTTAATATATCACAATACTTATATCTTTCTCTTCATAAACACATAAAACATTATAATACTATATTCACCAAAAAAAATGAAATAATTCTCAACTAAATTTTTTTCTTGGTCGATTGGACCACATACATGGGTGAGTTTACATATTTATTGCTTTGTTCATCACTGAATGGTAAAGATTATTCACCATATTTACCTATAATAATAAATCACATATATTTTCACTATTACTCTACTATAAATTAATATCAATAAACTATTTCAAACTTGATATATTCTACTTACTATGCTGATTAATGTGACCAGAACTATGGTTTCATAAACTATTATTCTCTTATATAATAACGTGACATTTATTTCTTTTAATATACCTAATATGGGTTCTAAATTTTTATCCATACCTGTATAAGATAGTTTTAAACCTTTACTCTGATATTGAATCATATCAAGTTAAATGTAACTTCCAAACCCAACTCATATTACAGAATTAAATTAATAAAATTAATTCATAGGCCATTAAAAAGTTAAAATATATGTAATTAAATTCATTGCACAATAGGTGAGTCTCACCAATCCCTTTTACATATCCAAACTAGAAAATTCCATCAAATATTCATTTCATATTCTTAAGTAGGTTTATATTACCCATCATGTGGGATGGAAATACCCTATCGAGAATCTTATTACAATAATTATTTATAGACTTTAAATAAATCTCAACAATAATACCTTATTCCTTCATCTTAGGCCTTTTCTCATTCCATTAAACACTAAAATGACTTGAAATGTATGTTTTCCACTTCTCATTTCCTTCAATATAAAAATGAAATCTCATTATTCATCTTCTTATGGAAAGAATAAATTTCTAAAATGAATTATATTTTATTTTATTACATCCACTCTTCTTTGTCTTCTATATGATAAAATTATACTTATTATATTATGATCCAAAGAATATGTTTTTATTCTGGAATGAAGTATATATTTTTTCTCCCTTTCCATCTTATAATGACTTCTCCTATTTATTAAATTTTAGTTTCACCATAATAATAAAATTTGGGGAACAATATCCACATAATTGACACTTTATATGAAGAAATGTCTTATTAGTGAGAGTTCTCTAAAAATATCATGCTTTTTAATAAATCCTCAATTATTGATAAGTTTTTGAAAATTGAGAACCTTCTCTTTTTATCTGATTTACCTTTTAAATATTTTATTTCTTAGATTATTATGTTCTAACATAAAATACAAGGCCACTTTTACGATTTAAATTATGTCTTTGAACTCTAAACACTTCCTTGATTGCTCTTATTCCCTATTCATCCCATTCATTCAACACTTTTTATAAAATCATCCAAAGATATAGCTTCTTATTTGTGCCGTTAATTTTTATTTCTAACTTATAATTATTTCAAAAAGATAGGACTTTAACTTAAAGTTATTAAATATAATCAAACTTTTTCTTGATAGAAATATTATTATCATCAATGATATTTGTCTTCTATTAAATATTAAACCTAAAATTCACTAATAATTTAGCTTTTACATAATTGTTTTCTATATTATTTCAAAAATTTGTCTCAATGGTCAAATTATACTTCATAATCAAAAAAAATAGAAAGATTATTCCATAAAAAAAATACTTCAACCTTATAGTTTTTCATTATTGGTAAATAAATCTCCTCAATAACTCCTTCTAATTACACCTAGAGATCAAAAAATCCCTTCGATTGATCATCCTCTACAACCAATGATTTTGATTTCTCTACTAAATACATCATTGAATTTTATGTGTATTATAAAAACATAATTTTAATACCTTTTAGAGGTTATTCCTCATCATCCTTGTAACACCCATGGTCTTAAAAGTATTTTTCTTTTAGTATATATTTAATTTTTTTGATAGCATGTGATGCACGCAACACCGAGTTTAAATGAAAATACTCTATTAAAATATTATTTAAACATTACCATTTTAAACTATCCATAAATTTGAATGGTATGAATAGTAAAAAAATAAAATATTAATATTAAAGTTATTTTTTAATTATAAATAAAATAAGAATCATTTGAAAGTAAATTAAAATTGTTTTTGAAAAATTATACTTTTCTATGGAGCGGTTTAGTCACGCTTCACACACATCACATATAATTAATTTCCACCACATTTATAAAATTAATTTTAAAAAATAAATTAATTTTTTAAATAAAAATATCAATATTATCTTTGGGTGTAGTTTTGGTATTTTTTTGAAATGTTTCATTTTTATGTGAATAGTGATAAATACTAACTTTTAATTGAAAACTCTCATTCTGTTTAAATTATTTTTAATTCAAAATTATTTTTTTAATTGTATTTAAAGTAATTACATATCAATTTCTGATAAAGCAATAAAATCTATGTCATTGGAATAATTTTTATTTTCAATTTTCATATGAAAACTTTGTAAATTGTTTAACATTTTCTGTTTAAAAACATGTTTTCTCATCCCATCAATTGGATTAATTTAAAATTAAATTTTTATATGTCAAGGAATTGAATTTGAAAAAATGTATTACATATTTGGAATTAGAATAATTTATTATTTATAATAATGTTTACCTAATTTTCATCAAAATGAAAACAACAAAATATTTATTGTCATGGTTAAGGTAACAATTAATTTACCTTGGATTAACTAATAAGGTAAGGGTAAAAATAACCTAAAAACGTCCCTAAATTATTTTTTATGGAACAATTTATACCTTATAACTTATATTATCTATTATTTTATACTATTTGAGCCTTGTGACATGAAAATAAATGTGGGTAAAAATCATTCATAGGAAACATTATAAGTGATCCACTCACCTCACCTATAAAAGGCCTCCCACTATCTTTTATTATTCACACATTGTAACCAATTTGGTTTAAAATTTAACTAAAAATTTCACTTAGAAAGTCCCATAATCTCATCATATAATCCTTATTTTCTGCATAAATCTATCCTAGAATGGCTTTAGTGTAACTTTAAGGAGGATACCCAAAGATGAGGTAACATTTTTCACCAACCATTTTTATTTTATTTCACCATCCACACCCTTCACGTTTTATTAATACATGATTATATAATAACCTAATTATATTCAATATATAAAGATGTTTTTATTTAAAGGTAATTACCTAAAAAATCTCCACTTCTATCAAATAGGTTACGAAATCACCATTCCTGTATTCGAAGACTACCGCCTCATGAACTGATGTCATTATTTTTTCCATTACCACCATTCAAGTCTCGGAATGTTGATGGATATAAGTTATATATGATTTATTTAAAATATAATTATACCAATTTATTAAATATATAATATATACTTGTTTACATTCTATTCTGTAGGGGTTGCGATGAGATCACTTATGTGTGCGGCGGACTACCACCTCGTCAAACATTGGGATTCCTTTTCACTAATTCTTTTCATAGAAGATGATAAGGAAAAATAAAAATATTATATATGATATAAATGGACTAATTATTATTTTTAGGCCATATTTATCATTTTGAAATTATAATATATCATTTTATTTATTACATAGAAAAATGATAATGCCACTCGTGTAAATGTGGACTATCTCTTTAACAAAGTGATGAAACACTAATTTCAACACCAAAAACACATCGATGATATATATAAATGATGAATGAGAACACAAGGAAGTTAACAAACAAAAATTAAAAATAAAGAAAGATTATTAATGAATGAGTGATAAGATGTTATAAAAGGATAATATATGATATTATAAATATTAATATTTTTCTGGAATAAGTTAATAATATGTTTAAAACCACTATCCCAGAGTTTTAGGAACACTCCTCCAAAATAATGCATCAAATAAGGGACAACTTCCCAATTTCTCTTCATTAAGTCATATTGTAATTTTATGAAACTAATTTATATTATATGGCGTATATAATTCAAATGAAATGTAATATAATGATTCATTCATAATTTATGGTATTGTATGTTTTTATTTGAATTATTTTATCCAAGGGGATTTGACTTGAAAATTATAAAGTGGTAATCATTATTGTGAAATCTCTCATTTTTTCGGATTATTATCTTTTTCTTGAAACTATTCCTTTCTTGTGATCATTTTTCATTAGAAATTACATTTTTATTGACACAATGTCAAGAGGATATGAATTTTTATTTTTTTTTCCTTTTTAAATTGGGTATAAGGGTATCCTTAGATATATTTTTATACTATAGGCACATAGCCCTATCACATGACCATTGAAGGCCAAGAGACACATGGATTAGACACCTCCCTAATTGATGCTAATATTTCCTAAAACACTCGACATAAAATGTTAATCTAAAAATAATTCCCCATGTAGAACTGCATGATGCATGGTCTTAATGAAAAAATCCATACACTCTCATTCATCCACTTTGAGATATTTGATGGTGGGTTCTTTTTCTCTAAACCTCTTTGGTGATGCACCTGTGTGTGTGGGTTTTTTTGTTGAGGGTATTTTTTGTCCAGTAATACCACCACTTAGAATCCCATCTTGATCCAACTAACACCTTTCTCCACTATATCCTCACCCGAAATCTACCACGTTGGACGCTCATTGTGATAGCCACAATGAGGAGTGCCCACATGGCCACCACCGACGTCGTCTAAGCCTCATCTCCCACCATCAATCGACCATCATCACAATCCATGATCCATAGCCCTTATCCAACCACCATCATGTGGAATATCTAAAACACCATCTTCCATGTTGACGGTCTTGTATCTCTTCTACTATATCACCGACCTTGCTCCCCTAGACCACACACATCCCCACCAAAGAGGATCCCAACTCTGCACATTGAAAAGCTTCCCCCACTAAATCTTGCCGCATATGCTCATGACCCACTATGATTCTTGCATTGATGTTGCACTATCATCCCATCCCCCACCGCATCCCAACAAATCCCCAAATTTGGGGCATCCAAATATTGAATCTTGGTTTGATGTGGGCTTACGGGGTAGCATATACCACTATGATAAGACCCCAACTTCTTAAATTTCCTTTAAATATTATTATCCTTTAATGATTTTTTATGAATATTTCATAATCCTTATACCATTTTTACATATGGACTTTACTTTGACAGTTATTTGATTAACTGAGGAAATATTGATAAATATATATCCTTTTCACAATATAGATACTTGATGATGAGGCACATTATTTATGAATTAAATAGATTATTTGATATATGAGAAATTCTTTGGACATACGAGACATGGGTGTGTCCCAGTCATATATATCCCCTCATTGTATTGATTGTCTCATGAGATTAATCAATTGAAGAAATCACATGGGTTTATTTTCAGTAGTTTTAAACTATCTTGAGTATCGATATTAAAATAAAAGGCACCAACTTCCTGAATAAAATGACATCCAATATTTAAAAATTTCCTTTATTTAAAATTCAGTTATTAGGATTATTCTAAGATTTTATCTATGATATTATCTTTGGATTCATTCCATTCTCAGTTTATTGATTTAATGACATGTTTTTTTAGTTATTTACATTTTAATATTTATTTTTCCTTATCTAACCATTATATTCATGTCATTAAATATAATTTGTGCTTAGTTACATTCTATTACATGTTTAGTATTATAATTTATTCATTATGGCTTCCATTTTACTTAACCCTTACAAATCATTTGATCTCTTCATTATTTTTTAATCTCCATAGGATATGAAGAAGAAATATTTGAATGAGTTTTTAAGGATGGAATTAATTTTATTTTCTTATGTATTATTTTTTATTTTCTATTACCATATTAAAATGGGAATCGTGTATGTATCTGGTTCCCCAAAATTGATAAACTGGTCTTTCATTTTGGATTTAATTCCTTTTATATATACCAGAGTAACAAAGTGAGACACCAACTCTATGCTATAGTACTCGGGTTGACTTCATTTGTTAGCAGATGATGTTTAGTATAATCCTTATGAACTAGAGTAAAGAAATAATAGATTTAGTAATATAACACTATGATATAATTTGAGGATAATTATAGAACATCATCATAATGTTCAGTTTATGAGGAGATTTTGTGGGTTTTCTAAGAAATACATCCCTCACTAGACACTATCAATGGATTGGATCTTGCACAGAGTTACATAGGGGTAATAAATCCTAAAAAGGAACATTGTGATAGACCCGATAATCACCTAGTGCAAGATATGGTCCTTCACATGCACCTATTTTGAAACACTTAGGGGTTGTGATTAAAATAATTGTCATTTACTTTATAAACAATTATAAATTATTTTAAAATAATTATATCCCATACGAAATTTTTTTTTATTATTCTAAGAATAAAAATTGATAGTTTTTAATTTATGTTATGTTTTACACCATATTTATTATTGTACAATATGATTTAAAATTCATAATTTTATGAGTGAATCTAGTATATTCCATTTTATAGAAATAAAAGATTGAAGGAAGAAACATATTAATTCTCATGGCCAATGTTGAGATTTCACAGTTGAAGTGTCCAATACCAATGGTATTGTAACTGTAAAAGGTATGACTATATAAGGGTTACATAATAATATTATGACTAATAAAATTTCTCATATTGAGAAACTTTTTCCATAGTGAGATTCTCAAATGTTGAATTTTTTATGTGATAGTCATCTCCATTATTTAGTGGGACTACTAATCTAATGGCTTATGAGAAATGGATTAAGTCTTTGGAGAAGAAATTCATGGATGTGGGATGGAAAAGTTACAATTATAGTGTATTCTCTCAAAGGTGATGTAGATCAATTTTGGTTGTTATCATAGAATATTATAGAGGTGGAATCAATAAAACTCATCTAATAGGAAACTTGTAATGAGGCATTATTTTAATAATATTTGCTTCATGAGAAAAAAATGAGATGAAGATAATGTTCCTTTGATTAAACCAAAATGAAGAATAATGTTTTCAAGAGTATGAATCTTCCTTTATATAGTTTTTTAGGTGTTCTATGGATTATATATAAAACCAAGAGTACAGAATTGAACATTTCTTTGAAGTGATTAGGACAGGTCTCCAAATTAAATTTGTATCTCAAAAAAAATTCTATAAATTGTGAAATAGGATTACATTCTATAAAAGCAGAAATATAATTATCAAGATCTTATATATTCAAGGGAAACTAAGAGAAGTGATGGTAATCTGAACACCCTGAAAAAGATAATTCAACAAATAATAATAAAAAGTGAATCAATTTCCACTATGTTAGAAATGGGAAAAGTATCGCCCAAAGAAATTATAAATGGGAATGATAGACTTTTATAAGTGTGAATAATAGGGTCATTAAGTTAAATAATTCAAAGGGAAGAAGAAAATAACTAATACTCATTTTTCAAATTTCATGAATATGGGTCACTATGCCCAAAAATCCCCAATAATAAAGGTAATCTACAGTAGAATGGGCCAAGTGGATAATGATAATCTTTTTTGATCACTACATTCGAGGTGGAAGTACCCAATTATGTGGTGATAAGTACATTAACCCATTCATAAAATTTACCTATTGATTTATTATATTGTGGATACTCACACTCTTTTATATCAACCTATTTTTTCTATAATATTATACATTGAACTTTTAATTTAATAATGGAGATTTCAATGAATTATCATAGTGGAATTATCACTACAAAAGGATGTGTCCAGATCTCCCCATTATGAAACATAAATGCGCTTTACTTGATGACATTATTATCACACATATGGTAGAAATTGATATTATCCTTGGTATGGGATGACTTTCAAATTATGATGAAAAAAGTTAGTATAAGAAGGATAAAAATTTTATTTGTGAGTAAGATGTAGAATTACTTATCTTTAGAGTAGATACTTCATCATATAAGTCATATCTAGATCCACACCTAGTAGATCTTCTAAATGAGATTCTTATGGAGAAATAGAATAAATTATCTAGGAATGTAGTAGGACACCTTAAAATTTAGGATGTACATATTTTAAAAAAAATACATTGATTTATTTAATGAAAAATAACATGTACATTCCCTAGTGAGGGAAGTTTAGTTTTCCATTAGTTTATTTCATGATGAAAGACCAATATCAATTAATCCAAACTGAATAGCCCCTATATAATTAGTAGAGTTTAATAAACAACTATAGGATTTAGATGACTGCAGATCTATTCTCCCTAGTGTTTCTCCAAGGAGATCCCAATTTATCTTCATTATGTATAAAGATGGATCCATGAATTTATGCCTTGATTATAGAGAAATCAATGATATTATGATAAATAACAAGTATCTTGGGCCTCACATTGATAGAGTGTTCGATATACATCATAGAGCCCAGTATTTTCCAAATATTGACCTTTTTTATGGTATCATAAATTGTGATTAAAGAAGTAATACATTCCAAAGATACATTATTGAACTATGTATGGACATTATAAGTTTATTGTAATTCCATATGGATTGCCTAATGAACCCTATGTTTTTATGGATCTAATGAATATAGTATTCAAGGAACATACTAATGATTTTTTTGTGGTATTCATTAATGATATTTTAGTATATTATAAAATCTATATGGACTGTGAGAATAAATTGAGGATCATTCTTGAAAATTATAAAAGGAAATAGTTATATAGTTAATTTAGTATGTTTTATTTATAGAATAAATAAGTTTATTTTCTTCTCCATATTTTCATTGAGGATGGAATCTCGGTTGAACTCTGAAAGCTAAGGGTTATTAGAGAGTGGAATATACCAATGAACATAATTGAGGTACATAGTTTCACTAGTTTGGGAGGTTACTATCGATAGTTCGTCGAGAATTTTTCCCAATTAGATAACCTGTTAACGAATCATACCCATCAAAGGGTGAATTTTATTTCAAAAAATAATTATAAATAATGTTTTGATAAACTAAATATATTATATTTCAGTGCTACGATTTTGACTCTACCATATATAAGTGATGGGTTTGTGATATATAGTAATGCATTGAATAAGGGAATTATTGTTTTCATAATGAAAAATTATAAATTTATTGCATATGCATCTAGAAAATTTTGAGACATAAGAACATAATTATCTAATCCAAGATCATTAGTTGGTAGTTGTAATACTTTTATAGAATATTTGGATACATAATCTCTATGGTGAAATATGTGACATAAAAAAAGATAAGAAATTCCAAAAATACATATTTTCATATAATTAGATCGATATGATGCAAAGAAGATATCTCAATCTACTCAAGGATTATGATTTCTCGATAAAATACAACTCATGGAAAGAAAATAATTAAGTAGATGAATTGAGTAGAAAATATCATAGAGTTTTGACCAAAATGAGGATTAAGAGGGATCATATATTCATGGATATGGTAAAAAATGATATAGGAATCACTAAATAAGGGGATACATCAATCATTTTTTAAATTATTTAAAAACCATAATTATAAGAAAATATAAAAAGACCTTAATTTGATGATGGGAACTTTTTGTAGAAAATTAACTATGTGAATGATGGAAAATTTATAGACTATATTTTTAAAGATGATGTTTTGAAATTTCAAAAGATATTATGTGTTTCATTTATAACTAAGATAAAAATTTAATTTTTCTATTATGTTCATAGCTAAAATATCAATATACACCCAGGAAACTCAAATATATATTGGTAATTGAGGGAATATTTTTGGTTAGATAACATAATGTAGGAAGCTACTGTATATGTGTCTAGGTGGTTTGTTTTTAAATAAGTGAAATTTATGAGACATTATCCTAGGGGATTCCTACAAATTATTCTTAATCCTATGTCTAAATTGGATGACATTACTATGGACTCTGTCACATGACTACCAAATACTTCTAGATAGAGTGATAAAATATAGTTTATTATTGATCTCTTAACCAAATATGTGAATTTTCTCACTATGATATAACATTTACCTCCTGAAATCTCATAATGATCTATATTAATTAATTTTTAAGACTTAATGGTTTACATATTTCTATTTTTTCTGATCGTGACCCGCATTTTAAATTATAATTATGGAAGTGTCTTCATAGACTCTTGATATTGAACTTCATTTGAGAATTTCCTACCAACCTCAAACCGATTGGAAATTTGATAATAGAAGTCAAATAATAGAGTAAATTTTGATGTTATGATCACTTAACATCCAAGGTGTGTGGGACCAAAATTTACATTTTTTATAGTCTTCCGAAAAAAATTATTTCTATTCATGTATTCAAATTGCACCATATGAAAAATTATATGGAAATAGATGTCATGATCCAAATTTTTGGAATGGAGTTGGTGAAAGGAAACTCATAGGACAACAAATTCTTGAAGATAAAACAACAAGGTTAAAGGCTACATAAGCTAACATTAAAGAATCCCAAATTAGGTAATAGAATTATACTGATGATAAGAGGAATGATTTGGAATTCCAAGTGGGATATCATGTTTTACTGAAATTATCTACTTATAAATGTATTATAAGGTTCGGTAAGAATTAGAAAATGATCCCTAGGGATGTTGGGCCCTTTAAAATTATTTAAAGAATTGGTGTTTTTTCTTATCATTTTTCAGTACCACCAAGTCTCTCATAAGTACATGATTTTTCCCAAATATTGTTGTTAAGGAAGTACATGCTGGACCCAACGCATATGGTATCCTATCACGAAATAGGATTGGAACCTAATCTATGTTACTATTTATAACCTTTTAATATTAATAATACTAGGGGAAGTGTACTGAATAATCAAGTGACTCATCTAGTAAAGGTATTTTAGAGAAATCAAAAAGTGGAACTATCAATGTGAGAACTAGATTATGTTATGAAGAATAAATTCCTTTATCTATTAATAGAGTAATATATTAGGAATTTTTAAGGATTAAATTTTTTGGGAGGGGATAATTTAACATCCTATATCTTTATAATATATTTCTTTTAGAAAAAATTTAATTTTATTCATAGCTTATGATTCCTAAACTGGGAAGATTAAATTAAAATAATATAATAAAATATTATTCAAACATGGACATTATAAACATGCACTTAAGTTGAAGGTTATTAATAGTTATAAATAAAATATAAATATTATCTTTATCTATTGATTATAAATAAAATAATATTCATTTTAAAGTAAAATAATTATTTTCGAAAAATTGTATTTTTCTTAAAACTAGTTTTGTTTCACATCGTGAACAAAACATAAAATTTATTTTTTATCAATTCTATAAATTTATTTTAAAAAATTAACTCAATTTTTGAAATCATAATATTAAAATTATATTAGGTTTTAGTTTTGGGATCTTTTTAAAATATTTCATTTTTCGATAAATAGTGAAAAATATGAAATTTTAATTGAAAACTTCCTTTTCATTTAAATTATTTATAATTATAGATTATATTTTTATTGATATTAAATTAAAATTAGATCAATTTAATATCACTTAATTATATTTAGTTCATTTTAGTAATTTTCATATTAAATATCATAAAAAAATTATAAACTTTTGAGTAGTTTCTCCTGAAAACTTTCTTTCTCTTCAATCATTGAAATTAAATTTAAATAAAATTTTCTGAAATAAATGATTTTTTTTGGAAAAAATAGATTCTATAATTTAATTCTTCATAATTTATAATTTCTAATAAGTTCAAGTTACTTTTGGAATAATATTAATAGTGAAACTGTAAAAATTTCTATACTATGATTATGGTAAAAATAGATTTACCGATAGTTAAACTCAAAGGTAAGAGTTAAAATAACCTAAAAATATATATAAAATATGTTTTCTAAACATATTTTAATATTATACCTTCTAATATCGATAATATTTTATTATTGGAGCCTTGTGAGATGAAGAAAACATGGGTAGAATTCATTATTTTCAAAAATTACAAGTGTTCCACTCACCTCACAAATAAAAGACCACCCCTCTCCTCTCATATTAACACATTCAAACCATTTTGGATCTGAAAATAACTTACCAAATCTCATTAAAATTTAAATAGTTTCATCTTAGATACCTTATTTTGGGAAAAAATCCTACCTAGGAAGGATTTATTTCAAACCTAAGGAGGATACTTGAAGAAGAGGTAACATTCTTTAACGAGGGTTTTTATTTCATTTCTACCGCCACCCCCATAAATTATTATTAAAAAATGATGATATAATAAAATATTTATAATAAATATATAGAGATATTTTTATGTTAATTTAATTCCCAAGAACCACATCAACTTCCATCAAATCAGTTATGAAATTTTCATTAGTGTGTATGACGGACTACCACCTCACAAACTGATGTCATTCATTTTTCAATTAGAACCATTCACATATTGGTATAATTATGGATATAGAGTATTCATATAATATTTATAACATAATTATACCTACATTTTATTATATAATATATAACATTTTCTTTTCCATTTTGTTAAGGATACGATATCATCTCTCATGTGTACGGCGGACTAACACCTCGAGATGTGTTGTGATTTGTTTTACCTAACTCTTTACATGGAAGATAATAAAAATATATTAAATGTTTATATGTGATATATATGACATAATTGTGATATTAAGGTCATATTTATCATTCTTAAAATATAATATATCATTTTATTTCTTACACTGAAAATAATAATGCTGCTCATTTACGTGTGGACTACCACCTCCATGAATCGATGTCACTCTCTTTTCATTACCAAACCACACATATGATATATATATATATATATATATTATTTTATATATTATATTATTATAATTATGAATAGATAATATATTATTCAACTTCTTTTCATAATGATCATTGGAAAATAGAAATGTTATTCATGTGTGCATACGACCAACCATCTCCAAGATCGTAATGTTATTAATTTTTCAAAACCATATTTCATGAGTTCTTTTAAAAGTATAACTGAAATAAAAATATGATAATTATGTCATAATTTTTATTCTATAGATTATCAAACTATATAATATTCATAATAATTGTAACTTTCATGATAAGGCATGAATGATTATTAAAGAAAAAGTGATAAGAAGTTGTAATCGGATAATATATGACATTATAAATAGTATTATGGTACATAAATAATTTAATAACACTTTTTAAACCACTATTTAAGAGATTAAATAACATTTAACTAAAAATAAGTGTTAGGTAAGAGACTTTATCTAAATTTCCCTTTCATTGAGGCATATTGTAATATTGTGTGACTAATTTATTTTATATGGTGTACATAATACCTTTTCAAATTTAATATCATGATTAATTAAAAATTATTGTTATTATAAGTTTTAATTTGAAATATTTTATCCTATTGTATTTTACTTTAAAATTACTAAGTGGTAAAAGTTATTGTGCAATCCCACTTTCTTTTTCGATTTTTAACTTTCTCTTGAAACAATCAATTTCTTGGGATCATTTTCCTTGGAAAAAAAATTATCATAAATATAAAAATTCCTTAATGATTGGAATTATTATTTCCTAAACCATAATTTCTGTTAATTGTGGAGTTTTATTTGAATGTTATTTGATTAAATGGGGGAATACTGAAAAATATTTATCATTTACTCAATACAGATACTTATTGATAAAGAATTGTTTTATGAATTAAATAGATTATTAAACATATGATAAATTATTTTTACATAAAATCTATTAGTGGGGAAAAATAATATACATACCCTTGATTCATAAGTAGTCTCTTCAGATGAATCAGTTGTTTAAATAAAATGGGTTATTAACCAGTAGTTCAAAACTGTCTTGATGATATATCTTGATGGTTAAGGTATCACATGTGTGACAAACATGAAATAAAAAAATTAAGTATCTAATTCATTGAAAATTGATTTGTAATTCTGATTATCTATGAAATATTTTTATTATATTGTTTATGGATGAATTTTATTATCAATAAATAGATAAAAGGGGATGTGCTTTCAGTTAATTACCTTGGAATATTGATTCTTCCATAAATAACCATGATAATAAAGTCATTTAGATTGTGTACATGTTATGTTATTCAAAATTCCATATAAATTATTCCTATTGATTAATGATATATTACACTATACATAACCTTTATTGAGGATTTGATCTCTCCCTTACTTTGTTTCCATTCCCTAAAATACGTAGTATAAATATTTTAATGTATTTTCATGGATGAAATTCTTTATGCTTTTTTATGTATGATTTTTTATTTTTTTTTCCAAATTTAAAATGGGTGTCATGTATGTATATGGTTTTATAAATTTGACAAATATATTAGTAAATTTTGATTGGGTTCTTTGTATATATTCTAATGTAATAAACTAATACACCGGTTCTAGGCAACTAGAATTTTGATCACTAAAACCTCTTTCTCTTTTCCATCCAACACCTTTATATAATTTTTTCCACTTTTATTTCTTAAATTAAATTTCCTCTTAAGGAAAAATTCATCGTTATTTTTTGGTAATGAAAACTCTTTATCCACATCATCAAATATCTTTATAAACCTATTATTGATGTGTCTAATATTTATATAATAAATACATTCCATGGTCAACATACCTTAAATATTTCCTCACCTATATTAAAATCCCATATGATAATATATAAAAATAAAAAATAATATATTATTTAGTTTCATCCTTATAAACATCATACTTCCACATTTATATGAATGAAATTTATTTATATAATTTTTTTATTTTTTTGTTTCACTTCCACTTCATATGATATAAGGTTTTTTGTAGATCATTAAGAGATAATTCTGTTAGATTTACTTATTAAAGTGCTAAAGAGTTTAGATTATAAATTGGGATAAATATTTGAATGATCATATTCAATATATTAAAATATTTTATGTCATAACCAAGACCTTGTATAACACCAACCACTTAAATAATATGGTGGAAGAAAATATAAACATTATTATAGAAACTTTCCTTTTTATTTCATAAATCATTTATTACATGGTACAATATTTTAAAATACAGGTGATCTTTTGTGGTTTAGTGTCTTGTAAATAGTAAAATAATACATGAAGGAAATAAAAAATTATTATTATATACTTGGAATACTTCATCAAAGGTTTATACTAAGTCACTTTTAGTGTATCTCATATCCTATAAAAATATATCAAATAAAGGTGTGATCCCAAATCCCATCGATGGAAAAGGAAATAGAGATAATGAAAAAGAGTCATATCAACAAGGCATAATCATGTGAACATGAGGAATAAAATAATAGAAAGAACATGAATCATAACATGTAAATTTGGTAACAATATAAAAATAATATATTCCAAAGTGTATCACCAAGGTTTATCAACAAAGTTTCATAAATCATAATTACCAAGTTCAATCAACAAGTTATTATAAAACATTTCATCTATAGGGATTAATTATTAATCCAATTCATTGGAGAACTATCATATAACCCATTTATATGTGTTAATTCATTTTTTTCACACTGGTTATAATAAATCATTTCATCAAAAACTTGTGGAGAATAAAGAATGATTTTTATATGAAAACATTGGGTATATAAGTGCTCAATGTCTTCAAATTTTCACCATTTTAACCCACAAAAATTGAATATGAGTTTACTTCATGTAATACCATGATTCAACATATTATATTTATGACTAGGTTATTTTCCATGGGTATGAAATAATTTTTCATATTCACCATATTAGAATATTTTATGAAAGGGGGAAAGTCGTGAAAGGATTTTAGTAGCATAACTGTATACAGCATAGATTAAAGGGGGAGAAAATTAGGGGGAATGTGGGTATTTCCTTGGTGGGAAAAAATTTGGTACTTAAGGTCAAAATTTCTTGAATTAAAATAATCTTTTACATTTAGAAGACTCACAAAATAAGAGTACATGAGTAAATATTTTAGGAGAGGAAAAAACATTTACTATGAAGATTTTCTTTCTAAAACATGAGGGGGGAACCTTGAAACATTTATGGTACCTTGTAGGGGATATTTTTGAATTAAATTGACCATATTGTTTTGTATTATGAGTTTTTTGTGGAGATCAATGGATAATGGGTGGTATTTATACATCAGGGGGTGGATTTTAAAATATTAAATGTCAGAAATTTTATCATATAAACCAACCACATTTGGGTAAATGTAATTAAACCCCTTTTTTTGGATTATTAATGAGTGTGGGAGTGTTTTTTGATGGTTAAGGCCTTAAAAACTAAACCATTACATATATCAATGCCAATAAATTCCTAGAATCCAATAGATAATTTTTTTTGAAAATCCAATTTTTTATTTAAAAAATGAATAAATTTATTAATTAAAATTGATATTTATAAATTAATTTCGGTACTTATTAATTGAAATTTTTAATGAAAAAATGTATTTATAAATTTTTCAATATTTATTCCATAATAATAATTTTAAAAAATTATAGTCCTCGTAAAATGGAGATTTTTACTTCTTACTAAAAAATCATCTTTGTCAGAAAATTCCCAAAAAATAACCCTAAGATAAATATAATGAACTTAGTCCAAAAATGATTATTATTTCATAAAAATAATATTATTTGAAATATAATTTTAAATATTAATTATATAATTTTTTAAATTAAAACTAACAATTTAATAGAAAAATAAACTTTCTAACTATTATAAAAAATACATAGAGATTCATTAAAATATTTTTTTAATTAAAAATAATTTTATAAGACTATTTCCTGAAATAAGATATATTTTAGTATAATATTTTTATTTTCTTTTAAAAGAATACTATTTCGATAATATCATTAAAAAATCTCGAAGATCATTTAAAAGCATCTATAAACCAGCAATATTAATGACTAACTATTTTATTGACTAAAGGCCATAACATTTATCATCTTTGTTAGTTAAAAACACATAAATGATGACAATATTATTTCCATATAAATACACAATCATTGATAATCTTCATAATTCATTATGATATTAATCTAGGTTCAATATCATTTCTCAAATGAATATTGTGTTGTTAATTCTCTATTCTATTATAGTGATGTTCATGGGTGAAATGATTCTAGGAGATTGAATGAGCCATATTTTTATATTTCAAATAATGTATCCTACTTTTTTACATCCATTAAAATATATTATATGATATTAGGTATTATTAAAGACTGAATTTAATACTCTTAATTAAAGTAATAAAGTGTTGATGCTTTCTAGATTATGTTTTCTTTTACTATCCATACTGGTACTAGTTCCTATAAAAAAATAAATGTTTTTATGAAATTTAAAATTACTTAAATATTGTTAAATTATAAGACATAATAAAAAATTTATAGGCAGTTAAGTGATCCATTAATAAATGAAGAACATTTTTTGAGTCATTACATTTGTCCCCCCTTTAAATAAAATTCGCCTAGAATTTTCTGTTTTTATACTATAGTGAAAAAGGTAAAGGTATTTCTATAAAACAGATTCTTCTAGTTCCCTATAAGCCTCTTCAAACTTATGACATAACCATTGAACATTTATAATCCATGTTCTCTTGTTTATCAACACTTGTTCCCTTATTTCATGGATTTGGATCGATTCCTCTTCAATTGACATGTCATCATCCAAATGAAAACAATTAGAATCAAGTAAAAGTTTCAGATCATGAATAAAAAATCTTAGTAGGGACCCTTGGAATACATCATGGGTTTTTGAAATATTATGCGGTAGTGATAATCGATTGGAAACCACTCCAGCATGCTCAAGAAACTCAAATGTTCTAATGTAACTTGGACTTAGTTTCACAATTATTTCAAATCTCATAACTCTATTTTGTGGTGATATCTTGAGGAATATATGAAACACAACATGAAACTCTAATTCCTATGGTTTTTTGGTGTAAATTTTTTTATAGACATTGAGTAGCCCTGATGTGTTTCTGAATCAACTATTTATTTTTTGAATATTCCTTTACAATTTCAAGTCCCAATAGTTTCCCTTCTCCAAAATCATCCCAACATGTTGGATTTATTCACCTTATCTACATAGATATGTTTAAAAAAATATTTGAATATTTATTGTTAACTTTTTTATAGGATAATTTGATAAGTGGAAGTTGTTGATCCCAAGTCCCTTGAAAATGATGCTTACTAGCTCATAATATATCTTCGAGTGACTGACTATTCCTTTCAAACATACCATCAGTTTGAGGATGGTATATCATTCTCATGTTTACTTATATATTCATATAATTTTCAAGGGTCCTCTATAATTTTGATGAAAATATTGGATCCTGATTTGAAACAATCGACATTAGTACTCCTTAGAGTATCACTAATTCATGAATATAGAGGCAAGATCACTGCTCTAGGGAGAAATCCTCTCTCATGGAAATGAAATTGAAAGACATTGTAAATCTATAGATGATTACCCATATAGAATTTCTACCATTGGGTGCCATTGGAAGGCTAATGAATAAGTCAGTAGTGATGTTATCACACTTCCATATAGGTACGGGTAGTGGTTGTAATACCCATTTATGCATTCATCACTCTCTCTTTACTTGTTGATACACCAAGAACATTAAGGTATAATTATCTATCTACCTTTTCATATTATCCAAAAAAATAATGATCATGAAGTTTTATATACATTTTTGTGATTCCATTGTGTATATAAAATGTAAATCTATGATATTCATCCATCAGCTCCTTCCATTTCTTTTTAATTCATTACATACATATCCTTGAACCAAACTTTATTACACCATCTTGATAAATATTGAATTTAAGAAACATCCTATTTTTTAAAACCTTTATCTTATTTTACATCAAAGGATCACCTCTTGTATCATTCTTAGACATCACTAGTGATGTAGGTTGATAAATTATTTGAGACTTTATTGATGATGTCCCATCCATTATAATTCCCTTATCTAAACATGCCAGGTCCTAGAATTTATATTAAATGCACCTACATCCAAGGTTTGGAACCGTGGTTGTGGGGAAAAGCATGTAAATAGCCTATGGACATTGTTTTCCAAAATTGTGATATCTATATATATTAAAAGTGTTATTACCTATTTTCGCAATATTAACCATGGATATATCAGGCTACAACCACAATTTAACCATTATAATTAGAACATATTTCCATTGTTAAAATTGTGGTAGTAGGTCCTCTATATCTGAAGTTTCAAACTTTTCTAATATTTGATACCTATTTGATTTAACTATGGAAATTAAGGGATACAGCCAAGATTATGTTTTTGTCTCTACCCATTATATATCATAAAAATAATAATTTGCTTTTGAAAAAAACTCCTGAATCTGCACACACACAAAAGAAATTTCTGAACCCACGCACACACACAAAGTATAAATGCTTGAATCCCCAAACTATAAGAGAAGTTGTTTTTTATTCCTAATAAATACATAAACACGTAGTATAAATGGAACCACACTATTCATATTTTACCATATCAATCCACCAGTAGGTTTCACTCTCTTCTTCTAGTCTTTCATGTCTTCTTATCATTCAAACAATGTCATTGGCTGAGTACAAGTGGGGAATGAATACCATTTCATCCATATAAAGCTCTATAGCATGAAAACATGAACTCTATAGAAACAACATAATTTTGAGTCTAATTTTTTATCAACTATCCTTGGAAACCCAAACATGCATTCTTTCCAAATTTACACACTGAAGAAAAAATCTCCCAACCTGTTTGATTATCAACTTCTGGTAAATATAATTCCCCTTTCATATAGGAGTTCAATTTACCTAAAAAAATCATTTTTATTTAGAAACTAAATAATAAGGAGTGAATGATCAGTCACTGTGCACCATATATTGACATAATGAAATATTTTATATAATATAGGTAAAATAATTCACTGTTGAATATATCTGCTTTTATAATGATATATCATTAAGGTTTTCATAATTTATATAACATAATGCACTATTTTATAATAATAAATGGATTTCATACTGAATAATAGGTTTTAATATAAATTTTATATAGATAAAATAATAATAGTTATGAAAAAACATAAGGTTCACATAATTCATGTGTGTGTAACATAGAAAACAAATTTGCATAATTCTTATAACATGATAAAAGGTGAAAATCATAATATAAGAATTTGTAATATTATTTTTTCACATAATTATAATATAATAATACACATGTATAATAAAATTAGTTTCTCATGTGAAACAACATAATGAAAATGGGTTTGCATATAAAAAAACAGTTTTCATATGAAAAAAATAGTTTTCATGTGAAAAATCATACATGAGGACTTTTTATATACATAGTAAAATACAATCATGACAAACTACTGTTCATATGAAGAAACAAACATGATAGTGCATAATTCTTGTCAAGAAAACCTATAATCCTATCATAAAATAATTTTTTTATTTGAATATATACACAAAAATAAATTTAGTAATATTTTTTTATGTTGGTCATGAGGAAAACCTATAATACAAATTCAATACATAACTTTACTAGTTGAATTTGTGGTATTCAAATTTTTTCTTCAAATGGCCTGAACCAAACTATTTCCCAAAACAAATTAAATTATAATGTGAAAAAATATCCATAAAATTAACATTTTAGAGGAATATAATATTAATCAAATGATGAAATCTCTTTCAGTATTGAAGGATAAACACCACACATATGTAACTATATAAATGATGACATGTTTCTCTACTCATTTAAAACCACTTTTTCTATATCATGATGGAGGGAGTAAATCAAACCTAGATGATGAAAACAAATAAAATGAAATAAATTAATTGAACTATAATGCATAATTTGAAGGTTTCTTGTACATGTTAACAAGAATAATTTACTGGTAATTCATTATCATTAATTCTATTTTTGTGATAGCTCATACATATACCTCTTGTGATCATTCGATTCATCCAATCAAATATAGGAAATTACTGACAAACAACCAACTCATGTTTAAAGATGGGGTTGTGATATTCCCATACCTATCAAAAAGACTATGATGTTTATAGTTAGTTGTATTATGTAAATTGGATGGTAAATTTCAGAATTAATGATATGGTTTTCCTGAGTCTCATTTTATTTCCAGTAAACCTAGTATAGGAGTGTTGACATGCATATCATTCTTTTCAAGACCTTTATAACCTATTAGTTTACTTAAAACACTATGGTATCATTTGTAAGGTTCATGTATGTGTTCTGATGTATTATGTAGTGGTAATTCATTATCATTCATTCCATTTATATGTTATCTCAGACATAGATGTCTAGTGATCATAATATTTATCCTATAAAATAGAGGATATTATTGAAAAATAAGCAACTCAAATTTAGAGATGGGGTTACGATATCCTCATACCTATGTTTGAAACTCTTTCTAATATTCATTTGAGAATGAAAGACTTAATTTTGTGTTATGATTTTGAGGTATTCATTCCTCTAAATAATGAAGAATATCCTATACTATTTTAACTATTATATATTTTCATGTATAGGTGATTGTAGTTCTCTTTTTTCTAAATTGAAATATCTAATGATAATTTTTTCTATAAATGTTCTTTTAATTAATTAATTTAAGGTAAACAATATAATCGTAACCCTTGGGTGAGAGAGGAATTTTTGATGTCAAACATTCATATTTTCCCTATCTTTTTTTCCCATTGATTATCTAGATAACAGTTCTTATATATAATTTTTATTTCACAATCTAGTTAAACATTGTTTTAAATTTTCCACAGCTTTTGATCATATATCTAAATTATTGTTAGAGTTTGGGATTTTGATGAAAATTTCATATTTATCAATGTTGATGATGGTTGTGTATTGAAATAAATGTACACACTTAAAGGTAGAAAGATCATGGATATTCATGTGTTGACATTTAAGTATGAGGTACTTCTTAGTAATGATTTTGATGGATTATTTTCAAGCTTGGGAGTTTAAGTGAGATCACTAGGGAGAGATTTGGGATGAAGTTATTCATTTCGTCATTCCCCCATATATATTGGAGACCTTTAAAAGGTCTAGGTAGTTATGTATTTTCAGTTATATGTGGACCCTAGCTCAGGTTAGGTTGGCATTTCCCTATATTTATATAGAGCTATGCTATCAATAAAACTACAAATTAAGAATATTTTGAATATCTAATGAATTATAATTGTTCTATTTGAATTTTTGGGTGAGGATATTATAGTATAAGAATTTGTGATATTAGATTTGATAGATATAATTGATTATTTTGAATGTCTCCATCACCAACATATGGTAATCATTATTTGATAATGTGTGTCAATAGGTAGAATTAAAGTGGTTTGATGCACTGGATGTTTCTTTTTAGGAAATATTAACTTGATTAATGGTATAATAATTGTCTTATAAATTAACACTATTATAATTAATGTGGACAGTAGCCTTTCCTTTGTTATACTACTTTTTTCAATTAATTGGATATTCCAGTGGAGATCTTATCTATACCCCTTCATATAGAGACTCCTACTAGTGGTGATAAAACCTTTTCTCATAGTGTTTGAATGATAGAAACTTACCAATTATGAGAGATGGATTTTATGGGACTCCATAATGTTGGGATAAGGCCCTATATATCCATCAATGGTGTGATCTTGATGGGAAGACATATTTAAGTGGATGTAAACAGAAAGAAAGATAATTGGATTGATAAACAAGATATGACCCTGAAGAGAGGCTTCAATGACAGGAAAATCAGCAAAGAAGAGTATATTAGAACCTAGGAAAAAATGGTGTCTCATTTTGAAGTTGATATCGGTGAAGACCCTAATGCTAAGGTATGGCTTATGAACTAGAAACATTATAGAGAGGAAAGTACCAATAGGTTGAGGCTTTTCTTTGAGGGATTTTCGTTCTCTTATGAGGCTTCACATTTGGATTAATTGGGATCGGTTTTTCACTTTTCCTTAAAAGTGACTTTATTAATAAAAAGTTAATTTTCAGTCAGTGTTGTTTATTAGATGGGTGAAGTTTCCCATTACGTGGTAAGAGGTACTAATCAAAAATAATATACTAAAACTACTATCATTCCAAAAATGAAAAATAAAATTTTTATTATTTTATGGTTATACTCATATCTCTTATCATTTATCATGTATTTTGATATTTCCATGGGATTTATTGGTGTAATTAGGACACATGTTGGATATGGTTCATCAATAGGCTCAGTGTGTAAGATCCCTTCTTTTTTGTGTACTTATCTCTCTGAGTTTTTTCATTTCATCCTTAGTGGCCTAGTCTTATTCAGATATCAAGAGCCTTTGTTTTTGAAAGCGAACAAAATTTTGGGGATATATTCTTGATTGAATTAATAGAGTCTAAGAATAAATGTGTTCGGTGTTAAAAATGGGTTCATGGAGAGTTTAGATGATTTAGAATGAAAGTTTTATGAAACTCATCTGCAAAATATTTACATGTCATGTAAAATTATAACACATTATATAATTTTTCAGGACTTTTAATAATAATAATCCAAGGAGATGAATTTTTTGTAAAAAACCATTAAGAATCACTACACAATGTGTAACTAAATTATAATCCATGTAAATGCTCGACCTACAGTTTTAAAGTGGTTGTGCATTTGATTTTTGTTGTAATCCATTTCAACTCATCCCCTCTCAAACTAGGGTGGCTCTATATGAGATTATAGAGTTCCAAAACCCCTTCTGGACTTATTATTTTTGCAAGAAATCCATAGTAACTCTTCGTGGTTAGATATCTTATTTCATTTCCTTATTCTCTAACATGTTATCTTGAAATACCTTAGTAATGTGTGTTGTTGGTTTTTATCTAGATCAATCTTGATCTAGGAACCACTTTGAAACCATATGCATATTTCCTCGTGGGCATTGGACATTGGAAATGTTGTTTGATCTTCAGTTAAAGGTAAGTGTTATAATATTTTGTTCCCATATTCATAATATTGATACATGTATTCAAATTGTATAATTTCTAGTATTATTTAGTAATTTTGATTTCAAAATTGAGTTAATTAACATGGAAAACTAATTTATTGGGATATTAGAATTCAATAATTAATTAGAAAGTGGTTTATAAGGTTTAAGGATTGTGACTTAGATAATTAACCAGTGAATTAATTATGAGATATTGAACTATTTATATTGGGATATTTAATTATGGATTTAATTATGTACTTTTGACATTATGATATAGATAATTAATCATATAATAAATTTTTGATAATAGAGATTTCGAATTAGATAATTAATTCAAAAATTAATTATAGGGTTTGAGTTTTTAGTATTGATTAATAATTTGTAAAATTAATCAACGAATTTGATAATGTAATTAATTGTTGAATTAATTAAGAATAATTATGTGATAAATTAATTGTTGATATAGTAATGGAATTTATGTCTATAATTAATTTTTGTATTATGTATGTTGGAAAGGAATGGTAACATGATCATTAAATTGAGAAGTATACATGGAAACATGGTCATTATACTTATGAGTGAATTAATGGGAACATGGTCATTCAATTGAGTACTATACATGGTAACATAGACATTGTACTTATGAGCAATGGAATTGTAAAATTGCATTCAGTTGAGAATTATACATGGTAACATGGTCATTATACTTGTGAATAAAAGAATTGGAACAAGGACATTATTTTGTGAGATATTTTAATGGTAACATGAAAATTGAAGAACTGATTTAATATTGCTAACATATAAAATCAAGTGTGAGTTGAATTATGGTAAAAAAGGTACTATAAGATATGGACTCCATTGAGAATACATCGAGTTCTGACATGAATTGAAACAGTTATTGTGATATGATATCAACTTTGAATACTTAGGGTTCCGATATGTGACAAATCAGGTATTAAGATATCATATTACCCAAAACACTTCAGGCTTCAACAAGAGCTGAAGTAGGCATGATGTATGGGTGTCCTTGGGAACTCTGGAGTTAATGTGGTTAAATAAATAATAAATGATAATGTGATAAATGTTTACTTTTTCATTGAATTTTATTGCTTTATAGAACTGAATGAACTATTATCTAACTGGATATTGTTTTAGACACCGTTGGTTGTTTCATACTGAGTTTTTCTCACACTTTATTCTGATTGTCTTATCAGTACCCAAATAGACTATATTTTTACAAGACGTGTTAAGGGAAAAGATCCTATGTTAGATGGATAGTCGGGGATGGATCTTGGATGAGGGAATAAGATGTGGTTTGGGACCCGATTTGGAGTTGTTGATGTCTTTATTTTCAGTTTTCATATTAGAAACATTACACATACATTAGAAAGACATGTTTCTACTTTAGGTTAATATGGAATTTATAACGCCTCAAGCCGGAGCCACCAGACTAAGAACATTATAAATTTTGAATATTTTTTATAAAATAAACACAATAAATACACAAAATTTGAATTATATATGAGGAACTTTTACCAATATAGGTTTTGTAGAATTAGTTACATGACATACATTTCAAAAAAAAACTCTACAAACTGAAACTAAATAAATAAAAGACTCTTCAGTGCGCAACCTTCACAAAATAATTACATTGTGGTATAGTTTCTAAACATGTAAAAGTGATTATAATATATAGGCTGAGCATTAATTATACCCAGTAAGTGGATTTTAAAACAAATAATAAATTATTTTATAAAATTTCTTGAAAATAACTCTAAATACATTAAAATATATTATCACAACACTCGAATATATTTAGAAGAATAGTATTTCATAAAATAATTATAATTGAAAAATCATTAGGATTTGTCTATCAATTGTAATAATTTTCTGGTGGTCTCTTCATGATACTTGGAAGACCATATTGAAATCCATAACATAAGTCCACTAGTCATAACTAAGACATAGGGGTTCACTCCCCATAACATCACATAACTCACTATTTCCAATTTTTGAAAATATTTTCCCATGGACCTACCTTTATCATTTATTAACCAAAAAATTTCTAAAGTAATTATATAATATAATTTTATTCAACAAAAAATACTCATTCTCATGTCATCAAAATTTTATAAAAAAAATATAAAATAATTTTATGGAGAATCCCATGCATGGAATAACTACCACTATTCGAATACCATAATTGTATGGAAAATGAAATAAGTGTGTGTATGATCTCATAATGATTGGAACGCCACATATGAGCTAAATAATGTCCATACTTATTCTTGAATGACATGAAAGAGGATGCATATGCAATTTTTCACATAAACTAATAGCTTGATTCATAATTTCACATAAAATGATATGATTTGTCAAGGAAAACATGTATTTTGTAAACAAACTTAACTTACATAAACTCTTAAGCATTAATTGTATGGTTGAAATACCATTTATTTATTTTGAAATTAAATAAAGAAGATTAATTATAATTAATCATTTTTATATTTATATTCATATATATATATCTGTGTGTGTGTGCATATATATAAATTTTTTTGTGGTTTGAGAACCTTCAAAACATAAATCCCTTAAAATTGTAGATTTTACAAATTAGGTCTTTAATATATGAACCCTTTATATAAGTACATATTCCAGAACAGATTCACACACAAACACACACTTATATATATATATATATATATCTGTCTGTATGCATGAATATATATATATATAGACACACACACACACGCACACACACACACATATATATATATATCACCTTTTCAAAACAATAACAATTTTGAAAACCAAAATGAACCTGCACATACTTAAGTTTTAGAAATAATGATTGGGTCAAAAACCCCTTTCCTTATATATATATATATATATATATTGAAAAATATAATTTATATATGTGTGTGTACATTCATATGTATACATATATATATATATAACACTTTGTAAAATAACTAAAATACACCCTCAAAAGATATAATTGAAAATAAAAATTCTCTTACTTCATAGTGGGAACCAAAGGGGAAAGGAAATATCCTTAGTAATTATGAATATAAACCAAAGGAGTGGTTTGGGTATTGTCTTCAAACCATAGAGGAGGAGTTCTTCCAAATTTACAATGGGAATAAATGGTTGGATCCTAATGCTTCTCAGAAAAGCTAAGTAATATAAATTTATTTTAAAATAAAACAAGGAATCAAAAAAAATATCGGTATACATTTTTTTATAATATGATTATTAATATTTTGTTTATTTAACCATTCAACCCATTTTTTCACTTTTTTCAAGTTTGAATTATATTTTATTATTTCTATTTTGTCAAACATTTCCGCTATTGTTTTGACACGCCATCATGAAATCTTGTTTATAATAATTTTTTTATCAATTTGTTTTATTATTATTAATATTTTAATGTCTTTCCCATTTATTTATTAAAAATTAATGTGGAAATTTTTATTTTAACATATTAAAAAATATCATGTTTTTCTTTTTTTAAATGAGAATGAAATTCGTTTTATTTAGTTTTTCTCCATTCACGTTTTTTCTTTTTCTGACAATATGGAGTAACTTTTATCCTTTTCCTTTTTTTTACACATTTTCAACACTATTATAATATGTTAATAAATTATAAATTTTTTCCAGGTTATCATAATATGTTATTATATAATTTTTTTATTTAAACCAAATATTTAATTTTATTATTTTAAAACATTTATGGTTTTATATTTTTCTAAACATTTTCAAATCACCATCTTTTATATACCAATCAAGTATATTATATATATATGTGTATATTCTTTTTTTATTATATATATATAGACCAAAATGTGTAAATTATATATATATATATACATATAAAAATTCACTTTTTTAAACACATATATAAAAGTGGGTTTTTTGGGATTAAAATAATTATATATATTTATAATTTATAAATTTCATAAAATGAAAACATAATATATTTCCATATATTTATAAAATATATTATCTTAAATATAATAAGAATAGTTTTTATATAAAAATTATTTACAGTTAATCATAATAAATTTTTAAAAACAAAATGTAATTATCTTAATTTATTCATTTTAAACTAATGGTAATATTTTAATAATAAATATTTAATAAATATTTAATTATGATATATTACTTTTTAAATTTTCTTAGGGTGTTGCATTTATCCCCCCCTTAATTAAATTGTTTCCCCTCAATTCTACCTTATACATAAGAAAAATAATTTTACTAAGGTGGCATACTTAATTTATTGATTTGTTCTAATTTTACCTTATTATCTAGACCATTTCTCTGATACCAACAATAACTCCCTAAGCTCGAGCCACTGAACTAAGAACATTATAAATGGTTCATATATTTTTATAAAATAATGTCAAGAAATAAACAACATTTGAATTACATATCATGATCTTTTAGCTATTTTGGTTCTGCAGAATTAGGTACATGTATTACATTTGAAAAAACTGTACAAAATGAAATTAAATAATGAAAATATTCTTCGGTGCACTACATCCACAAAATAACTACATTACACCATGATTACTTAGCCTGTAAAGTGATTATAATATATAGGGTGATCATTAATTATTCCCAATAAGGGGGTTTAAAAAACTAAGAAATTTTTTCAAAAACAATTCTTGAAAATATGTATACATACTTAT